>JAFFSR010000309.1:1900000-2492500 GCA_017163975.1 Anastatus disparis
GTTAAATAAATGCACGAGAACCAAATAATTATTTTATACGCTATAACTAAATCTACGGCAAAATTAGGTGGATGACACCCGTAATCTAATTATAATTAATAACTAAAAATAACGGTCAGACAAGGTCCTTCAATAAATGTGGGTTATTAATGCAATGGGTGGACGACACGCTCAAATTGAATGAATTCGCGGTTATGAAATTTATCAAGATTTTGGGTGGACGACACCCTTCAATTCAACGGCGCAACGGTAGGTATGCGGCGGCCAAAATGCTGCTAGTGTATGCTTTTGGATAGCATAGCCTGACGCTAGCGTGCTCACTCGGCGTGATTCTATGCTGCCAGTAAATGCATTATACTGTAGACCAGCGTGCTTACTCAGTCTATCCTCATGTGCAAGAGAGAGAAGCTAGGTCTTCTACAAGACAAGGAAGCCAGCTACTACTCCTTTCACTCTCTCTTAGCCTAGCGTGCTCACTCAGGTAAAGAGGGAGGAGAGACTGTAGTCTACACAGAGTGCTGAGCTTAGCTTCTCGGCCTCTTATATACTCTGGCCTCATTTTTCTTAATGCATGTGGCGGCGTTTGGGGTTGCCACCTGACGGCTGAGCTCAGAACTACTGTTCTATAGTAGCTCGGCCGTCAGGCGGAAAATTCAAATGCGTAAGTATGTATACTCGTTGCAACATATACATACACACATACACAAATACACATACATACATACACATACACTTATACACATACACATACACACATACACATACACGCATACACATACACCCATAAATATACACCATATAACATTAACATACGTACATATACATACACACATACACATACACACAAACACACATACACATTCACACATACACAAACACATATACACATGCACACATACACACGCACATACATACATGAACGTACACACATATGAATACACACATACACAGACACATACACATACACACATATGTAAACACACATACAAATGCATACATCAACATACACACACACAAATACATACACATACACAGAAACACATGCACTTGCAAACATACATATACACACATAAACACATAAACATAAACACATAAACATACACACATACATATACACACATACACATACACATACACACAAACATATTCAAACATATACATGTACACATACACACGTACACACATACACATACACACATACACACATAGATACCCACATACACAAAGTCACATACACATACAAGAATACATATACACACGCAGTTACACATACACATAAACACATACACGTAACATACACACACGCATATACACACATACACACATACACATGCACACCCATACTGATACACACATAGTCATAAACACATACACATAACATACGCACATACACATACACATACACATACACACATACACATTCACACATACACAGATACACAAACACACATACACCCATATACATACACATACACGCATACGCACATACAAATATACACATACACTCACACACACACATACCCATACACACATACACATGCACACATACCCATACACACATACATACATATACATACACACATACACATACACACAAACACACATACACACAAACACACATACACATTCACACATACACAAACACATATACACATGCACACATACACACGCACATGCATGCATGAACGTACACACATATAAATACACACATACACAGACACATACACATACACACATATGTAAACACACATACAAATGCCTACATCAACATACACACACACAAACACATACACATACACAGAAACACATGCACTTGCAAACATACATAGATACACATAAACACATAAACATAAACACATAAACATACACACATACATATACACACATACACATACACATACACACAAACATATTCAAACATATACATGTACACATACACACGTACACACATACACATACACACATACACACATAGATATCCACATACACAAAGTCACATACACATACAAGAATACATATACACACGCAGTTACACATACACATAAACACATACACGTAACATACACACACGCATATACACACATACACACATACACATGCACACCCATACTGATACACACATAGTCATAAACACATACACATAACATACGCACATACACATACACATACACATACACACATACACATTCACACATACACAGATACACAAACACACATACACCCATATACATGCACATACACGCATACGCACATACAAATATACACATACACTCACACACACACATACCCATACACACATACACATGCACACATACCTATATACACATACATACATATACATACACACATACACATACACACAAACACACATACACACAAACACACATACACATTCACACATACACAAACACATCTACACATGCACACATACACACGCACATACATGCATGAACGTACACACATATAAATACACACATACACAGACACATACACATACACACATATGTAAACACACATACAAATGCATACATCAACATACACACACACACAAGCACATACACATACACAGAAACACATGCACTTGCAAACATACATATACACACATAAACACATAAACATAAATACATAAACATCCACACATACATATACACACATACACATACACGTACACACAAACATATTCAAACATATACATGTACACATACACACGTACACACATACACATACACACTAACACACATAGATACCCACATACACTAAGTCATATACACATACAAAAATACATATACACACGCAGTTACACATACACATAAACACATACACGTAACATACACACACGCATATACACACATACACACATACACATGCACACCCATACTGATACACACATAGTCATAAACACATACACATAACATACGCACATACGCATACACATACACATACACACATACACATTCACACATACACAGATACACAAACACACATACACCCATATACATGCACATACACGCATACGCACATACAAATATACACATACACTCACACACACACACATACCCATACACACATACATATACATACACACATACACAAATACACATACATACATACACATACACTTATACACATACACATACACACATACACATACACGCATACACATACACCCATAAATATACACCATATAACATTAACATACGTACATATACATACACACATACACATACACACAAACACACATACACATTCACACATACACAAACACATATACACATGCACACATACACACGCACATACATACATGAACGTACACACATATAAATACACACATACACAGACACATAAACATACACACATATGTAAACACACATACAAATGCATACATCAACATACACACACACAAATACATACACATACACAGAAACACATGCACTTGCAAACATACATATACACACATAAACACATAAACATAAACACATGAACATACACACATACATATACACACATACACATACACATACACAAAACATATTCAAACATATACATGTACACATACACACGTACACACATACACATACACACATACACACATAGATACCCACATACACAAAGTCACATACACATACAAGAATACATATACACACGCAGTTACACATACACATAAACACATACACGTAACATACACACACGCATATACACACATACACACATACACATGCACACCCATACTGATACACACATAGTCATAAACACATACACATAACATACGCACAAACACATACACATACACATACACACATACACATTCACACATACACAGATACACAAACACATACACCCATATACATGCCCATACACGCATACGCACATACAAATATACACATACACTCACACACACACATACCCATACACACATACATATACATACACACATACACAAATACACATACATACATACACATACACTTATACACATACACATACACACATACACATACACCCATAAATATACACCATATAACATTAACATACGTACACATACATACACACATACACATACACACAAACACACATACACATTCACACATACACAGATACACAAACACACATACACCCATATACATGCACATACACGCATACGCACATACAAATATACACATACACTCAGACACACACATACCCATACACACATACATATACATACACACATACACAAATACACATACATACATACACATACACTTATACACATACACATACACACATACACATACACGCATACACATACACCCATAAATATACACCATATAACATTAACATACGTACATATACATACACACATACACATACACACAAACACACATACACATTCACACATACACAAACACATATACACATGCACACATACACACGCACATACATACATGAACGTACACACATATAAATACACACATACACAGACACATACACATACACACATATGTAAACACACATACAAATGCATACATCAACATACACACACACAAATACATACACATACACAGAAACACATGCACTTGCAAACATACATATACACACATAAACACATAAACATAAACACATAAACATACACACATACATATACACACATACACATACACATACACACAAACATATTCAAACATATACATGTACACATACACACGTACACACATACACATACACACATACACACATAGATACCCACATACACAAAGTCACATACACATACAAGAATACATATACACACGCAGTTACACATACACATAAACACATACACGTAACATACACACACGCATATACACACATACACACATACACATGCACACCCATACTGATACACACATAGTCATAAACACATACACATAACATACGCACATACACATACACATACACATACACACATACACATTCACACATACACAAACACATATACACATGCACACATACACACATGCACACATACACACGCACATACATGCATGAACGTACACACATATAAATACTCACATACACAGACACATACACATACACACATATGTAAACACACATACAAATGCATACATCAACATACACACACACAAACACATACACATACACAGAAACACATGCACTTGCAAACATACATATACACACATAATCACATAAAAATAAACACATAAACATACACACATACATATACACACATACACATACACATACACACAAACATATTCAAACGTATACATGTACACATACACACGTACACACATACACATACACACATACACACATAGATACCCACATACACAAAGTCACATACACATACAAGAATACATATACACACGCAGTTACACATACACATAGACACATACACGTAACATACACACACGCATATACACACATACACACATACACATGCACACCTATACTGATACACACATAGTCATAAACACATACACATAACATACGCACATACACATACACATACACATACACACATACACATTCACACATACACAGATACACAAACACACATACACCCATATACATGCACATACACGCATACGCACATACAAATATACACATACACTCACACACACACATACCCATACACACATACACATGCACACATACCCATACACACATACATACATATACATACACACATAGACACACACACAAACACACATACACACAAACACACATACACACAAACACACATACACATTTACACATACACAAACACATATAAACATGCACACATACACACGCACATACATGCATGAATGTACACACATATAAATACACACATACACAGACACATACACATACACACATATGTAAACACACATACAAATGCATACATCAACATACACACACACAAACACATACACACACACAGAAACACATGCACTTGCAAACATACATATACACACATAAACACATAAACATAAATACATAAACATCCACACATACATATACACACGTACACATACACACAAACATATTCAAACATATACATGTACACATACACACGTACACACATACACATACACACATACACACATAGATACCCACATACACAAAGTCACATACACATACAAAAATACATATACACACGCAGTTACACATACACATAAACACATACACGTAACATACACACACGCATATACACACATACACACATACACATGCACACCCATACTGATACACACATAGTCATAAACAGATACACATAACATACGCACATACGCATACACATACACATACACACATACACATTCACACATACACAGATACACAAACACACATACACCCATATACATGCACATACACGCATATGCACATACAAATATACACATACACTCACACACACACATACCCATACACACATACATATACATACACACATACACATACACATAGATACATACACATATACACATACCCATACACACATAGACATACACGAATACGGATTCACACATACACATACACACATACACATTCACGGATACGGATGCACACATACACACATACACATGCACGCATACACATACACACATACAAATACACACAAACACATACACACATGCACAAACACACATACACATTCACACATACACATACACACATAAACATTCACACTTACAAATACAAACATACACTTACACATAAACACATGCACACCCACACATACACATTTACGCAAACATACATACATATTTACACATACACATACGCACATACGCATACACAATTACTCATACACACATATACATACATACATACACATACACTCACTCACATACACACATGCACACGTACACACATACACACATACATAAAGTTACATACACATATACCAATACACATACACATACACACATACACCAACACACATACATATGCACACATACACATACACACACACGTACGCCCTCATACACACACACACTTATGCACATACATATACATATATTATATATATATATATATATATATATATATATATATGTATACACAAATTCTTATGTACATTTCCACATATACATGTCACATACACAAGTGCTCATAAACACATACACTCATACACATCAACCTAAGACACATACACATACACTTATGCGCATAAGCACACACACATATAAATACACAAACAAATCTACACATACACTTACACAACATTTGCTCCTCTTTCCTTGTCTCTTTGGCTTTGCCTTTTCGTCTCTTTATCTCCGCCAATCCGTCTCTGTCCCTTCGTCTCTTTATCTTTGTCTCTCCGTCTCTGTTCCTCCGACTCTGTTTCTTTGCTTTTGTGTCTTTGTCTTTTCGTTTTCGTCTCGTCGTTCTTTTGTCTATGTTTATTCGTCTTCGTCTCTGCGTTTTCAACTTTTCGGCCTTCTGTCTATGTCTTTTGGTCTTCGTGTCTTTGTATTAGCCTTTCCGCTTACGTCTTTCTGTTTTTGTCTCTCTGTCTACTTCTCTCCGTCTTTGTGTCTTTCCATCTCCGTTCTTACGTCTCCGTTTCTTTATCGCCGTCCGTCTGTCTGCAACTTATGTTTAAAAGGAATGAATTACTATCATACTTTTTCATTCACTCAAATGGAATCCATTTAAACAAATTTTCAATCTATCATGATGATATGATTTGTTTTTAAACATTCTTTATGGATATTGGAACTTTAATTAATTCTGTTTTTTTGAATATATACAAACTAAATTTTAAACAGAATTTTAATATAAAAATTTATAAATTCAGACAATTTTTTGACTTTCAAATTGGCTAATTTATACATATTTATATGATATATGAAAATTTAACTAAGCGACGTTAGGAACGTCATAAATTAAGCTCGTTAAATATTAAAATTCAGTTTCTTTTATCAGTTAATCCAGTAATCTACCATATTTAATATTAATAATTTTACTCTAATTAAATTTAAATTGAAATAGAAATCCTCCTACGTCTATTGATAAATAACTTTATAAACATATAAATCATTTAAGTGTAAACAAATACAAAATTATATTGTGTAAAGACTGATATTAATAAGAATGAAGACAATTTCTCGCTGTCACATCATAGCATATTGTTGCACGGTGTTACATATAAATGATTCCTAATAACATAGATTAGTAACTATAAGATATATTCAAATAAATATATAAATACACTATTATTACAAATAAATAAATATATGAATATATATATTTTTTTATTGAAAATTTATGTATTTTTTTTATTGAGGAGAAAATAGAGATGGGATAAAAAATATATTATATTGCGATGGATAAATAATATGAATTAAAATAGACAAGTCATTTTTGCATCACTTAATTGTTTATTGAAAAAAGTTATTCAATGTTTGAATATAAATTAAATTTTTATTCTAATTGAAAGCTTTATGATTACCCATTAGCTTCTGTAACTTAAGCATTAGCATTTATCTACAGAAGTTAATTAATAAATGAACTAGTGATATTTTTTTTAAATATAAGAACTGATATTTTTTTTTCATTTTAATAAAAATATTAGTCTAGACCTAATTAAGAATTATGATTTAAGTTAATACGTCATTAACTAATTGTTTATTATAGATAAAATTATTTTATATTTGAATTCAAATTGAATTTTTATTCTTATTGACAAGGCAGCGTTTGTTTCAAAAAATAATAGCTAAGTTCTATTTAATAGTTTTATGTTATGCATACTCTTTTTCATACCAAAGAGATTTGTCTTATCTTCTTTTCCCTTTTTTTCCATATATATAGATAAAAAGTAAATAGTTCATTAATTAATTGTTTTTTATCAAAAAAATTATTGAATGTTTCAATATAAATTAAATTTTTATTCTAATTCAATTCTATATGATTACTCATTAGCTTCAGTAGCTTAGACAATAGCATTTATCTATAAAAGTTTATGAGTAAAGAACAGGTAATAGTTTTTTCAATTTAATGAAAATGTCAGTTACGATTTAATTAAATGTCCTAATATAAGTTAATATGTTACTTAATTAATCGTCTCTACTTATGATTTTAGGAATAAGGAGGATGAGCTAAGAAAGAGCTAAAACATAATATAACCTAAAATAATGTTAAAAAAACAGGGAAAAATTTGAGGATTTCTGATGGATTACTAGAGGGGGAGTTAAAATTACATAAAATAACGTAGAAATGTGGTGACTGTTCACCATACCAGACAAAACAAACGCCGTAATTTAAAAATAAGAAAACGGTTGAAGTTTAGTAGATGAAATTAAATAAAACAAGATTAGGAAATAAATGAAAATTATCGCTCATGCCGAGCTTCTACACGATAGCTAGTTATTGAATGAATTAAATAATTAACGCGACATAAATAATAATCATAATTGCATACAATGAAAGCAAAATCACGAATTAATGACAAGGCAAAAGAATAAGCCAGCTTGCTGTCTTTCTCTCTCTCTCTCTTACACCCTGCTTGGCTATAAGTCGTCGTTGTGCATGCGTTTTAGCTGTAACAATACAGAGTTTCCTCCACCTACACACCAGTATCTGACACCGCTAAGACACACACCTACACAACACTATAATACATGCGATTTTAAAAATGGAATTAATCACAGCGATAAAAAACTATATCAAGAGAGAGAATGCGGCAAGAAGCTAACAAGCGAGACAATGGCAGTAGTAATAATGCTTCAATGGAAAGAATGAGCTATCTTCCTTTTTCTTTCTATTTCTTACTACCTGCGCACAATTTATTTGCATATACCTAATATATAAGCCAGCGCGAGGCACGCACACGTAATTAGAAAGTCCAGTGCGTGCTGCCTCCTTGATCAGCTGGCGTATACAATGATACGATTGCGACTTCGTCGTTACTTGTTACGGGGCCTCATATTTTTTTGGGCCCAATATTTTGTTGATTTTTACATTCTATTGGGCTCTATATTTTTCTAGGCCTTATTTATTTGGGACCAATATTTTTCCGATTCCTATATTTTCTTAGGCTTTATATTTTTTTGGGCTCCAAGTTTTTCTGAGTCATATATTTTTGAACGTAGCGTTCCATCTAAGCCTGTATACTTTTACATATGATTCTTCAGTGGAGCGTATTTCTTATAATGTTTTATACAGGCTTAGCTCTAGACACTTTTATATTCTTTTTTTATTCTGAATGCATTATGCTTATGCCTCTCACCTTGAAATTAAATATTGCCAATTCAACAACGCATCCACATATACATTTGATTCAACAGCACATCTCCATATGCAGCTGATTCAATTGCACATCCCCATATCCAGTCGATTCTACAGCGCATCTCTATTTGCAGCCGATTTAATAGCATATCAGACTATTGATTTTTATAGCATCAGTTGCTATATATTTTAGTAAATATCATATTTTTCAATATATATATGGATTCAACTATTACACAAGCTAAAACACATAAATATATACAATATCTATTAACATATCTTTTAAAATATCTATTTATAAACACTGTTTTTTGTATACATTATATTCTGATCATTTTTATTTTCTTCGCTGACAATAGCGTTGTCGCCTAAAAATAATTTCGAATTATTTTTATATTTTATTCTTAAAAGAGCAAAATCTAATTGTCATTGCAAAACTCAACCTAATAGGGAACTGTTTTCGTTGTATATTAAAAGGAATTTCTCCCGTAGATGGAGCTAAACTCATTCCTGGAATGGAAACTGATTTACCTTTGTTTGACCTTTTGCTTATTCCGCTTGGATGGAATATTTGAACAATTTTTTTACTGTTAACCTTGTTCCATTACAAAGATTCTTATTTACATTTAAATTTCCTAAAGGCATTATGATAGCCCCTACTTTTAAATGCTATTTATGTTATAGAAATGCATTGGGAGTTAAGTTATTTAAAAATTCTGTAAGTAACAATATATTTAAATTTTCTTTGTTAAATAATTTCAGCTGTAACAATATTTAAATATTCAACATGGTCCCCTTCACTATATTCAAAACATTGTTATTGATTTCAGTAACATCATTATTTTTAGGAGTCAAAATAACTTTCAACATGGCAAATTTGCCATGTTACTTGAACCTCGCTTTTATAATACGATAATATATGCGGCAGAAGAAAGACCTTAAATTCACGCGTGGTTAAGATAGAGACAACGCCAGTCGAGCTAAAGCCGACCCCAAGCCTCTAACTATACCCGCGTGCACAGCACATCACGAAACCATTTACATACAGTAAAGCTTAACCAACGTGCCTAATCCACGCATAGCCTGACTCTAGCAGTCAAGAAGACGGAAAAGGCAAGAGTATAAGGTGGCGCGCATAGTGTGCCGCATGAAGAAGGAAAAGTATCCATCTTGAGATACTCATTCCTTCTGCCGTTTGCGTATAGGTCGGTCGACTTGACGTCTTTGTGTGCTTGCGCAACCAATTGTATACAGCGAAAATTAGTCTTATATACCTCTCGTGTTTACGGTTTCTGAGTGTAAAGGCGAGTAATTATTGTGTGAGTGTTAAAAGCATAAATGTTTTATAATAACCTCGATTTCTGTTAAGCGTTAATGATTAAGATACATCGTTATTTTTCTTGCTCTGTGCGCGTGTGTGCTGATGACCACGTGCGCGGTACTAATCAGTGAGTCTGGTTTTATTTCTAGCTTTCGTTCAAGCTACTTATTTGTGTAACTTCCGAATAAAATACCCCACATCAATTAATCGAACGCATTGTTGATTCTCTTTTCGCTGCGTGGCTTCAATATTTGTACGATTAAGATATCTTAAGTGTGCTTTTGCATATATATATATATATATATATATATATATATATATATATATATATATATTGTGTGTGTATCGTGAGCGAGAGAACAAATCGTTCTCATCGCCACAAGACAAAGCTAAAAACAATAGTAAAATTATTTTTTTCTTTTTGATTTTAATATTCATTTTAGCTTAAATATTGTATAGCTTGTCTATATCCTATATAGCTTTATATGGTTTCAGCTTTGTCGCGCGCCTACTAATACATCAGCATATTTAGCTTTTTCTGTCTCACGATACGTAGTTGTGCCACACAGCCAGAGAACAAATTGTTCCTTTGACTGTGCTATGCAAAGCTGCCCTTAGATTAAATTTTTTTCGTGTGCTATATACTTGACTGCTGTTGCTAATAAATATAAAATTTTTTTTGATAGCAGAAAAAATTTTTTATTTATTGCAAAAATAAGTTCCTTGTATGATATATAAAATTTTCTTTCTTTTTTGCTTTTGCTAATAAATTTTTTTTCAGTTGATATAAAATCTGCTCGTATATCTAAACGTATAAACCTTTCTTTTAACGTAAATAATATTTAATAAATTCCGTTATCTAATTTCAAGCCAGAGTTAAAATAAAATTGCAGAGAATCCTCCGGAAATAAAACCGCGCATAGTATAGGTTTAGTATTATTGCTAGTCGACATTTAGACATGAAACCCCTCTTACTTCCTGATGAACTTTGTTGGAATGACCCCCTTCGGGTGGAGAGCGAATACGCGGTAATGGTGGAGAACATGTCCCTAGATCAAGTTATGCTTATAGTAATCAAGGTTTTAGTCAAAAAGGAACTATGAATGCGTTTAAGAACCGTATCTTCCGTCATGAGATAAGGCATCATTTAGGAGATAGGGTAGCCGAGTGACTGCCAGAAGATGAAGATATGGTAGAAGACTCGCGACTAGGATGCAACACACTACCAGCGAGTAATTCCACGTTGTCGCAAGAAGACCAGCAGGATGATGGGCAGGCTTTATTCAAGGCGCAAGAGAATAATAGGCCATCTCCTCGTTTACCAACCGGTCAAACCCAAGGAGTCTATCAAGATGCGATGACGATGATTTCGCTGGATTAATCATCGGTACCGGCAAAAGAAACCGCCACTTTGAATTCGACAAGCTTGACTAGGCCCCCAGCTCATCCCATGACCCCAAATTCCATGCAATCTCGGGCGCATTCAACACAATACCTGACCACCTCAACCCAGAATCAATTAGCGAATCGGGTGACTTATTTGAGTAGTATGGAAACCAGTAGCACCACCACCTATCCTTCGGCCACATATGTAACTACTACGGTTGACCCTCTTCCACCTTATAACGTAGGTACTACCACTACGACGTCTACTGGCCGTCTATAACCCTAGTCCACCCATTCCCTACAGTTATAATCCTTATAATTATTCACAACCTGTGCTAAGAACATTACCTCCACTTTTTTACCCAGCAGAATCAGCAATACCCCAGTCTCAACCACCTATCTTCGGGCACTCTACAATCCCAGTATACACCGATCCGTATCGATCGACGATGGATGCCTCCATATTTTACAAGGAGAAGCAAACAAGCCAAATCTTCGCCAACTGGTACGTCTCCTTTAAAGGAGATAGGAAAAAGGACCCAGAATCTTTTCTCAATAATTGGCAAGGGTGTCGAGCAGCTTATGGATTGACCGTGGACACGATTATCCGGGCGCTGCCTGTTAAACTAGATGAGAAATCCTATCAATGGTTTAGGAAGAAAAATAAAAACTGACGTACGTTTAAAGATTTGATAGATGCTTTTCGTTTGTAGTTCTGTACGGAAAATGTTCATGAACATCTGAAAGTGGAGATAAAAAGGCGAACACACGGTTTCCAAGAAGTTGTTAGCACATATCTCTCTAAACTGCGAGACCTAATGGACCAAATTCGACCACCGATGACCGTTGAAGAACAACTAAATAGAGCGTATAGTAATTTACACCCTAGTTATCGACAACGGATTTATCGGGATCAGTTTAGGAGAACATTTTTATGGAATTACAGAAACTAGGTAAAAGAGATGAGACTCGCAGAGCCAAAGATAAAGCCCCCTTCAGCTCCGAATAAGTCCTTATTTCTTAATACTGCATGCACTGGAGCTAAATCATCACGGTTAAATAAAACTGCTCCGATAGCTACCGTTAATTTCGGAGAGATTCCGAATTATGAGGACCCTACGCCAATATTAGCCCCTGCTACTACGAACCGCACTGATTTTGCTTCAGCTAGGCTCCCGGAAGGTAAAGAACCAACTAAAAATGAGGACCTTCAGAATTTCCCAAAACCAGTTAAAAATCAAGGATAACCTTACTCCAGTGGAGTAGAAAAGAGTATCCGGCGTAGCTCTAATCCTCTAGCTCAACCAGTGGATGATAAAGCCAAGCCAACCCTCAACCTCTGCTGGGGACAGAGGATAGTGGAAGAAAACTAAAGAGCCCGTGCTTCAGATGCGGAGTACTAGGACATTGGGCAAGTGAATGTCCTTGGCGGATGAAGTGCTATGGGTGCGGCCAACCCAACGTGCCCATAAAAAATTGTATAAGATGTTTTCAATCAGGAAACGAGCCACGGAGGGATCATTAGGAGTCGGTGTTTCTTCTTATGTAACGAGTCAGACTCTGCCACTTCTGACGGAATCAAAGCCAGACCGGTGAGTTTGAATAGTTCTGAAAATATAGAAAAAGAATTACCTCGACCACTAGAGGGGGCGCAGAAAGTCCGGAATAAGCAAAGTAATAACATAGAAGAAAAACATATAGTGCATAGTACTTGCGGCCTAGTCAACAGTGTCGACCAGTCATAACCCCTGATAAAGGTTAACAGTTCTGACTCAGCCCCTTAAGCCATCCACAAACCGGTGTCATTAATACAACAAAACATAAATATCATTGGAGAGAACCGACAGTTTTTACCTAGGTATGAATTTGGCAGCTGAAAGGAAGAATAAAAGTATACCGCAGACTACGCAAGTAAGTGTTGCGGACGGCAATTTAGTCAATATTGAGGGACTTATAAATATTACAATAACGATGGATAAAGACTCGCGAACCTTACCCTTCCGTATATCTGAAGGCATCTTATACGAATGCGTATAAGGTATAGATTTCATGCGTTTAATAAAAATTGGTATTGATTACGAAAACGACACCTGGTAGACCCCAAGAAAAATTTAGCATCAATTTCATTCTTATAATACCGGCTCTTTCAGTTATACTGCTTTAGCTACTGTTAGAGGTTTAATACGGCCCACTGAAACTGAGCAGAATCAAATAACCCAAGTTTTGAATGACTTAATCCCACCTACGCCACAGATTTTAAGAGTCACTAATCTAGATTCACATAAAATAGATGTCCAGAACCACGAGCTCGTTCGACAGAAAATGCGAAGATATTCCCTTCAAATGTTAAAAGTAACCTAAGAAGAGGTCAATCGTATGCTGCACGAAGGAATCATTGAACCTTCCCTGGAATAGTTGTGGCAAGTGAATGACGTCACAAAGAAGTTCGCCTATCCTATCAAAAATATGGATGATATTCTTGATAAATTAAGATGTGCTAAATATATGTCTAAATTGGATTTAAGTCAAGCTTACCACCAGATACCAATGGACCTTGATAGCAAAGAGATTACCACGTTTGCAGTCTCAGGCGGAGGCCTACTTTAATTTAATCGTATGCCCTACGTCCTAACCAACGCTCCCGGTTCCTTCTAAAAGGTTATGGATAATTTAATTAAACCTAGCTGGGAACCGTACGTGTTTTTCTATTTAGATGACGTCATTATAGCGACTACCACATTCAGCGAACACTTACGATGGTTAAGTAGAGTGTTATTAGCTTTAAAAACAGCAAACCTACAAATCAATAGAGAGGAGTCAGAGTTTCGCTGCTCAGAGGTAAAATATCTTGGATATATAGTTAATGAAAATGGTCTAAAAACAGATGAAGAGAAGATTCGCCCCATTCTACAATATCCTGCGCCAACCAATCTTAGACAATTACGAAGATTTTTAGGAACGGTTGGTTGGTATGCATGTTTCATTCCAAATTCAGCTCGAATGAAAATCCCATTAGCTGGTTTAACGAGAAAGACAACTCAATGGCAGTGGCATAAAGAGCAGGAATTAGCATTTTAGCAACTTAAACAAGCCCTCACTGCAGCACCAGATTTAGCACGTCCCAATTTCGATTATCAAACGGATGCACGTGACTTCGCCATAGCAGGTGTATTGATTCAAGATATCGATGGAGAAGAACACCCTATTTACTATATAAGTCAAACTCTAACTCATACAGAACATAACTATACAGTATCAGAAAAGGAATGCTTAGCACTTATTTGGGCCGCTGAACGTCTAAGAGCGTATCACCAAGAAACTCCGTTAACGGTGATTACTGATCACCATAGCTTGCTATGGTTGAAAAATTTAAAAGATGCAACTGGTTGATTAGCTAGGTGGCATACTAGATTGCAAGCGTTTGACATAAAACTAGTGCATCGCAGAGGTAACCAATTAAAAGTACCAGATACTCTATCAAAAGCACAAGAAAGCATGATAAATATAGCCTCTATAACACCTATTGATACGAACGATAATTGGTATCGTGGAAGAAAAGAAATGGTTCAGCAATTCCCTATAAAATACCCTGATTTTAGAATAGAAAATGACCTCCTTTACTCTCACTACCCAAATGATAATATAGACCCTATTATCCCCGACTTAGACGTCTGGAAATTAGTTCTCCCCTTTGCTGATCGCGAAAAAGCCCTTTTTGAAGCTCATCATACTCCTCAAGCAGGTCATATAGGAATGGAGAAAACCTTTGCTCGTTGAGCTACTTATTATTACTGGCTAGGGTATTACCACGACACTTGACAATATATAAGATCATGCCAAAAGTGTCTAGCTTATAAACAATATCAACAGGCTCCAGCTGGCTTAATGGGAGAAAAATATATTCAAGGCCCACGGACGGTAGTCTTAGCAGATATAAATGGCCCAAAACCACCTTCGAGAGCCGGTTATAAATATATTATAGTATTTAAAGATCCATTTACATGATATGGGTTAGAATTTAAAAATCAGGTTACTATCAGGTACTGTATCCCAAGTATCTTCCTTTAACTCCTTTCTAATAAATTCTTCCCCATCTGCCCAATTCCCTGCTCCTAATCCTACTCTGTCTCCTTCTCATGCCTCCAATCCATCCTTCCCTCACTTGCAACCATTAATCCTTTCCAGCTTCCTTCACAAAAACCTTCTTCTATTCCTTTCATTCGCCCTTGTCATTAGATCACCACTCAATCCAGTACATCCCACAAACCCTTATTTTTAATCCCTCTCTTAATGTTCCTAAAAATATCCCCTCCAGCTCCTAACCCTCCTGCCCATATAGCTTCACCGCCACGCCCGATAGCCGATAATGAAAAACCAACCCAAGAGACTGGAGCAGCCCGACCTCACTGTTGGAACTGTGGTTATCCTAACTACAGTTGGACCACGTGCCTGGGCCAAAAAAGACTTTTTTGTAGAATTTGTGGTCTACCTAGGTTATCTAAATCAAAATGCCCGAAATGTTACGCGAAGTGTGTAAATGAACGCCGTTAAGGCTACATAACCAATTACATAATAGTGTTTAGTATAAACAATCTTGATCTTACTCACACAACCCTCAGAGATATTAAAATGATTTACATAATGTCTAATTGTTACTAACCACCTGTATCCAGAGTCTCATAGTCATTTTACTAACTTTGCTATCATTTACAAAACTTTGTCTTTCAGTCAAAATTATAGCTAAATGAACTGATATCTTATTTTTTTTTAGACTTATTAATTCAAATTGGTTTAGTAATATTGGATAAATTTCATTATTTTTTTTATACTAATGCATTCAGCTTCATTGGTTCTATAAAAATTTACTCATCAATAAGAATTAACAATGAAAAATTGCTGCAATAAAAATAAAATTTTAATATTAAAATCAGACTATGCAACGTAACAGCATCAGAGCGTCAACTTCCAGTTAGTAATCAGTTTTTCATTTAATTTGATAATTTTTAACATAACATTGTAATAATTTTTCTTATATAATATGAGTGAGATATGATGTAAGAGCGGGTTATGAATGTTTTTGATATCGTAGATTTGAGATTTTTCTTTGTTGTAATATTACTTTAGGGTAAGCCAGTAGCAGCGTAAATAGTTTAGCTCTCATACATACAGCGCATATGCAAATTAATTAAATTATTTTTATTCAAGATTGTTAATGATTGCAGAAGAAGAATAATTAAAATTTGTTTAATACTTATTACACTAAACACCGATGTAGATAACACCGGTCATCTTAGGTTAAGTTCCTTTTTTTTTTAACTTAACTTTTTGTTTTCTGCGCCCTTTTACAGAAGTATCCGGTTTCAATATATACTTCCATGGCACATTTGCCATGTTACTTAAACCTCGCTTCTATAATACGATAATATATGCGGCAGAAGGAAGATCTTATATTAGCGCGCGGTTAAGAATGAGACAACGCCAGTCAAGCTAAAGCCGACCCCAAGCCGCTAACTATACCCGCGTGCACACACGGAAAAAGTTTTCACCGGTAAAACTAATGCTAAATTCGATTAGATGTTTAAATTCCAATGCTAGTGTGTTCTAAAGTAATGAATGGCATTAATTTTTTTCGCTCTATTGACAGCACAAATAAAATTCATACCAGTGTAGTATTTTTTAGTGCTATAAATATTTATTTCCGATAATTGACGCGTAAATTTACAGTGCCACCTTTGGCACGGTTTTTTCGGGTGCCAAGCACGTTAAATAACGGCGCTGTTGTATGTTTGTGTATACGAATTTTCGATTGTAGCAGTGTGCACGATTGTGAAGTTTTACACAAAAGTTTTTCTATTTATTGCATAGGAAATAAGTGCCAAATGAATAATTTTATACAAAAAATATTAAATGAGTGGAATCTTACTGAATTAAAAAATCTTTTCAAGTGTAAGTATAAATTACCTTAAATAAAAAAATTGCAAGTTCGTTTCGACCAGTTTTCACGTATAATTTCGTTCTAAAATAACTAAATAACTTTTCTTGAAAAAGAAATCTTGTTGAACTTTGAACATAAAACTCTGTCATTATGTTTTCACAGACATGTATATATATATATATATATATATACACATACATACATGTATAAATAAATAAAATATAACTGACTTGAAAGATCGTTTATGATAGCAATAAGTTGATTTTGTGAAAAAACTGATACCATGCATTAAGAATTCCTGTTAATGCGCAGAACTGAAATTTTGATGTTGGCACTGGAAAAACCGTGCTAGTCGTTAGAATTTCTCTGCTAATGCGCAGAACTTAAATTTTGATGTTGGCACTGGAAAAAACCGTGCTAGTCATTGAAAATCAATGTGCTGGACCTTAGAAGGTAAAATAGTAAAACTAGCATTGATTAAAATGATACTGTCATGGTTTTTTTCATTATAAAACACGCAATTTTAACCTTCTATTATTTAGCACTAGTTTTTAAGGTGAAAACTTTTTTCCGTGCAGCACATCACGAAACCATTAATATACAGTAAAGCTTAACCAACGGGCCTAGTCTACGCATAGCCTGACTCTAGCAGTCAAGTAGACGGAAAAGGCAAGAGTATAAGGTGTCGCGCATAGCGTGCCACATAAAGAAGGAAAAGTATCCATTTTGAGATGCTCATTCCTTCTGCCGTTTGCGTACGGGTCGGTCGGCTTGACGTTTTTGTGCGCTTGCGCAACCGATTGTATAGAGCGAAAATAAATCTTATATACCTTTCGAGTTTGCCGTTTCTGAGTGTGAAGGCGAGTAATTATTGTGTGAGTGTTAAAAGCATAAATGCTTTATAATAACCTCGATTTCTGTCAAGCGTTGAGGATAAAGATACATCGTTATTTTTCTTGCTCTGTGTGCTGGTGACCACGTGCGCGGTATTAATTAGTGCGTCCGGTTTTCTTTCTAGCTTTCGTTCAAGCTACTTATTTGTGTAATTTCCGAATAAAATACCCCACATCAATTAATCAAACGCATCGTTGACTCTCTTTTTGCCGCGTGGCTTCAATATTTGTACGATTAAGATAACTTACGATGTCGCGTCCGTATCACGCGACTGGCGCCATTTTCAGTGTACAGCTAGTATTTGTAATTTAATAAAATCTATAAATTTTGTATATTCTAGCTGATTTCCTTTCTTCTTGTTTTATGTGTATGTTATAGTATAATAACCAATTATACCTCTAGCTATTGGGAACTCACACACTTATGATGACCTCTCGTGGCAAGGCTGTGAAATAATCCAAAACACAACTTTGCGTTGAGTAGCATAACAATTGGTGTTTAATTTTTATTTTTTAATGGAAAATTAATTACAATGTAATAAAAAGAGTTCAAAATGCGCGAAAAAAATTCCATCAGAGATTATTGTGTAGTAAGGGGTCGTGAAATTTAAGCAGTCAAGAATTTAAATGTTAGTTTTCATTTCTTCCCGAGAACAAAACGAGGTTATGTAAACAAGCAGAATATATTTGACAACTCTGTGAAGATAGATTTGTATGAAGCGTGGACAAGTAGACGTCTGCAAGCAATAAGCTATATGAAGTTAACCTCACCGTTGAATGTATATTTCTTATTAATTTCACATTTTATTTCGAATTGGGTCTGATAAACCATTTCTCCTTGTATGAATTTACGTTGTGCACGATTGGTGTTAGCGTATTTACAAATATTTTTCACGGTGATGATGTTTAGACTAAAAAACTAATGTCATTACATTTAAGCCCAGCTTGTACTGTGGAATTCTGTCGCCATGTTAGTATACTATATATCGACGGTGGCTACGAAAACAAACACAGATGAAAAAAGCCGCGAAAAAAAACACATCGAAATTGTGCCGCGAAAAAAAACACGTTTCCAAAAGTGCGGCGAAAAAAAACACATCTCCAAAAGTGCGGCGAAGAAAAACACATCTCCAAAAGTGCGGCGAAGAAAAACACATCTCCAAAAGTGCGGCGAAAAAAAACACATCTTCAAAAGTGCGGCGAAGAAAAACACATCTTCAAAAGTGGCGGCGAAGAAAAACACACCTTCAAAAGTGGTGGCGAAAAAAAACACATCTTCAAAAGTGGTGGCGAAGAAAAACACACCTTCAAAAGTGGTGGCGAAGAAAAACACACCTTCGAAAGTGGCGGCGAAGAAAAACACCTCTTGAAAACACAGTGACAATTTTCAAAAGGGTGTTTTTCTTCGCCGCACTTTTGAAGGTGTGTTTTTCTTCGACGCCACTTTTGAAGATGTGTTTTTCTTCGCCGCACTTTTGAAGGTGTGTTTTTCTTCGCCGCCACTTTTGAAGATGTGTTTTTCTTCGCCGCACTTTTGAAGGTGTGTTTTTCTTCGCCGCCACTTTTGGAGATGTGTTTTTTTTGCGTTGCACTTTTGGAGATGTGTTTTTTTTGCGTTGCACTTTTGAAATGTTTTTTTTTTGCGTCACACTTTTGGAGATGTGTTTTTTTTGCGTCGCACTTTTGGAGATGTGTTTTTTTTCGTAGTCAATTACTCAGCTGTGATAGTTTTCGTAGCCACCGTCGATATATAGGTTACGCCTTCGTGTGAGTTTCCAATACATTTAGCTAAATTAGTACGGCTACCTGATCCCCACGGCCGTTACAAACTTTCTCCATTAGATTCGTATTGTTCATTTCAATTGCTTTTCCGAATATTTCTTCGACAAGATTTTCTTTAGTGATAAAATTATCTGGTATAGCACTTACAAGGAAGGTCCCCCAACTTGATCTTACCGATTTCAACTATTCTACGATATGTTCTAGTGCTCGGAAAAATGAGAGACACGTATTTTTTTTGTGCCGATATCCATTTTGAAGGGGTGTAAAACACCCCTAAATTTTACCCCAAAAATTGGTTTTTTGTCATATATCGGCTTTTAATTAATATTTTTCGATAAAAAAAAATTGCAAAATATTTTTTATGAGAAGAGTAAGGTACTAAATGTATTTATATAATAACCCAAGTGGTTGCGACGCTTAAGTTATATTTAAAAAAAATGGATTTTTAACTCTTTTTTCTCCATGAAAACCAGGATATGAGCTTAAAAACATAAAATAAAGTATTTTTGTCTACTTTATCGAATATTTTAATTGACGTGTTTAACATTCTTTAAGTTACCACCCCAAACATCGTCATTTAACCCTTAAAATAATTGACTGTCTGTAAATGACCAAATAGTACTTTTTCACCCTCGAAAAAATAACTTTGAGCAAAATCGAAAAACACCTCTCGCACCAGGTTGGAATAGTATTTTGTATCATAAAAACCTCAAAACTGATATCAAAGTCGTCGTTTTGAGGTTAAAATGACAAAAAATTTATTTCTTAAGATTCATTGAACGTGGAAGCGTAATGTTAATTATATCAAAAGCAACCATCTTATATATTTTTTTGAATGTAGTCGTAAAAAAATAAGTAATAAATGTAATAGTAAAAAGTGTCATTTAAATCAACTCTCAAAAAATCACCCCCAAAAGTAAGTTATTTAATATAACTTGATGTTTATGATGTTTAATAATAACTTTATTAACATTATTTTATGGTACTGATTCAAATATATTTTTATTAGAAGATTTATTTACCTTTATTGTGCTTTCTTGGTGAAATCACAGTATCTTATTCTTCATATTGTTTACAATAATGATTTTCTTCAAAAAAAGTGCTGAAAACATAAAGACTTCTTAAACCAACCACATCGTATGATAGCATTATTATAACATCCTTCTATATCACACTATGTATTGCAAGAATTTCCAAAAAAGAACTCAACAGGATTTTCAAAGTTGTCTGGATTTTCATTTATGTAACCACTTTTGTACTACGAATATTCAAGCATATTCTTATATCTCGGTCAAGAAAGCTGGTTATAAACTAAAGATTTTAATTTTACGATACCATTTCTTAAATGTAAATTTAAGTCATAATTTATCAAAGTCACTTGATCTGAAAAGTGTCGTATAAAGTTTTTCCAACTACGAAACCCATATACATCAAGTGGTTGAATCTTTTCCGTTGTTCCTGATGGTATCTTTTTTACGTTAAGAATTTAATTTTCTGGCATTGCTTCTTCTATGACTTTATCACAGTATCCACTCCAAGAATCGAGTAATAATAGAGATTGTGGGCCTACATTTGAATAAAATATTTTTTCTAATTAAATTCTGAAGAGGTCTATAATTAAAAAACATATCTATCAATTTTTTTTGTAATTGCATCATAATAAATGAAAAATGACTCACCTGTAGTTAATTTTTCCGACTTTGATACTTCTACGTGTACGTTTTTTGATCTGAATAAGGTTCGTTCTACAACAGGACCGAAATCAAGCAGATGATTATTTTAAGACAAGAAAAAGTGGTGAGAAAAGTTGTCCGATAGCTGATATGAGTGATTCTATCGTGTAGCTATGAGTTGTTGATGAAATTGACTGTACTAGGCATTGCACTTGTTTTTCTCCTTCGACTGCTAATGTTCTTTCAAATGCGTTTCCAATTGGAAGCTACTCTGATCTGAATTATACACATTTTCAATCCCAATTGATGACATGCAAGATTTCACGTCAGCAACAAACATTTCAGCGTTTTCGTTTAAAACTCGATGTTCCAGTGCATATTTCACCCTTTTTAGACAATTTTAATGAAAACTTAGAATATACGTTTAATAGTACATTGTTTCTAGTTTTCAAAACCCTTTTAAAAATGTATGTACAACGTTCTCAATCGGTAATATAAAGAAGGGAATATTACCGAAAAAAAAATTAAAATTAAAATTGCGCAGAAACTAATTATCCGATAGTATTTGCCTTTGGCATGTTAGAAGTAGATATAATTATCTACTTCTGTGCCAAATTTCAGCTCTTAATATTTATAAACAACAGAGTTATGAATTAAAAAAAAAAATAAAATTTTCCGGTTTTTCTGAATTTTTTTCGGTTTTAATAAACCGATCGGATCATTTGACCTCTCGTTTTGTTGATAATTCAATTCTCTACAACTTTTCCATTGACACCATAATAATTCGTCAAATAGTTTTCATTTTATTAACAAAAAACAAAAAGAATCGCGTTTTTTCGCACTAATTTGTTAATAACTAATTAATAAATCATAGTTACTAGTCCAAAACATATAAGTAAACATCTACGGACTATCTTTTGAATGATCGCATAGGTCGTTGCCAGTTACTAATTTTGGCAGAACAAAACCTTATTTTGACTGGCCTAACATGGCTTTTTGCGCGGATTCCTTATTTATCTTCCTCTCTCAACCATCTTCCAAAATCTTCTTCTGTTACCTTTTACATCAGTCAATCGAGGGTAGTGTGACGTGCTTACTATTCTATATCGCAGTATGACTGCGATATAGAATACTTTTTTCGTTCGTTGGAATTTTTCTTATCAGAATGTTTCTCTTTTTGGCTTCTCTTCTTTCGTGACAAGAAACAATCCTATTTACTCTCTAATAAATCATGCATTACTAAATAAGCACTATATTTTCTATACATACATATATATATATATATATATATATATATCCCTATATTATACAATTATATAAAACAAATTCACCTCCTCTCCTACCCTTCATCATTCCTCCCCCTATTTTGTATGCTCAAAACCTCACAATTTACCCCTTAAAATAACGTAAAAATCTGTCTAAAAATGACCTTTTTTGAAAAAAAAGACATCCCTCTCTACCCAAGTCACCCCTTTTACTACTCCTCGTACATCATTCATACATCCCTCAAATAATTTAGCTAAATATACCTTATTTTACCAATGTATTTGTTACTCATTCTCTATACCACTACTACCACCCTTCCCACTACTACCCCTTCACTACTACCCCTCATTTTTTTTCTCTCCTCCTCAAAAAATCACAAGTCACCCCTCAAAATAACGTAAAAATGTCTCTTGAAATGTCTTTATTTTGAAAAAAAGAAAAAGATACCTCTCACTACCCCAGTCACCCCTCTACTAGCCAAGTCACCCCTCACTCCATAAATCACCCCCTCGCTCCACAAGTCACCCCTCATAACCCCTCATGCCGCTAATACACTCTTCATAAAATCATTATAAACCATTAAGAAAAGAATTTTTAAATTTTATATTTATGAAATACTTACTGAAGGCTATGTAATGGAATATATTATGATGCATTTATTGCATCGCAATAAACTATTTATTAAAAAAAGAATAAGGAGAAATATGAGCCGAGATGCACTTACTAAACTGATTGTAAATTGATTTAATTAATCAGTTGTATTTATTTTGTCTGCTTTGAGGTAAACAAGAAGATTAGCAATGAGCAGACAACTTACCGCTAGAGAGAGAAAGAGCGAAAGAGGAACCTAACCTCACATCAGAACACGTGGTGAAGGAAAAACCACAGTCACCATCAGTTTTCTTATAGTGCACTAGGAGTTGAAGCTACGGTGATGGCTGTAACATCCTAACGCTAGTGCACATAACATATTAAAAGAAGAAAACACATGTGTAGAAAAATAACCTGTGACAGTGTTCTTGTGCGTCGCCATCTTATGTTCTTGATGACGACGTGCACGCCGCAGCATTGTCACCTATACACTGACACACACACACACACACACCCGATGTATAGGTACATGCGCATAATACACTTGCGGTACGCGATGACGAGCGAAACCGGGAAACGATGCGGAAAATTTGTAACACGTGCTCGAGAGTAAAGCGGAAGCGTCGGTAAGTGACCGACTCGCGGCAGAAATCGAGTCATGCGCACGAAGAGTAAAAGATCAGCGAAAAAGGGGAGCCAGCTATAGCTTATATATCAGGCTCGTACATACATGGGTAAATGTAGAAATAACCGTAGAAGGCTCGTACATACATGGGTAAATGTAGAAATAACAGTAGAAGGCTCATACATACATGGGCAATTGTGCAAATATCAATCGTTGTCAGTCTTTATATGAAGATAAGTGAGATCGAGAGCGAGAGTGATAGAAGATAGGAGAAATCGAGCGCTGGAGAGAGGTATTGATGCAATGGCATGTAAATTATCAAGACTTGATATATGAAGGATCCCTAATATAAATTTAAATGGAGCGCGCGAAAAATAGATGGCGCTAACATTAAAGAAGCTGCCAAAAGGAAAGGTGTTGATTGGTTATAAGTCAATATCCCTTGTAATTGACAAATAACAATTACGTAAAGGAATAATAACCAATCAAACATTATTCTATTTATGACGTAATTGATGAAAAAAGGGATGAAGAGGAAGGAGCTCGAGAAAAGACGCGCCATCGTTACACTTCTCTATTGGATCTTGGTTATTACACTTGTTGGTTCTTCTGTTGCTGCTCGTTGAGCCATTTTCTTGAGTCTTGACTCCATTTTAGTAGGATATGATTTCATAGAAAATTTATTTTGTCATTTTTGCCATTTTTGCCATTTTGCCAATTTTTCACTACACGCCAAAGAGATTATTATTTCATTTTCGAGAGAGCTGAGGAGTTTGTAAAACGAACAAAGGAGATTTTGGATTGGAGAGTTATTTGTTGGAAATTGCTGTATTTTGGAGAGTAACACTGGTTATTACTAAGGTGAGTCCTCCATTTTACGTTTATAAAGTGAGAATTTAAAATCAGTGCGCGTCGCCGTTTTGCTCGTCATATTTTAATGTCGGTTTTAACCGCCATTATTAAATTAATATAAACTTCACGTGCTCAATTTAATTTTATTTAATTGTAATTGATCGAAAAGTTTATAAAGTTGAGTCAGAGTTTTAATTACACAATTGTCTTACACGTTACACAATTTTCGAGAAATTTTCGGGAAAATTAGATGCTAAATTTATTTAAATAAATATAAAGTAAAAATTACTTCTTTATTCTATCTTATTCAATAGTGTTATTTAAATGTTATTAACATTGTGGTGTTATATTATATATAAATTATTTGTTGCTGGTTAACATCGGTGGTTTCTTCATTGTTCCCTACGAAGACCCGATTAGAATCCACCCGAGAAAGTTGATTGCTAATAAATTCAGATTTTATATTCAGAGTAAAATTTAAGAAAAAAAATTAATAAGTAAATTGATAGTTATTTAGAGGTGATACTGTAGAGTTAAAATAATAGTAATTGTGGGATAGGGAACAAATTCCCGCATTACAATATATTTAATACATAGTTACCAATATTATAGATTGTTGGTATAATTATTTTTTAACCATCAACTAATACCTACGTTCCTTAGACAACTTTCCACACCACCCATACTGAGACAAAAAAAATAAGAAACTTTTACTTCCAACATTTAAGCTTACTTTTTTTTGTGTCTAAGCTGTACTTGCCTAAAAGTAAAGGACAATTTACTTTGTGCTAATTGGTATTTATCTTGGTCAAAAAAATTTATCAAAAAATTTCCTACGTCCAAAAGATTCTTCTTCCAGGTTAGCTTAAATTTGTTTTTTTGTTTTTGTCTTGAGTTGATCTTGTGAAAATCTTTAGTAGAAGTTTTTATTTTATTTATCAGTAAAATGGGGTACTGTCAATAGCGCGTTGGGTTTTCTTTTGTTTATAAAAATAAATTAAATATTAAAAGTGGTACCCTTCGCCAGTAGCTCTACATAACCACTTTTAAAATAATTTAAATTTAAAAAATTTTTTCACATTTCTTTAAATGTCAAAAGTAAAAATGTTATTGTAAATTTACATTAATTAAAAAGAACAAAATTATAATAATTATTAATTCATTTATTTATAAAAAAGTAAAAATAAAAATTATATTATTAATGTAAAATTTTATCTTTTAAACTCTTTATACAAGTAAATAAAGTTATATAATTTTTATTTTATTTATTTTTATTATTTTCAATATTTTAAGGAATATATTTTTATCCTTTTTCGTTTGTTTATATTTAATCATTTATAATATAAATCGTATAACAAATTATAAATTTTTTATATAAAGAATGTGATATTACTTTTTTGATATTTAAATAAATAATTTAATTTAATTCAATTCTTTAAAAAACGATTCTTTATAAATTTATAATATATTTTTAATATATTTATTTTAAAATTATAACTATAGTTATTATGATTTTCTTAACTATTTTATTGTTTCTAATATATATTTAAATTAATCTAAAATAAAATAAATCATAATTAATTAATTCATAAAGAAATATAAAATTATAATTATTTTAAATTATAATTATATATTATTTTGTAATATAATATTAAAAAAAAAACTTAACATAAACTAATTATTTTATAATATAATATTAAAAAATATACTTATCTTAAATTACAAAATATAATAATATTATATTACTAATCTGGTGAAGGCTACAAAGAAATAAGTAAATTTTTATTTGTTTTTAATTTATTAAAAAAAATATATTAAAAATTAAAAAAATAACCTCATTTAGAAACATTTCGTTTCCATTAATTAAATTGACAATATCCATTTTTGTTTCATTTAAAACTTTTACATTTTCAATAAGAAACTTGCATGAAAAAATGCATTATATCCGTCAGATTGAATACGAAATAATAAAAGACCCGTATTTTTTCGTTTTTTTAAATATGATGAATTGCAAAAGTTATAGCCAGTATAAATTAATACAATTTTGATATATATAGATATAGCGCCATGACAAAAGCAAACATGCATTGTGACGTCTCACAGATTTAACTGCCTCTATCTCTTTGAGTTTTTATTTTCACGAAAAAAGAAAAAATACGTGTCCTTAATTTTTTCGTATTCTATCTGACGGATATAATGCATTTTTTCATGCACGTTCCCCATTCCTCCAATTTTTAAAATGAATGAATTCTCTATTTATATAATAACAAATATAATATGCACATATATTTTTTTTTTTTTTTTTTATATAAAAAAAGAAAAGATTAATATATAAAGGATATTGTCCTCTATATGATTAACCTTTTATATATGGTGAAGTCGAGGAAGTCCCCCGCCCGGCATCTGTTTAACACATTACATCAGGCTAGGACTGTCAGACTCATCATACCGAAAACTTTGACTACCGATGGATGGTCAGCCACTTTTGTGACCAACAATCAACCGATACCCAATGAGGTCGGATTTTTTAAAGAGTCGCGATATAAATGGCACATACACTTATTTTCTTTCGAAAAAAAAGTTAGAGGTACCTGGCCAGGATTCGAACCCATGCCCTCCGCGTTGAAGGCAAGAGCTCTATCCATTACGCCACCGCGCTCTCATATATGCACATATATAAATATATATATATATTTATAAATTTACTATATATATATTTATAAATTTACTATATATAAATATAAATTTATAATACCAAATTCTTGCAAATCTCCTATAATTTCCAATTTTTTGCCTATTTCTGTAGAAATAGGCAAAAAATTGGAAATCTGTAGAAAAATTGAAGGTCTGTAGAATTTGTTACAATTTCTAATTTGTAATGACCATCAGTTATATTAGAATAATATTTTGTAATATTATTATTTTTTTGAATAAATTTATTTCCCAAAAATCCTTCAATTTCTAAAAAATGTTTATAAAACGTATATAATATATATTATAAGTTAGTTAATTGAACAATATACTTAGTAATCCTTTTTTTATTGTCATTAAATATGTTACATTGAATTAATACACCATTATTATTATTCACAATAAATTTTAATAAAGAAAATTCAATTTTTATTTTAAAAATTGAGATGAAGACATCATTAAATTTTTTTTAGTTAATGGTTCATCAGATGACCTTTCTTCCTTAATTTTTCTTTATGACATTTTAGTAATAAAGAAATAAAATATTAAAAATAATACCTTAATTAGAGGATTGGTAGTTCAGAAAAATCTAATATTATTGATATAAATATTAATGTTCCATTAAATCAGATAAAACTTTTAAATTAAGATAAATTTCGAAAGCATAAAAGGAAAATTATAAGTATTTTCATTTTTCTATGTTAAGAAGAAACCAGATTCTGTTCTCTGTTAAGACAGGCAAAAATATTATAAACATATACCTACACTTCAGCATTCTTTACTTTTTTCAAAAACAAAGCGATAAAATTTTTTTTTTGTTCTGCATAAATATTTATATACTGATTAATAATTGAATAAATAACCAAAATCTCAATTAGGCAAGGACAGCGAATCCGGCTTGCTTTTAACAAGTACTTTGTATATAGATGGATGAAATTTAAAAAATTGAAAATAGGTGTTTATACATAATAACTTTTTATGTAAATAATATGTACGTGTCTAAACTCAACAGTTAGTTAGTAACAATCCTAATCAACTTGTTCAACCATTAAAACTTTGATTAAATGACTAATCTAAAGGAATAAATAAGAAAAATAAACAAAAATGTCCTCGTGTCACGCGTCCGGAGCGTACAAGTATTTTGTTTTCAAAATAAAAAGTATCTAAATACATGGTTATTAAAATTTTACTGTAATGATTTTTGAAGATTTTTAAATAAAGAATCTAATAGTGGAGTGTAGAAATACAATAACTTAATAAAATGTTTTCAAAACTGACGTCAAAGTTACGACAATTTTTTTATCCTCGTGTCACACTTTTAATAGTTTATCGTGAAATCATTTAAGAAGTCAAATAATTAGAGCTAAATATCGTCAAATATAAAAATTAATATGTATTTTAGTAATTAAACGAGTTATTAATGTAAAAGGTTTTATATATGGTGAGAAAATATATTTAAATCAAACCATAAAAAAACGTACCTTTTCTAATGTCTTCGTGTAACGCTAATATTCTTAACGAAAAACAATCTAATCAGGATTTGGACTACGGGAAAAGAAAGTAGGCTTTAAGAGCTTTAAATTGACTGTAAAATATATTTGTTATTATATATATTACTCGCCAAGTAATCACTTTTAATTTATACAAAAGAAAAAAAAATGTCCTCGTGTCACACTTTATAAGTTTATTTACATTTACACATGTTGAAGCGTTCCCGACTTTATTCACGGTCGCCAGGTAATATTTTAATTACCGAATTTAAATTTACTTCATTATTTTAATTAATTCCATGCATATACAAGGTGCATACAACAATATTGTATAAGAAAATTATGTTTATCGACGATCTCCTCCAGTGCAATACTCTTGGAGATGCGATAATTTATAATTTTCTTTACGAGTGGAGGAGAGGGTAGAATGAAAGTTATTATCGACGACTCCGTTGAGTGCAATACTCTAAAGAGTGCGATAATCAACTTTTTTATTATATGAGATATGTAGAAAAGTGTTTAAATCGACGACATCTTTGAGTGCAATACTCTTAGATGTGCGATAAATAACACTTCTATTTAATGCAAAATGAATAAACAAATTATTATCGACGACATATCCAAGTGCAATACTCTTCAATGTGCGATAATTAATTTGTTTAGTATTTATATGAAAAATGATTAATGAGATGAGATGAGTTATACTTTTATCAATAACTTTTTAAACACAGTCTCATTTAAATTTGAAATACTTAATCTTTTTATTAAAAAATTAAGAAAATATATATTTTACAAAGATTCAAAAGTTACTTAGTATTTTAAGACAGAATGCTTAAATCTTATACTTCTGACAGTATAAGATTGAATGAATATAGTATCCATGTTAGATGTTACATGGTCGAACATCTAAAAGATAATGAGCCTGCTTGCTTCGATTCACGCTCTTTTATACTGTTTCATAAACCTTCTATGAAGTTCTATTTAGGAAATAGAATGTTCCATAACTTTTATTTTATATATTTACAAAAGAAACATTTAATTAAGATAAATATATTAGTAAAAGAAACATTCTATTTCCTTTACATTTCAAAAGACTATTTTTTATAGTTAATTTTATTATTTATTAATTGAAAAAGTTAATCTTTTATATTTTAATTAATATTTTTAAACTTTAAATAGAGTAATCAGTTTCATACATATTATATAAATTGAATGTTCTATTTATATATACACAATTATTTTAGAAAGTTACATTTTATTATTAACAATTAAATATTGATAATACTTTTTATTAAAAGAAATAGAACATTCTATTTCTATAATCATTTTACTATATCTATATATATACATTTGAGTTATCTTATCGACCTCAGTAGGTAACTATGAAGTCCTACTTATTCTTTTAATGTAATTTAAATTTCTTATAACTAAAATTTATTCTATCTTTTAAATAATATAGTCATTCTTATGACATATTTGTGTTTAATTTAATAATTATACCCAAAATCAATATGAGCCGTTACAATGTTATATTTCCAAAATTGAAATATAGCTCGCCCATTATTGTTTTTTTCTTATTTATAGTATTGATAAACATATTTAAAAAAATATCAAGTAATATTTAGAAATTTTTTTTTTAGTTTTTAAAAAACATGATTTTAACAACTTTTTGAATTTTACCCGGATATAATTATATACGCGCGTACATGAAGTTAAGATGTCTATAACTTTTCAAACTTTTTATCAAAAAATCTATTTAAAACAAATTCAAACACTTGTTACTTCTCTTTCATGCTTAATAATTTTAGAAAACTCTAACTATATTTTATTTAAACTATAATCTACTTATATTCCCAATCTATTTTTCTGAATTGTAAATCCTTTGGCTGAGATAAGTTTTCACTATCAATAATTATTCGAATATATTAAATGATAAATAATTACTTAAGTTCTTAAGTTAGCCTAGTTATCTACTTTATGAGTTCTACAATGTTGTATAAGATTATCTTTTCTAGAATATCTTTTTCCACAAATTTTACAAATAATATAATTACTTTTAAAATGAGTTTTTAAATTTCTGTTTAAATGATCAATTCTTGAAAATTTTTTTGTACAGTGTATGCAATTATAATTTTTAATTTTTTTATGTCCTTCAATATGTCCTTGTAAATATTTTTTTTTTAATATCAAACCACAAATTTCACATATATTTGATTTATTTTTATATTTTTCTTTAATATGAATAAGTAAATAAGTTTCGTTTGCAAAATATAATTTGCAAAATGAACAAATGACTATGTCTGAGTTCCATATTTATAACTGTAATTAAAAATTACATTATATAAATTATATTATTATATATTAATAAATATAAATTTTTTAAATAATAATAATTATAAATATTTTAAAAAATAAGAATTCATTACAATTATTCCATTTATGTATTTAAATACAATAAACATATACCTATTTTATAATAATTCTCTTTTTTACGACCAAAAATTAACTAATAAAAATTATACAATTATTAAATAAAATCATAACAAATTTCAAAAAAAAATTATCAAATGAAAAATCAAATAAAATCAAATATTATTAAATAAATAAATGTTATAAAAAAGTTAAACTAAAACACATCTAGATTCAAAATTATGTAAAAATTTATAAGAAAGAATGTTTTATATTACTTTAACGTTATCAATTTTTCAGTAAACGTCATTTGAAATGAGAAAAAAAATCTAACAAATCCTATGTTTAGATTATAAGTTTCTTAAATTTACAAGTATTGAAAATTGTGTCGAAAATATTTTTTTGTTTTGAATGAAAACTAAATGTAACATGTGAAACTTCTATAGAATAAAAACGATTTAATCAAACAACTGCCAAGAAAAAGATATTTAATTTTTTTAAGTTCACCCATAAACTAAAGTCATTTATTTACTACTAGCTGGTTAGCCTCATTATAATGCACAATAAAATAATCGCATAAATTCAGAATCTGAGATTCGTCCAGCTAAAGCAATTTTATAATACATCTGTAATTAACCACTGGCTCTACACGGTATGAATTAGAAAAACGGCAACATGAATATTAAGAACAACCATCCATGAGATATATAAAAACATCGAATATCATGGACTATTAATAGATATGCGATATGTCAAAAATTACAATTTAATGTGTAATCCCTGGGAAAAGAGATTTGTAAGAAAAAATGATAAAACATGATAATCATAAATAAAAAGTGATTAAAATGGATAATAATTTTGATAATAAGTGATAAAAATAAAAAAAAATAGATAAAAATGGATAAAAAGTGTAAAATTCGGACATTTTATCCGTTTTTATCAATTTCTATCGGTTATTATTATTATTTATCGCATTAAATTAATTTTTATTATTTTTTATCATTTTTTATCACTTTATATAATAAATTTTAAGAATGTTTAAAGTCTTATAAATAGCATGTAAAATAGGTAATGTAGGTTTTTAATAATTGTATTGTTCTAATTCATTTGCAAATTTTTTTCAAAGTCAAGGATATTAAAAAACAATATAAATATATATTTCATACATCCAAAAGACTTAAAAATAAAATTAAGATATATTAAAAATAAAATTAAAATAATTTATAAATAAGAAAAAATTATATTGTTTATTTTTATCGTTTTATTTATGAAATACATTAATTAATAATATTATGGTTATAATTATATTGAAATTTATTGTAAAATATATACTTTGAATAAAACTAATATTTATAAAAAATAAAATAAAATATATTAATTTCGAGTATATAAATTAAAGATACTAAATATTATAAATAATAACAATAATTAATATTAAAATATAATAATTGAAAAATTTTAAATAATAATAATATTAAAAAACATAGAGTTCAATTACGTATTAAACTTCAAATTTAAAATAATTATAATAAAAAAAAATTTCTGTTCTTTATTATTGTAAGACATGTTACAATAATATTTAATTGAAAAATATCAAGTTATAATAATTATCTCTCTATACTATTAAAAATATATCGCCCCTGTCGCCGTCTGAAATACGCCGCTCATTTTTGGCTCTTAAATTTAGCTGAAATTCAGCTAAAATCAGCTAAAAGCCAGCTAAAATTTTGATAAATTTAGCTATAATTTAGCTGAAAGCAAGCTAAAAGTCAGCAAAAAGTTACGTATAAATTAGTTAGAAGTTAGCTAAAAGTTAGCTGAAAATCAGCTAACAGTTGGCTAAAATTTAGATATATTTAGCTGTAGTTTAGCTAAAAGCTAGCTATATCTCTCTATATTATAAACATATTCCGCCGTCGCCGTTGCCGCTGTGTGTAAGAATTTGATTTGTCCTTGGTGAGCTAGAATTTAGCTAGAATCTAACTGAAATTTCGCTAAAAGTTAACTAAAAATTAGCTAAAAGGTAGCTAAAAGTTAGCTTAAAGTTAGCTGAAGTAAGATAAAATTAAATTAAAGTTAGCTACATTCAATCAAAAGTTAGCTACATTCAATCAAAAGTTAGCTACATTTAATCAAAAGTTAGCTACATTCAATCAAAAGTTAGCTACATTAAATCAAAAGTTAGCTAAATTTAATGTTAAAATTAGCTAAATTCATACAAAATTCAGTTGGAAATTAGCTGAAATTTAGCTAACAGTTATCTAGAATGTATAGTAATTTTAAAAAATAGTTATGAAAAAATAGAAAAAAATTTTTTTTATCGATACAGTGCTTTCTGTATAAGAAAGCAAAAATTATATATTTTTAAAATTTATTCGCCTATTTGACAAAAAAAGTGCTTAATCTGACGTGATTTTATCTATTAAATGAAAAATTACATGATATTAATTTCAAATATTGTTTAAACAAGTTGAACATTTGTAAAATCATAAAAAATTGAAAAAACGTAAAATAATTCTGTGGCGGTAAGGAAAAAGGGCATAAGTCACATTTTTTCGGAAATTAAGATAACGTTATTTTTATATTCTTTAGATGTTATTCTAGCAGTTTGAAAACAATTTGATTATTTACAATTATTTCTTCTTGTGAAAAAAAATGTTTGAAAAAAGGCATATATCCATTTTCAGCTCATAAATTTATATGAAGACTTAAGTTCAGATCACAATATCTCGAAAACTTTCTGAAGTGACTTATGCCTTTTTTTCTTAACGCCACAGAATTTTAAAAGTATCATCATTTTAATCGTTAAGAGCAGGTCGTATATCTCTGTCCTTTTCTAATCAAAGAATTTATTTTTTTGCAAGAACTAATAATTATAGCAAAAAATAAGGAGATAGCCCCATCTTGTATCATAAAAAGCAATATTTTCTTTGATGAGGAAAAATTATTTTTATCGATTCGTTTTGAAGAAAACCTTGAAAAACTTAACAAATATAAGATAGAATGGACAATTCAGTTTTTCAAGGTTTTCTTAAAAACGAAGCGATAAAAATAATTTTTCCTTATAAAAGAAAATCTAGCTTTTTATTATACGAGATGGGGCTTTCTTCTTATTTTTTGCTACAATTATTAATTTTTGTAGAAAAATCAATTCTTTGATTAGAAAAGGACAGATATATTCGACCTCCTCTTAATGTCTATAATAAACTAAATTAGAATTCTGTATTTTCATTAATTTTTTATAAACATTAATAATTTATTTATGAACCCTCCGTGGGTAACTATAAATTTAGGGATGCGGAGGGTAACCTGGGTCATTAATGTCCTGTTGATGTTTTTTCTATGAAAATTCCGGTAAAAAGATCTGAAAAAAATTTCGAAATATTCAATATTGCATTTCCTTTATAGTCTGAAAGCTTATTTAATGATTTACAATAAACAAAATTGTTAATAACAATTTTTATTTCCAGAGATGTTTGACCAAAAAATTTGGCTTGTGCCATTAACAGCAGGCCGGAGTAGAACCTGATACCGACCGAGTAACAATTGAGTTGTTTGATATTTACTCAAGTATTAATCGGTGTATCTTCAAAATAAAGGTTGATCGCAATAGATATTATTATTATGAATATCTATGCACAAGAAAAAAAAATCTACCGATTTGTTTTTGAGAAAAGTAAGGAACGCCGAAGTAAAAGATTATGTTTATAATATTTTCGCGTTCCTTACTTTTCTCAAAAACAAAGCGATAGATTTTTTTTTTCTTGTGCATAAATATTTGTAATAATAATATCTATTGCGCTTAACCTTCAATTTGCAGATACACCGATTAATACTTGAGTAAATAACAAAAATGTCAATTAGACAAGGACAGCGAATCCGGCCTGCTCTTAATGACCCAGGATACCCACGGAAGGAAATTCTTTATATGGAAATGGAATATTCATTAAAAAATCATGCATTTTCTAAAGGCGAATACGAAAGTAGAAATATCATGTGAATATTAAATAAATTACCTTAACGCCACAGAATTTTACATTTTTTCAATTTCTTACGATTTTTCAAGTGTTTAATTTGTTTAAACAATATTTAAAATTAATATCAAATCAATCCTCATTCAATAGATAAAATGATGTCAGATCAAAAGCTTTTCTTGTCAAATAGATGAATAAATTTTTAAAATATACAATTTTTTCATCTCGTGATTGCAAGTTATGTTATTATAACAAATTATACGCATAATTGATTATTGATCATGGAATATTTGAATCCCTTGACTTCTGATACATCGGTTAAAAAAAAAGATCAAACTGTATAGTTTAAGCCAAGATAATCGCATTTTTAGAGTGCGCTGTAATTTTCAAGTCATGATTCCACTTTTCAACCAGCTTGCTCTATCGCGTGACCTCTGCGTTTTGAACAATTTTCGAGTAATCAGAGTAATTTAAATCGATGTTTTGTATATGTTTCCAAAAGCTGCATGTTTTGGAAACTTTTACCTAAAAAGTGCTTGGAAAACTAAAGCTCATAACGCTTTATTTGACTTTCTATGGTTTGTTGTTTATTGAGCGGACACTACACTAGTACTTATAAATATTGGCTATCTTTTCATTTTATTGCAAGATTTCAGGAAAATAAATACATTAGCTTGTAGTATGTACCATTAACATTATTCAGGTAAATTTTCAAATAAATTTATTCATTAGTTCTTAATAACTTTGGGTTCCAATATCATATATTAAAATTTTTCGATTTCATACCGGAAACGCAAATATATTAAAAACTAATGTATGAATTTATTTAAAAATTTAACTGAATAATTTTCACGATACATACTACAAGCTAATGTATTTATTTTTCTGGAATTTCGTAATAAAATAAAAAAATAGGCAATATTTATAAGTACAGGTGTAGCGCCCGTTTTACATCTCCTTAATAAACACAGGTTAATTTTGGCAAGTTATAGCTCAAAAACTATTGAGTGGAATTCGACTTTCCTTTTTATAAAATGAGCATCTTTCAGACTACTTTTAAATCAAAGTTTTTGGTTTTTTTTTTATTTTAAATTGAAAAAGATATTCAATTTGTTTATAAGCAAAAATTTGATTATATTTTTTGGAAAATTCCCTAGACTCTTGTCATTAACCGATTTTAATTTTTCAAAGTACATTTGAAAACTTTAATAGTCTGCTATATGTCAAAAGAATCAGCACCTATCGAAAAGTATTATTTGATTCGTAATAAAGTTTCCAAATTTTCGCATTTTTTGTGGGACGCTTAATTGTTAAATTATTGTGAAGCAATTAACAGAAAGATCCCAATGAAATTTGCTGGGCTATTTTATCATATCAAAAAGTTTACTGTGACCTAATATTAAAATCGCATGATAAATTAAAATAGTAAAAAAAACATTCAACAAAAGATTAATTTGTGCGTAGTTTTTTCTTAATTGTTGTCGTTTTTATAATATAAGAATATTTTTTAGAATATAAGAAATTCAATATTTTATGAAAAATTTTATCATCGAACTTTGTTTTTATCTTACATTTTTCTCTAAATGTATATTTAAGGAGCTATAAATAAAAAAAGGATGAAAAAAATCGTATTTTTTTTAGATTTTTTCACTATTTGTTTAATAGCGAATTTAGCACAACTTTTTCGACTGGCGCATATCGAAATTATTATATCAAACATAATTTTGGAGACATTTAAGTAAAAATCAACGACTTCAGACGTTACAACATCCTAACCACAACAGATCCCGCCTTAACTATACGTGGAATACACAGACATTATCATGGAATTTTACATGGAATCCGACATGGAATTCTCGTGAAATTCCAGCTGGATTTCGAATTGTTCATTAATTAAAAATAGATAACTATCTTGGCAAGTAGCGAAACTAGCGATTCCAAAACCTACTGTAATTTTACAATGAATCACAAGGATCGCACTTACGAGAAAAAAAAATTCATAAAAAAAATTATGAAGAATTTCAATTTACTTATAACCATTCACAAGGATAAAAAATTTAACATTACATCTGTATAGCACAAGACAAGGCTAAAACAAGTCACGGTAGGTTTGAAAAAATTTAAATTGAACTAACGACCACCCTTAATTTTTCTTTATGAAATATTTCCTTATGTCATTAAAAGTCTTTTCCAACAAAAATTAAATTCGCGCATGGAGCACTTTTTCCTTTTTATCAACTTAGTTATTTTTTTTTTCAAATTCGTAAAAAAACTATGTAAAGTAGTATTTAAATATGAATATAATAGTAATAATATTATTGATTTACTGAAAAATGAGCCGATATAAAAGAAAATAATGTATGGAGCAAAATCAAGACAAAATGTCGGTCCGTTACTGTACAACTATCTGTGTGGTAGATATCGGTACTAACAAAGAGAGCATCTCATCTCCTTGAAATGGATTGAGCTGAATCTACAAAATATAATTTTTGGATGAAGAAAAATAAACTCGTGTTTTTTTCTTTTAATCAGCTATCTGATTAGGTCTCCTAGACAAGGATACAGACATTTTTTCGGAAATATAATAAAAAAGAGCATTTTAAAGAACTTGCATAACCAAAGAAATAAGATTCTTGCAAAAAAAAAATACACGAAAGATAAAATGAAATACTAATCAAATTCTTCAATTCAAGCTTTGTTGTAACAAAAAAGCTGCAGTAATTCAAAAGTTGTGCCTTATTGAAAATGACTACATATTTGTTAATTTTTTCAGCATACAACAACACATGCTCAATTTTTTATTTTATTCCATTAGCATATTTAATCGACTGAAACTTTTGAACCAAAAAAGATGATCAATGCAACAAAGGTTGAATTAAAGCATTTAATTTGTGCTTTATTTTATCTTTGATGTATTTTTTTGGTAAGAGTTTTAGTTCTTTGGTTATTCAAGTTCCTATAAAGGCTCTTTTTTACTCTATTTTCAAAAAAAATGTCTATCTAGGAAGCCTATTCGACGAAAAGAAAAACCATAAGCTCATTTTTTTCATCAAAAATTATATTCTGCAGTTTCAGCGGCATTCGTTTTCTGAAAATAGGGAGCCCCCTTATTAGTGTCGATATCTACCATACAGACGGTTGTACAGTAACGAATCGGTAATTTGTTTTGATTTTGCTCTAAAGTTAAAGGCTTTACTTTTCTTTGTATTAGCTTATTTTTTAGTAGATCAATAATAATATTACTCTTATATTGATATTAAAGTAAAAATATTTGTAATGTAACCATAAATATTTCTTTACGTAAGTTTTTTCGAATTTAAAAAATCAAAAATAAAAACGCTGCCAAGTGCTTTGGCGCAATGCTTTCTCATAGAGCTCATTGAGTTAGGGTAATTCGATTTTATTTTTAAAATTATGATTTCAATCTAAAAAACATAATTTCTGTTTAAGAAAAATTGAAAATGGAAATAGTGTGAGTGTGTGTAAGTGTGTAAAAATTATTATAAAAAAATTGATATTTTTACAAAAACTAATAATTTTAGTAGAAAATAAAGAAAGCCACATCTCGTATCAAAAAAAAGTAATACTTTCATGGATGAGAAAAAATTGATTCTATAGTTTCGTTTTCAAAAAAACCTTGAAAAAATTAAAATAGAAAGCTTAGCTTAAACAATTTGGTTTTTCAAGGTTTTCTTAAAAAGAAGCTATAAAATCAATCTTTTTTTATCGAAGAAAATTTTTATTTATTTTTGATACGAGATGCGGCTTTCTCTTCATTTTGCTAAAGTTATTAGTTCTTTCAAAAAATTAATTCTTTGATTAGGAAAGAACAGAGATACATGAAATTCTCTTAAAAAACGATTATATTGTACGTTTGTTCGACTAACGATTATATTAAAAGTTCTACAAAGATACGATCTCGATACATGGAGGTTTAAGTTACAATTATGTTGAATCCACTGTAATGATACGATCATCTTCCTCTAAAAGTTTAGTTACGATTGTCTATAATTTTTTATAAGATAGGACTGTGTTACATAAGTTCTTCGAGATAAGATTCAATAAATCAAAGGCATCGGCATTCTAATTTTTATGCTTTAGAGTGTTTTTTTGACATATTAAATTTTTACAAGCTTAAAATTTTAATAGATAAGAAAACTAATTCTCCAAAGCTATTTTTCTTCAGACAATAGCTGATAACTTGCATGCCAATTTTAGAGCAATTTCATTGAGTAATTTACGTGAAATAACAAAAAAATAAAAAATGAATATTTTTCAATATTTTCAAAATAACCAAAAAGTAACATTGCACTAAGAAAAAAAGTTTTCAAAAGCTTTTTTTTCAGACAATAGCTAATAACTTGCATACAAATTTTGGAGAAAATCTATCGAATAGTTTTCGTAAAATACAAATAAAATAAAAAATCGTAAATTTAAAAAAAAAATTTTTTTTAATTCTTAAAATGGCTCTATAAAAAAACTACTCAATAAAAACCAATTTTCAATAGCTTCCCGCCTACTTATACAAAATAATAAATAGTATGCAAAATTTGAAACAAAACTACTCTCAAATTAAAACTACACTGAGAAAATCAATTTTTGAAAATTTCCCTTCTTTTAGCAGTCGCAAATAATTTCCCTGCGAATTTTAGAACAAATCTATCGAGTACTTTACGTAAAATAAGAAACGAAAAATCGAAATTTTTTAAAAAAATCTTTAAAATTCTCTAAAATTGTAACCACGGTATGAAAATTAGTTTTCGAAAGCTTATTTTCTTCAGACAATAGCTAATTAATTGTATAAAAATTTTGGAGAAAATTAATAGAATGGTTTACACAAAATAGAAGATAAATAAAAAATAAAAATTTTTTTGAAAATTTTCAATATGCTCAAAAATTAAAACTGCACTGAGAAAATTAGTTTTTTGAAGCTTGTTTTCTTCAGACAGTAGCGAATGACTTGCATACCAATTTTAGAGCGAATCTATTGAATATTTTTTGTAAAATAGAAAAAATAAGAATTTTTAAAAAAATTTTTAAAATGCTCTAAAATTAAAAGTACACTAAGAAAATCAGTTTTCAAAAGTTTTTAATCACGTCTTGACATTAAAGTATAAAATAATAAATATAAACAAATCTTTAATTTCATGTATATTTAATCTATTAGTAGCGCAAGCGTTGTCAGCAACTGCTTTTAGCAAGCCCTGACAAAGGATGTATCGGGTGATTTTTATTGTAACTTTTTAAATTTATTTTTATTATTACTGTTTTTAGGAATATAATCAGAAATTTATATTTCTTTTAAATTTTTAGTAGACAGCTGTCACCACTTGATTTTTCTTTGATTAAAATCAAGAAAACACTTTTCAATGAAAAGTTTTATGTCAAACAAATATTTAAATTATTATAAATTATTTATTAAATAATATAATTAATTTGTGTTGTTATATTATAATGATAAAAAAATCACTTACACAAACAATTTATTTTATGTTTTATTGATTTAATTTTAATATTTTATAATAAAATAATATTATTAATTCTAAAATGCTTAATCTTTTCAAATTAAGAACTTAATTTTAAAGGTTATGTTCATTATTCAATTTTTTAAGTATACACTTACATGTTAAATTTATTTATTTGAACTAATTTATATTAACACCGTAAGAATACTATAAAATATTAAATTCTTTAAAATTAATAGATTGAAATTTGAAATTCTATGATCACACTGTTCACTTTTTTTAAATTTACACATGTATTAAAATTTATTCACTATAAAATGTTTGAATCAGAACTGAATTTATATAAGGAGCTGCTTTTAGATTTTTATTCACAACTTATAAATACTATTAGTTTGAATTCAATTCTATTAAATTTTAAAGTTTATTTTTATCAAATAATAAATTTATTTAGAGAAAATAATTATATCACTTTATATTTATTAAAACAGAACCTTTTTAAAAAAAAAGAAATTAGTTATATTTAGAAAACACTGAATCTATATGAAAACACTTTTAGATTAACACTCAAAATATTATTTAAGTTTTATATTTATAATATATTTATAGAGAAATGTACATATATATATTTATATTTGAATTTATATTTCATGCATTGAATTTATATATATATATATATATATATATATATATATATATATATATATATATATTAAAACATGCAAACTAAATTCTTTACAAAAAATATAAATTTATTTTAATTAATTGGAATAAAATATTTAATTATATTTGTAAATATTCAAATATCAATTCAGAGAAAAATTTAAATAGATAAGCTTTTAATCAATAAAATTTTAATAAAAATGAAATTTTACCTTACTTTTGCTGTTTTAACTTGTTGATATAGGGTGTTTAAATAAACAAATAATTTTTAATTTGAATTACAAATTTTTATTTTATTAATTTATTGTATTAAATTGTAACAATCGTATTTAATTTAATTGCTCACGCACTGATTTAAAAAAACTATTCTTCAAACAAACGATGTCAATTGATTTTTTGAGAGAGTGAAGGTCAGAGAGATTGCCTATGGAGAACGAGTGCAAGTACGAGTGTACAAGTGCCAGGTGATAAGTGCAGAGAGTGTCTTATCGCTTCTTGATATCTTTTTCTTATATATATTATTTCTCCTTAATTGACATTGTCCCTGCAAATTTCAAAGTGGAGAGCGTTTTCTATTGTTCTTCTTCCTTGTGGGGTTATTAACATTTTTCTTATTGGTTATTAGTTTATTGATTTTATTCTGGCTTGATGATTGAAAGTTTTATTTTTTATTCCGGGTGTCTCTGACCTTCAATTTCTCCTTAACTTCTATTCCTTACTTTATTTCAAAATCAGTGGTGGGCAATTTGTTAGTTAAGAGCAGGTTGACTTTTTCTGTCCTTTTCTAATCGATGAACTGATTTTTTCACGAAAACTAATAATTTTAGCAAATAAAGAGAAAGCCATATCGTGTATTTAAAAAAGCTATATTTTTTTTAATAAGAAAGAATTGATTTTCTTGCTTTGTTTTCAAGAAAACCTTGGAAAACTTAGAACATAGAGGTTAAGTTAGACAATTTGGTTTTTCAAAGTTTTCTTGAAAACGAAGCAATAAAATTAATTCTTTTTCATTAAAGAAAATATAGCTTTTTTTAATACGCGATGGGGCTTTCCAGATTGTATTACTTATCAATCAATAAGTTAATTGATACTATACGCATCTTTCAACACATTCTTTCTTTCGTGACCTTTTATTAATGAATTTCCTTTTAAATTATTATCTTTAATATTATAAAATTTGTTAATAGATTAGCCAAAAAAGAAAGATTATGTTTTGCATATTTTATCGTATCTTTTTTTTACATATTTTACTAAAAAACGACAGAATAGGATATAATTTTTCGATTAAAATACTTTTATTAAAAAATCCTTAAAATGTTTTTGCCCTAAATTATGTATACGCTTTATTAATTTAAATTTCTAATATATTTTAAGAAATGAAAAGAAATCATATGGTAACTAAAATAACGAATATTGATTAAAATAACCAATAATTTATTAATTGAATAATCTGTTGGTAAATCAGTTTTTACCATATGCTTTCTTTATACTTCTTGCTTTTTAATAAAACAATTCAATATAATATAAATAAACAATATAATATAATATAATAAAACAATATAATCTAATGTAAATAAACAATACAATATAATATAATAAAACAATATAATTTAACGATATATGTATTTTCTTTTTACTTATAAACTCGATCTGTAAAATAAAGATGTTTATATTTGTTATTATGAAAATGATTTATATTTATAATGTCTACAAATTAATATTTAAATATGCATGAATTAGTTTTATATTATTGTCCTAATTACTATGTTAGTAATTTATATCTTAAAATTAGTTTATTTTAATTTTAGTGTTACTTTGAATACATCTTGCCAGAATCATATTGAATTATTTTAATAATAGATAAATATAACTGTTGAGAAAAGTGGGTACTTTTATTAAATAAATAATACTTTTATTTATTATTAAGTTTATTTCTTATTAATCTGAATAAACATTTTAATAACTACACTTTAGGATTATCGAGATAATTACGATATAAATGGTGCGTGACTCTTACTCTCGTACCTTGTCTTCGTAGCCATCTTTGTACAACAACTATTACCCCGCATCGCCGCATCATGCACAGCGCAATACACACACTCACTCATAAGTACATTTACTAGAAGAGAATGGTTTTAGTAGAATACAAAATTACGCTATTCTTAACACACCTCCTTAATTTTGATTCTACAATAACAGGGTAATATTTAAGATAATATATAAGATGCTACAATATAATATTTTTTTATTTTATAAAAGAGTTACAAAATATTTAAAATGAATCTAAATTTTTCAAATTTATTTCTACCTAGAGCTTTTGTTAGTATATCAGCTGCATTATTTTCTGAGTTTACTTTAATTATGTCAATTTCTCCCTTTTCATAACATTCATTTATAAAATGGTAATGTACTTCAATGTGTTTGGAGTTTTTTGTTAAATTTCCAAATTTTGATATGGCAATAGCCCCTGAATTATCCTCGTAAATTTTAATTGGTTTTTCTAATTTTATTTTAAAATCTTCTAACAGATTCTTTACTACTTTGACCTTACTTACTGCTGCTGACAAAGCTACGTATTCGGCGGCTGTTGACGATTTTGTAACGCTGCCTTGTTTTTTTGTTTTCCAATAGATAACATTTTCAAAGAATCTTATTAAATAGCCAGTAGTAGATTTCCTATCTACTTTATCTCCAGCCCAATCAGCATCTACAAAACAATCTAGTATTTCAACATTTACATTTCTTTTATAATTCAATTGTAAATCTTTTGTTAAATATAGATATTTTAATATTTTTAAGGCATGTTTATAGTGAGTATCATTGTAATTATTTTGGAAGCGACTTAAATAGTTTACACTATAACTAATATCTAGTCTTGTTCCAGAATTAATATATAGTAAAGCTCCAATTAGGTTTCTAAATTTGATATCAGCTGATGCTGACTGTGCTGGCTCTAAACTTAAATTTTGTTCCATAGGTGTATAATTTAATTTACTATCTATAATATTATATTTTCTCGCCAATGACTCAATATACTCACTTTGGTTCAATTTCATTTCACCTTTTTTATAATTATAATCAATATTGATCCCTAAATAGGTCTTAATTTCGCCTAAATCTTTCATTGCAAACTTACATGATAAATTATTTTTTTATCTCGTCAATTTTATTTACATTTCTCCCACAAATTAATAAATCATCTACAAAAAGAATTAAGTATATTGTGTCATTAGTATCATATTTCATATACAAGCAATAATCACTTTTGCTTCTCAGAAATCCCAAGTATTTTATATATTTATCAAAGCACTCATACCATGCTCTTGGACTTTCTCGCAAGCCATAGAGAGCTTTATCCAATTTATATACTCGGTCACTTTTATCATCATAACCTATTGGTTGTTTTACAAATACTTCTGATTTTACTACACCGTTCAAAAAGGCTGTTTCTACATCCATTTGTTCAATTAATAAAGCATTTTGACAACAATAAGATAACAGTAATTTTAAAGTTTGAATTCTAGCTACTGGGGAGTACAAATCTTCCAGTACTTCTTTTTGTTGATAACCACGAACTACAAATCTCGCTTTTTTTCGGTTATCAGACTTATTTGTAAAAACCCACTTAAGATCTAAGACTTTTTTATTTTTTGGTTTTTCTACTATATGCCATGTTTTATTTTTTATTAAACACCCTATCTCTCTATCCATGGCTTCTTTCCATAAATCATAATCATTTCTTTTTAACGCCTCTTCATACGTTGTAGGAGTATCAGCGCTAACTACATTTACGTATATATAATTGGTATTTACTTGACCATATCTTTCTGGTTTACTTTTATTACGAACAGATCTCCTCAATTCGTTTTCTTTACAATCATCATATTCATAATTCAATTTTTCCTTTTTTTCTTTTTCTTTTATTTCAGTTTCTTTTTTGTCATCAATTTTTCCTTTAATTTCAGTAGATTCAGAGTTTTTATCAATAATAGGTTCTTCCGTTTCATCATCACCTTTAAAACCTACTAATTTTTCATTTTCGTTTACAAAATATACATGTCTTGCGATTACTATTCTATTATTGATTAAAACTCTGTATCCCATTTGTTCATAACCTACAAGTATATCAATATCGGCTTTGCTCGCCCACTTTGAATTTCTTTTTACCTCAGGTATTCTTATAAAAACCTTACTGCCGTATATTCTTAAATTTTTAATATTCGGTTTTTTCTTAAAAAATATTTCAAAAGGTGTTTTACTTTCACAATTGTTTGTTATTATTCTATTTTTCAGATAAGCTGCGGCTTTGACTATTTCAGGCCAAAATTTAATTTTTAAGTTTGAATCAGATAGTAGGCATCTAGCCGAATTCATTATTGTTCTATTATAACGCTCGGCAGTTCCATTCAGTTCATGTACGTATGGTGGACAAGGCTCTAAACAAATTCCCTTTTCTTTAACTAAATTTAACATTTCTTTATTTAGATACTCTTTACCATTGTCGCACCTTAATCGTTTTATCCTTTTACCAGTAAAATTTTCAACTTGGTTTATATAATCTATGAAACAATTAAAAACTTCATGTTTTGACTTTATTGTATATATCAAAGCGCATTTACTGTAATCGTCTATAAATGTCAAAAAATATTTAGACCCATCATATCCTATATTATTATGGGGACCATTTAAATCAGTGTGAACTAATTCCAAAATGTCACTTGTATCGCTACGATTATTTAGAAAAGGTAAATTGTGCATTTTATTTTGGACACAAGTTCCACATTTTAGAATTTCATTCTCAAAACTTTCTGGTATACCTTCAACTAGCCCTTTTTTACTCATAATATTTAAGTATTTAAAATTCACGTGCCCCAACATTTTGTGAAATTTTTCTTTCAATGTCATTTTTTCTACAGTTTTAACATCAACCGTTTGAATCTCTAAATAACTATTCATTTTATACAAACCAAATTCCTTGTACGCGACTGCAATAATTTTATTTTTATTATTGAAAATTTTTGATATTTTGCCCTCTGAAAATATTTTATTTTTATCTGTTACTTTCGCGTAACTAATCAAATTTTTATCCATTTCTTTGACATAGAATACATTGGATATTGTAATCTCAGTTCTTTTATTATTTACAAAAAAATAAGTTTTTACTTTACCTACTTTTGTCCCCTTCAAAATTCTACCATCACCTACTTTTACATTAATCGGTTTTTGTAAATTTACACATTCAGAAAAGTAAGAATCATTGTTAATGATATGATCTGAGCACCCACTATCCAATATCCAATCTATTCTATTCATATCGCTAGCATACACATTTACTTCATCACATTCTACTTGAGTTACAAAGCATCCAGAATCTTGAGCATCGTAGCTTTCGTTGCATGAATATCGCGCATTATGTTGTCCTTCACGGTGTTGGTGCCAGCTTCTTTCTCGATGTACATAACCTCTTGTGTATCCGCGACTACCACGCCCCCTATTTTGCTGAGGTAGTTCTGATGATTGATATTGTTGCTGTTGCTGTGTATAGCGTGCACCTCCTGTCCATTGTGGCGCTACACTTGATCCGCCTCTCCCTATGCCACGTCGCCATAAATTTCGGCAATTTTTCCTTATATGACCGCGTTGATTACAACCGTGACACAGTATATCTTTAAACTCCACCTTAAATACACTTGATCTTTTTTTATTATTTTCTATTTGTCCATGCTTTTCCCACATATCAATTTTATTTTTTATAAATTCACAAGTACGATCACTATCTTTTACAGAGTCAATTAAGTCACCAATATAACTAAGTGAGTCCGGTAGTGTTTTAAGCATATAATCTAGCTTTTCTCTTTCACTTATTTGTGCACCAGCATTTTTTAACTCGTTAACTAACTTTTCAAACTCTGAGAAAAAGGTACTTGAGTCCTCAAAGTCTTTTAGTTTTATCCTATCTAGTCTGTTCCTAATACAGATTTGTAGCGCTGTTGACTTTTTTTGATATAAATCATCGAATTTTTTTAATATTCCCATAGCCGTGTCTTCTTTACCAACGAACTCTAGTTGTTCGTTCGATATACTACAGTATATGTAATTCATGGCTTTTAAATTTTTCTCATTCCACTCTGTTTCACTTTCAGTATTCAATCTACTTCTGATAGCTAGTTCATCGCACTTTTTCCACTTTAAATATAATAAAATTCTTTTTTTTCAAATATTGTAGTCAGGTTCATCAAAAACTTGAAACTTTATTTCTTCTTTGCAAAACATTTTCTTTGTATTTTCTTTCTCAAAAATTTTAGCTTTTAATATTAAAATCCTTTCAATTTGTTGCACTAATAATTTTTGTAAGTAATCTTTTTTAAATTTCAATTCACTTGTTTCTTCAACTTTTATTTTTTCTTTTTCGGTTACACGTGGCTTGAACATAACCTCACTTTACTTAGAACCACGCTCTGCTACCATGTTGAGAAAAGTGGGTACTTTTATTAAATAAATAATACTTTTATTTATTATTAAGTTTATTTCTTATTAATCTGAATAAACATTATAATAACTACACTTTAGGATTATCGAGATAATTACGATATAAATGGTGCGTGACTCTTACTCTCGTACCTTGTCTTCTTAGCCATCTTTGTACAACAACTAGTACCCCGCATCGCCGCATCATGCACAGCGCAATACACACACTCACTCATAAGTACATTTACTAGAAGAGAATGGTTTTAGTAGAATACAAAATTACGCTATTCTTAACAATAACTAAAGGAAAAAATCAGAGTTCGTAACACCCCTTTGGCTAAGCCTAAAAGTTCATGTTTTTTAATTAGATGAAGTTTTAGCATTAAATATATCATCAATTTAGCATTAAATGCTTCTAATTCGGGGTTTGTGGGAGCACTGGGTGATACTTTACCAGGTGCATCTATAATTGGATATAATTTCTGTGTTTCATTCTTTGTCATATGTGAATTTTTTGGTAATTGATTTGTTTCTGCTGGTTGATTATTTCTTTCGACTTCTTCAATATTTGTTCTAGGTTCCTTATCTTTTCTTTTAATGGTACCGTTTTCCAAATGTATCAAAAGATTTGCTACAGTACTATGAAAAGCAGCTAACAATCGGATGCTGAAACCATATATTTTGTATAAAGTGTGTCCATGTATTAATGTATTTATGAAATATTTTAATGCTCCTAATATGAATAATAAGGTCATAACACCTGCACTAAATAATTCAAATATAATGAATTTATTCTAAATTTTAGCAGCAGTTGTCTCTGTAAATTTCTCAAGTACTTTTTCATCAAAAAGATTATATAAGTGAAGATCATCAGTAGCGATGTCTACACCTGCTGCGCCTCTTGCTATTGAATTATATACAGCTGGTTTTTTCTGCTGCAAAAAGAACTGCATTTCTTAGTTTTTCTTAGTCTTCTTCGCTGTATATTCTGTTATCTATTAATTTTCCTGAATCTGTGTATGTCCATGTTGGCTTGTTTAACGGTTGTCGTAAATGTGGTGGCTCTACTATTGAAATATTCGGAGTGAATTTGTAATATTTACCTTCTATATAGAAAATAGTTGATAAGGCAACATTACAGTCTCTCCTGCTTTCTCTTTTTTTTAAATATTAAACTTTTTGGTGTTAAAAAAAAAGATTGATTGTTGTAGAGAACTGGCATTTCTAAATAACAATGTTCTTTTCCTCTTACTTTGATGTTTACAGCTTGACATTGAATTATATGTGCTACTTTACCTGCTATTACATCAGTATAGCCTGGTGACTTCATTATTGTGGTGGCAAATTCATCTGAATTTACAGAAGCCATAGCTAAAGCGTTTTTTAATACTTTCTGCTCTAATTCACACCTATGTGTGACTATGTCCTTATATAAGGAAGTTATTTCTTGTGTTATATGTCTTGCTAAATAATTTATTTTAGTATCAAAAAATGTAGTTAGCTTGATGTCTCTTGGATCCATATGTGTTCTAGTGGCAAATGATCTTTCTCGTGTAGCTTTTATTATAAACAACTTTGATTGTTCTGTATTAATTAGTTTGTAACCTTGTAACATGTTGTTAGAAAACATGTTGTTTTCTTCTGTATAGTCGTTACATAATCGAATATTGTATTTACATCTTGTGCCTGAACGAAGAATTACTTCATTATTATCTTTGTCCACAATAGCATCATAGTCTTGTAAGGTGATTTTAAGTTTTGCAGTTATGTCAACATCCATGTATTCTCCTTCTAATGTTGAATATATAGTTTCATCACAGCTTTCATCCATGGTAACTTTTCCAGCTAATGTAATCGATCTTCTGTTTGTTGCATTTCTCATTATTCTGTCAATAATTGCTTCTCGCATCTGAAATCTAGAAAATTCGTGCATATCATAGCACGCTTCTCTTGTTACATGTTGTATATATGTTTTATCTCCTCCCTTAACCAATGCGATATGTGAACCTACTCCAAAATATCTAATAATCCGTTCTATTTTTACTCGGCACTGCATTACGTATACTATATCGTACTCGGTATATTGTAATAGTTGAATGTTTATTTGCTCAGATTCTGGCTTCATATTTTCAAAGTTACACTTACCTATTTGTTTTAGCGATATAGTTGTTATGTTGGGTGTTATATTTTCCCCGCAATTATATCCTACAAAGGCAAGCGCTGATTGGACGAGAATCGTCAAAATAGTAATCAAATTACGCTGCATTGTTAGTTGTACTGATTGACGCCTGCTCCTTTGATGTGGCAGTATCTGAAACTCTAGATTCAGTAGTATTCGAATCACTAAAAAGTGCTAGTTTTGTTAGTCTTAATTAGAGCTTCACGATACTCGATAAAAATATCGATATCGTATTGATATCGTATTGAAAAGCAATACGATATCGACACAATATAAATTCTGACAATGTCAACATCAATACAATAATTACCTTTGGGTTATTGGACAATATTATTGTATTGTCAATGAATTTATCTCAATATATTGAGAATATTGATCTTGACAAAAGAAATCCAAAAACTGGTATACCAGTCACGAACCTGATTGACAGAAATTAATATTTGTTTTTTTGCGTTTCTAATAATATATATGTAGTAAACATGATTGTAATCTACACACACAAAGAACATTTGAGAAAAAACAATAAGCATGAACTATTAAAAATATGTACCCCATATTGTCTCTTATGGTAAGAGATATTTTATGTATTCAAGCAACTTTTGTGCCCGTAGAAAGACTATTTTCTGAACCCGCATTAATATTAACAAATAAAAGGGGTTCTTAAAAAAATGAAAGCATCAGAGAACTTATTTGTATTAACAGAGGAATGCAGAGTTCTTTAAAAGAGACTAAAAGTAAAAGGACTTTGTCCCCTATTTTAAATTTACAAGGATTTATTTTTTTATCATAATATCGTTTCGATCTAATTTTAGAATTAATTAAATTTTCTTGTGCTTCTGCTTGTATTTGACCGAATTTAATCTTGAGCTGACTAAAAGTGAATTAAATATTCGAAATACGTTTCGTCGATGTTTTCTTCGATCTTGAGTGTCTCCGATGGTATCCTAGCTAATTTAGCAAAAACTAATTCATAAGGTGTAAACCTGGTGCCTTCATGAATGCTGGTATTATATGCGAATGTTGCACAATTAAGCCATTTATCCCATGATGTTTCATTTTTAATATAACATTTGCAATAATGTTTTAATACATGGTGCATTCTTTCTATGGATCCGTTACTTTGCGGATGATACGCTGTGGTCTTGCATGTTTTTGTCTTACAAAACTTAGCAACGTTTCTCAATAAACTGCTAGTAAAATTTGCTCCTTGATCAGTAAATATAATCTTAGGTGCTCCAAATAGATACACAAATTTATCCAAAAAAGCTGTGGCTATCTCTTTAGAGTCTGCTGCTGCTAAAGGTGCCATGACAACATATTTAGTTAATAGGCATTGCATGATAAGTATATACTTATTTCTTCTTGCTGTCGTTGGAAGTGGACCAACTATATCCATTGATATTTTATCAAAAGAACTTCCTGATGTGTCTGTTAACACCATTGGTTGCTTTATTTTTCTTCTGACTAATTTGTTGACATGTTTGACATCTAGCTATAAAATCTTGAATATCTACTTTCGTTTGGGCCAAAAATAATCTTCTCTGATTTTGTGGTACGTTTTGGTCACTCCTTTGTGTCCATTTAGAGGGTTTTCATGTATAAATTTGATTATATTTTCTCTTTTGGTTACTTTTGGGATTGTAACCAATCCTTTACAAATAATAAATTTAGTTGGCTGGTCCTCAAATTTAACAGCTAATTTATGTATGAGATCACTCCATGTCAGATCATCTGTATTTGTTGTTTTTGCTACCCTTATTGAGAGTGGTTGTATTTCAATCACAAAGTTTAATAAAGAATCCAATGCTTCATCTATAATCTCTTCATCGGCTCTTATTTTGAGATTTTCTTTAATTGGTAGAGCAATAAGATGTTTTTTATTTACATCTACTATTTTGATGCAACTTAATTTAAGGTCATCTTGTTTTGGAAGTATCCTTTCTTCCTGTAGTATTTTCGCTCCTTTATCTATGGGTTGATTTTTAACCGTCACGAAGTACATAATGTTATCTTTTGATAATAAGAGAGGGTCTCTTATTTCAATAATGTTTTTATGTATTCTTGGTTGTCTTGCATCTCGAATCATCTCAAAAAGTACTGCTGATGGGTCCATAGTATTTCCTGAGCTATTGGAAGAAGTACCTTCTTTGTTCGTAGTGTCGGACATTTTGATTGTTTCTTCTTCTTATTCACTGCCTGTTGTCTCAATTTTTCTTCTTCGTTGTCTAATTTTTTGATTTTGATTAACCTTTTTTTTATTTGATTCTATATTTTCTTCTTGTCTCATACTGTTGCTTTCTTGTTTATCATTAACTTCATTTTCTGTTGATTTCACATTATTTATATTCATCTTCTTTTCTGTTTTTCTTTTATCTTTCTCTCTTTCTTCTTTCTCTTTTTCAGACTCATCGTAGCTTATTGAATTTTCTTCATTTCTTTCATCTTTTCTTTTTCCTTTTTCCTTTTCTTTTTCCATCTCTTTTTTTCCTCTTCTTTTTTTATTCTTCTTGTTATAATATAAACGTTTTGAACTTTTTTAGTCGGTGGATTTCTTGATAATACATCTGCAACTACATTAATTTTTCCCGACTTGTAAACTATTTCATAATCAAATTCTCTTAATTTAAAATAAAACCTTTTCAATCTTGATGTTGGCTCTTTAATATTATGAAGCCAAACTAAAGGCTTATGATCTGTGAAAAATGTGAATTTTCTGTCAAACACGCAATGCTTAAATTGAAATGCACTTGCTTTCTACTAAAGCAAGTGTTACTTTTTCGATCATAGCACAATTTAACTCGGCATTCTTTAATAATCTAGAGAAAAAACTATTAGCCTATTTATTTTATCTTTTATTTGACTTAATACTCCTCCTGTAGCAAATTGACTTGCATCTGTAGTTATATGAAAAGGTTGCGTAAAATCTGGGTACTGAAGTATTGGTTTTTTTATTAATATATTTTTTATCTTTTCAAATGCCTCTCGTTTTTTATCAGTCCACTTGAAATCCGTATCTTGTCGTAGTAACAATGATAATGGCTTAGATTCCTTAGCAAAATTTGGTAGGAATTTACGATAATAGCCGCCTAGACCTAAGAATCGTTTGATGTTTTTCTTATTCTGTGGTTTTGGAAAGTTTTCTATTGCATTTGTTTTCTTTTTATCGGGCCTGACACCTTCTGCAGATATAGTATGTCCTAAGTAATTAACTTCTGTTTTGTAAAATTCACATTTTTCGGGAGAGAGTTCTATGTTAGCCTCTCTTAACCGTTGGGCTACTTTTCTAAATTTCTCATCGTGTTCATCTAGTGTTTTCGCAAATATAATACAATCATGTATGTAAACAAATACATTTTTAGCTCGCAAACCTCTCATAAGAACGTCCATTTGTCGCTGAAATGTTGCAGGACTATTTTTAAGGCCAAAATGCATTTTCTTAAACTCATAATGTCCAAACGGTGTTGAAAAAGCAGTATAAGTAGCATGATCTGGATGCATTGGTATTTGGTGAAACCCGCTTGCTAGGTCAAGCACGCTGAAGTATTTATGACCCCTAAGTTGTTCTAATATTTCACTAATATTCGGTATTGGATAGGCATCACTAATTGTTTTGTTGTTTAACATTCTATAATCTATTACAAGCCTCCAACGTTTTTGTCCTTCCTGCAATTCCTTTTTTGGCACTATCCATAATGGACTTGACGGTTGGATTATACCATCTTTAATTAATTTATCAACTTGTTTTTCGACTTCTGCTTTTAAAAATTAAGAAAATTTGTATTGTTTAGCTACAACAGGAATATCATCTATTAATTCAATTCTATGATTCGTCATATTAGTGGCGCTTAATTTTGCATTCGGCAAGTGAAATATATCATAATATTCATGAGATATATTATTTAATCTTGTGTATGTTTCTCCTTTATGTTCATCTATTCTAATCATAGTTTTTATTTCTTCTATTCAGTCTTGGTATCATCCTTCTTTGTCTTTATGTTCGTTTCACTTATATTAAATATTGGCGATGTTATAAAAAAAGCTGTTTTATCATGAGGCAATCACATTTCATTACATGTTAATATTGCGTGAATATCTTGGGTTGATTCTTCTGTTATTGTATGACTATAAGAATGAGTGGTATTAGTGTAATATGACTTATCATCTGTTGTATCCTCATCAAGTATGAATATCATAGCGTCATCCTCGTTGAGATTTTCCAATGATTTTTCTGCGATGCTAAGATATTCTGTTGATTCATCACTCAATGTTTTGTCTATTTCTAAACTTTATTTTGTTATTATACTTTGTTCATTATAATTTTTAATTTTTTTGACTACTGTTACTTATTTCTTTGATATTTACGCTTGCGCCAATTTCTTTGCTCTCTTGGCTTATCTCCCTAGCTTTATTTATTTCTTGTTTGATTGTATTATCATTGTTTGCTTCTTTATTATATTTTATTCCCTTAAAATTTTTATTTTCATTGTTTTCTTCAATAAACAATTGTAAAATGGGACGTTTGTTGTTTATAATTGTCTTTTCAATTTCTCTCTCTTCTTCCATCAATATAGGTTGGTTGTTTGATTCCTGACGCACATCATTTTCACACGTGGCTAAGTAACTTGATTCTTCTTTTTCATTAAATTTTGGCAATATGCTTTCATCGATTTCTATGTATATTTTCTTTTTAGTTTCTTTTTCTTTGTATGTTTCTTTTATTTTTATATCTGTATCATTGTTTAATAATTTATAATTATTAGTAACTTGTTCTTCAATCCATTTATTTGTTCTTATATTTCTTGCTTTTGACTCTTCATCTTGACTTTCTTTTTTTATTTTGTCAATACCTTTGTTAATTTTTGTTTCTTTATTTCAAATAATTTTTTGTTCCTGATTTAATTTAGAAATAACGTATATTTTTTCATTACTTAATTGCTTATTTATATCATTTATAATCTGTGTATCCACTCGAGCTATGCTCTTCGAGGGTTCTTCTGAGGACATACAGTACTTTGACGCCTGCGATGCCTCTGTGTTTTGCATACAGGGATTTATCGTTCGATGCTTTTCTATTCTTGTTTTTTCTCCATTAATATCTGTGATGAATAAATTATTTATTTCCATAACTTCTTGAGAATCACTACTGTTACTAGATAACGGTGCACAATATTTATTATCATCGCTACCTCCTGAACTACTACTCTGAGTACTTATTGAATGAATTGAATGTGTTGAGTTGGATGAACTGCTTAACTGCTGAAATTCACTAGTTGTTGAGAAAGCAAACACCTTTTCATCATTTGCTAAAAAAGGTGCAAATGGTATGCGCGTCTTTATTGCAAATGAGTTATCATTTCTTATTGGCAGAATGATGCCTTCGCCCATCACTCTATCTCCTGAGTTCTTTGCATGTCTACATACAATATAAACGTTTGGAATTTTTAATGATGTTTGCGGTATATACCCTTGTGAAATATCTCAACGTGTTTTTGCTACTACATATGAAGTATGATTCGGTGGCACTTCTATTGTCTTTTCTATAATAAATGGTATGCTTGTTGAAGGAGTAACCAAACTCATACTCATAAAATTTACTGCTATGTGATTTCTTTTGCATAACTCTGCTCCAATTGAAGCTGGTGTTCTGATTGGAAAATTATCTCGCACTATAAAGAATGGTATATTAAGTTTAAGTTCTTCTATTGGGACATAGGCTACACCGTATGTTTTCTGTGGTATTTTACCTATACCTACTAATAGTGGAGTTATAGTCCTTTCAATTATTGCATTCAGCATTAAAGATGATACTTTTATTACATTTGATTGTGCACCCGTATCTACCATAACCTCAATTTGGTGTGTTGAGAAGTGTTTTGATTTTAAGCTTATCACCGGAATATCTTCTAGTAGCGACACCGTTGCAAAGTACATACAGTAGGGTACGTGCTCTGGGATGTTATAATATTTACTGGACGAGATTGTATTGCTCGTGAGTTGTCCAGACCTCCATGAGTCCTCTGCTCGTTTCCCTGCCTTTCTCTATTTTGTTTTAAATAACATTGAGCTTCCGCATGTCCCTTTCTTTTGCAATATGAGCACTCTGGGCTTTCCATACATCTTTTTGTTCTACAATCTTCGATCGTGTGGCCGACGCTCTTACAATAATCACGAACTTTATCATATAAAAAATTATTTATATTTTTCGGCGGGTTACTATTTTCTGGTGCATCTTTATATATCTTATTCTCGTTTCCAGGCGGTCTATTGGTTACATTGTGATTAAAATTATGATTATTAAAATTTCTATTATTATTGTAATGATTGTCACGACGATTATTTGTATTAAAATTTGGGTTATAATCTTTCTCAAATTGACGGAGCCTGTAGCCGCGTTTCTCCTTATCAGTTTGCATTTATTTTTCAACTTTGATCGCGTCATTATAAAGTTCTGATAATGTTTTAATATCTGGTTTTAATAAGATTCTGTGATCTGGCGGTAATCCTTGTCTAAATCCATCCATAATTTCTCTTTCTAAATTTTCTTCTTGTAATTTCGTTAATGTTTCAATGCCTAATTCGCAACACGTACAATCCGTTATAGCTAATTTTATCCCCGCAACACGTGATATATGAGGATATCCGTTAAACTTTTAACAAATTTCTGAAAACATTAAATTTAGGAGCACACTTCCCATTTTTTAGTATAATGTTCGTTATGAACCACAAAACAATAATCAAAGGTGTTGCAGCTCAAATCTAAGATGTTATCAAAGTTACAGGGACATTAGTGTCCAAACAAGGTCAAAAAAATTTTGAACTTTAAAAAATCCTAAAAAAATTTGAGATACATGTTTTTTGACGTAAAATTTTGCGCAGATTTCGAAAAAATTATTATTTTTTACATTTGAAGCCATTTGACGACGCTAGGCTCTTAAAATCTACCGTAAGAGCCGATTTTTAGCCCTTTCTTTTTTAAATTCTAACTCTAAGCCGAATTGACGTAGCAAGCCGTCATTAGTCTCAAAACGTTGGTCAAACCTTCAATTTTTTGATAAAAATATATTCATAAGCCAAAAATTAGATTTTCGTACAGCTACTGCACCAATTATGAAACGCGGTTTTAGCCACTTTTTGGAGTATCTTTAAACGGCTGTAGCTCACCCGTTTATTTTTCCTATTAAAACCTACATGGGATAATTTTTTTTATCTGAATTTTTCAAGATCTATTTTGCGAAAATAAAAAAACTTTTAAGATTTGTCAGTTGATATCAAAGTTGCCTGATTATAAAAATTTTTGAAAAAAAAGACCAAATAATTTGGCAGTGTCTTGGAACTGAAGATTTCAGTAAGTAGCGCCAAATTTAGAGGGCCACAAGGGCCATAAAGGCCAAGTCACGGTTGGTCTTAAAATTTTGGTCCCTTTATGGAAAATAAATAATTTGCTAAAATGACGAGGAAAAATAAGCGGTCGAGCTACAGCCGTTTGAGGATACTCCAAAAAGTGGCTAAAAACGCGTTTCATAATTGGTGCAGTAGCTGTACGAAAATCCACTTTTTGGCTTATGAATATATTTTTATAAAAAATTGAAGGTTTGACCAACGTTTTGAGACCAATGACGGCTCGCTACGTCAATTCGGCTTAGAGTTAAAATTTAAAAAAGAAAGGGCTAAAAATCGGCTTTTACGGTAGGTTTTAAGAGCCTAGCGTCATCAAATGACTTCGAATGTAAAAAATAATAATTTTTTCGAAATCTGCGCAAAATTTTACGTGAAAAAAACATGTATTTAAAATTTTTTTAGGAGTTTTTAAAGTTTAAAATTTTTTTGACCTTATTTGGACACTAATTACCCTGTAACTTTGATAACGTCTTAGATTTGAGCTGCAACACCTTTGATTATTGTTTTGTGGTTCATAACGAACATTATACTGAAAAATGGGAGGTGTGCTCCTAAATTTACTGTTTTCAGAAATTTGTTAAAAGTTTCACGGATATCATCATATATTTGATGACGGGTTCCGAATAACGTTTAGCTATTGATGCGAGCTGTCCTTGGAAATGATTAGATGTTTAATTTGGAGAGAATACACGTTTTAATCGCATAAGGAAAGCGTTTATTGTTTCGAACTCCTGCCCTCTAAGAGCTACGTATTCGCTATCATTGAATTTGCTTTCTGATAATTTCACGACTTCGAGTTGAGCGTATGTTGGCATTTGAGCTTTTATTCGCCTACAAGCTTTAATGAATTTATAAACGCTTGTTCCATCGAAAGTCGGTACCGAAGATAATGCCGTTTTTAGAATAATCGATAATGGAACTTTTTCTACTCTATTGACGTCGGTAAATATTGTACTTTTTTTATTTGTTATTACCGGGTTTGAATTTTCTGACAAGCTAGATGTATTTAATAATGCTTTATCAAGTTCTTTTTCTTCTTCTTTATTCAATAATTTCTGCAATAATTTCTCTAAAGTTACAAGTCTTTCATTTACTTCCGTTTTTTCATTTGCATTTACATTTGTAATTTCGTTTTCGTTAGATTCTGTATTTTCTATTGAATTATTATTGGTATTTTTTAAAGCTTCGAATTCTTCGCGTTGCTTTTCTAATTTCGCTTTTTTATCTACAAGTTCGTCGCATTTTTTAGCTATTTCTGCATTTTGTTTTTCTACATTGTCTTGCATTTGCTTTTCTCTTTTTTCACGTTTAGTGACTTCATCTACTTTTAAAAGTAATTCTTTTGGTGAGAGATTTTTACATCCTGCCATTTTGCCTCGTGTTAACGGAATTTTGATTCGATTTTAATTTGCCTTCAATCACGTAATTATTATTATTATTGATGAAAGATTGTATTTATTATCTATTATTCATAAAAAACTTTATTTATTATTTATTATTAAGATAAGATTTTATTCTGTTTTATTATTCATAAGAATTTTATCTATTATTAATAAAAGATGTTATTATTATTTATTATTAGCAAAGGTTTTATTTATTATTAACAAAATATTTTCATTTTTATCAATAAAAGATATTATTTATTATTAGCAAAAGATTTTATTATTTATCTTTAATAAAAGATTTTATTTATCATTTATTATTAACAAAAGATTTTAATTTTTATCGATAAAAGATATTATTTATTATTAGCAAAAGATTTTATTATTTATCTTTAATACAAGATTTTATTTATTATCTATCATTCGTAAAAGATCTTATTCATTACGCGCACTTTTTGCTTCGGCGGTACAACGCTCTCGTTAATAATGACTTAATTGCATAATTACTTGTATGATATCCTCATTTAATATATTCGCGACTTTATTGATTGTCTATGTACATTTTACAATTTCGTATTGATTTTCTTTTTATGCACTCTCTCTCGGTCGGTAAGTAACGATCACACGCAAAAATTTTCCTGTTACCTTTTTTCGTTTATTAATTGCATTTTTTCACTCTGCCGAGTGAATCTTTTTACAGGAGGTCGTCCATTGCTGGGTCTTGAAGCTTCTGCTGCATTTGCCTGCATTTCTTTGCCTGCATTTCAGATCCAAGACGACTTTTTATGCATTTGCTGTGTTCCTTCATTGTGTGCTGTTGATCGTTGCATTCGTGAGCTGATTTGGGGTACTCCTGAGAACATAGATTGTTACTCATAGTGTGATTTGGTGCAGTGTATTAAGTGCATTTTATATTCTTGGTGCCTCATTATATTAATTTATCTTGTGTATTAGAGTAACCTAACCTCAATTTTTTGTTCTTGCATACTAATTTGCGCGGGATCTTTGCTGATTTTTGGTACAAGTGGCGTCATCTCTTGTTTCCTTCATGTACTTAGTTATCTTGTACTGTTAGGATAACTTATCAGTCTCATAGTAGGCTTTTCTCATTAAGGTTGGTTTCCATCTGCACTTTCTCTGATTCCCACCAGCACTGATCTAGTGCTTTACAAAATTGTGGTGTTTTTCCACTATCTTAAACCTTACTTTTGGTGTTTCTACTTTTGTAAATATTTCTTCTTACATCTTTTTTTTTTCTTTCCTTCTAATTTTGCACTATTATTAAGGTTTTTCTACACTGCAACTTTATACCATTATACCATTATAGGTCTCACTTTCTTCACACTTTACTTTGCTATTAACTAAGTAGTGACTTATTCATTTCTTCTTCTTTATCGTGGCTAAGAAGTGCTCTATCTGCCTCAAGGAGTTCAATTCTACATCTAAGCCACTTGACTGTAATAGATATGGTAATCACTTTCACACTACGTGTGCCACTGGGTTGGCCAAGCTTATGTCAGTGCGAAAGGAGGATGGTACCTTGTTAATGGTTTGTCAACCTTGTCTTAAAGAAGGAAAAACCCCTATTAATCGCTCACGATCTAGTTCGGTGGGTTCTAACCAATCGTTTACTCGACCTGAGTCTCTGTCAGGAGCCTTAACGCCGGTATCAGCTGGTTCTCAGCAGCATACTCTTAATGCTATTCTTGAGAAATTAAAGAAGCTCGATTCGGTTCCTACATTATTGTCGTCTATTGATTCACGGCTTTCTTCTTTGGAGACCCAAATGATGGACATTAATGTTACCTTGGAAAGGCGCATAGACGCTGGTGAGGTGTGTCTCGATGCTCTTCAAAGGGACCATTCAGACTTGGTAAAGAGGGTAGATCAACTGTTGGCCGCTTCACCACTTACTGTTTCAGCCACTTCAACATCTGCTCTTCCAACTTCTGATGCAGCTAATTTGGTAAGACTTGATGAACTCAGTAAGACTTTTAATCAGCAATGCAAGGAGCTTGCTGCCCAGCAACAGCGTCTTGAGCGTTTTGCTGATCTTGTGTTGAGTGGACTTATACCGTCTAAATTCGAAGATCTGAAGCGTGCGGTCTATGCCGTCTTTGCCACGCTTGACTCTTCTATTTTGCTGGAGGATATAATCTCTGTTAGACCACTACGACGCTCTCCTGTCCGTGTTTCTGCTTTGCCAACTGCAGGTGACTCTGCTCATGGGACTACCTCTGCTGCGTGTTATACTCCTGTCGTGCTTTCTACGTCTATGTCTGTGCCAAGGGAATCAGTTCCACTTTTGGTTTCTCTTGAAAACCCTAATTTGGTTCGAGTGCTCATTCTTGCCAAAATTGGTGTCAAGAAATTACATACCTCCCAAATCAAGATGGATCTGCTGAATGCTGCTGAACCAACTCATGCAATAACATCTGGGCTCATTAATATTAATGAGTACTTGCCTATTGCACTTTATCAGATTAAGCTGCATGTATTGGCCAGGGCAAGGGACAAAGAGAATGGTTTCATTACTTTTGTGAGAAATGGTCGCATCTACGTCCGTGGGAAGAAGAGCAACACAAGCACTCTTATTACATCTGATAAGGATTTGGAGGATTTTTTAAGGAAGCTTACAGCCAAGCTCTCACTGGTATCTGCCAACAACAGTACAACTCCACTAGTGTCTACTGTCAACGAGACAATTCCACTGTTGTCTACCGACAACGAGACAACTCCATAACTTGTGTTTCTGCGGTAAGTCCACTCTTTACTCCTATCCTGAATAATTCACTGATTCATGCTAACTGTCCAACATCATCCATTAATAATCATTTTACTACTACGGATGGTCTTCTGGTCTGTCATTTCAATGCTAACTCGATAGGAGCACACATTGAGATGATTAGGCTTTTTTTGGCATCTTGCCTCTATTTTCACGTAATACCTGTTACTGAGACCAAACTGGGTCAGATTGTTTCTGACTCTCTGATAGCATTGGATGAATATGTACTGTATAGGCAGGATCGGAACACTAGAGGTTGTGGTGTGGCCCTGTATGTTCATTGTTCTCTTAGCTCCATGCGTCTTTGTTAGTTGAATGGAAGTTGGACGGGTAAGCCAGGATTACCTAAATATCTCTTCTGTGAGATCAAGTCACCGGAGTTGACCTCTCCTGTTTTCGTTGGAGTGGTTTACAGACCGTCTCATGCTCCTTTCCTGGCTAACACGAAATTGATTCCTGATCTAACTTCTCATATGCATGATTATAGTTCTAAGGTTGTTCTGGGCGACTTCAATACAGACCTGTTGGTCGATACTGATGACTGATTATTTCCTAAGAGCTTTATTAAGGAGGATGCACTTTACTCTGTACCTTATGGTGCAACACATCACACATCTTCTTCGGATACGATGCTTGACTTGTGCCTTGTTGACTCTAATAACGTTTTACTTGACTACTGGGAGACTGACGTACCATTCATTGATGGACATGACTTTATTGCTGCGACTGTGAGGTTAGAAGCAAGCAATTTGGAGGAGGAGATCGTGTCGAATACCTTTCTGAAGTCAAATAGAAGTAGTATCGTGGCAAGTTTCTTGTCAAGACCTGATCTTATGTCGTCTGTAAGTTTAAGTATTGCAGTCTGCGTAGATTAGTGCTTTCTGAAGCCAGTCTGCAAAGAGTCAAGTATTTTTTGTGTCATAATGTACTTTTGCAGTTGGTCATAGGCAATCTTCTCGAAAACCTTTGAAAGAAAACATAATATTGCTATGGCCCCAAAATCAAGGCACTTCTTTCAAGGCACAATGCGTGCACGTTTCCAAAGGCAAGGGAAGACCCCCCGCGCAAAAGAGGAATTAAACAGAGTCATAAAATGCTCTTCAATAACTTGTAGTGCCTTAAGTATCACACTCTAAGGGATGCCATCCTCGCTACAGGCCTGTGATAAAAAATGTGAAATCGCAAGGATTACATCATCAATATCAATCAGCCTAAAGGCAAAGCCACTTTCACTACACTCAGAAAGAATCCTTTTACGTTTCGCAGTATCATCTTGTGGCGAGACTGACACCCCTGCAAAATGTGCATTAAGCTTATCTGGAGTAAATCCATTCAAGTCCCCTTGAGGTTCGGACAGGAGTCCTAGATCTTTAAACTCCTTCCAGGCATTACCTCTAGCAAGAGCATCGAACAGTCTATTATGATAATGATTTGTCTTAGCTTGTTCTGTCTGTTCGTCTATTGTTTTACGCAGTTGCGAAAATTCGGAGGGATATCGCTCCTCCTTCCTTCGTTTAAATCTACGATACGTGTCATCTCCCTTGTGCCGCATCTGCGACAACTCTTGCTCCATCTAAAAAATTCATCTTTACCAATTTTGAGTGTTTTTAGTGACGCCAGATTTTCTATTGCTGCCGTAAGGTTGTCACAGAGGCAGCCAAGTGCAGATTCTGGGTCAACTGTACCAACTGTAAATGGCGTCCAATCACAGCCGGCCAAACTCTGTACCAATAAATTTGAACAGATATCTTTATAATTTCTATACTTAATTATTTTTTTATCTGTCTGGATATGATTACAAGAAATACATACATCAATTAAGTTGTGGCGACTGTGAAAATTCGCCGGTAAGTTCAGTAAGTTCATTCGCCGCGTGTGTTAAGCACTGTGTCAGTATCGTCCACAAGAATTAGGTCAATCCACGTGTAAGACGTCGGAGTGCGATGCGTGGCACACACTCCGACACGTTGTTAAGAAAAGTTTGAATATTATCAAATTTGCTACTAATTGTTTTACTGTATGTTTCAATTTTATTATTAAGAACGGACAGAAAATTCTTTTCCGAAGTGACTATTATTTCCCTAAGTTTGCGATTTTCCTCTAACAGCTGCATCTTTTTTATTTCTTATTTTTTAATAAATTCATTTTATATTTCAATTTTGGACACAATATCCCGCAGGCCCTTGTCAAAATTTTTGACTTAGTTCTCAAAAGCCGAAAGTCGATCAAAAGAATTTAGTATTGTGTCAAGCCTGCCAGGTAGTGCGCTCGCTAGAGCAGATACAGCTGTCTGCAATGAGGGAGAATCTAAGTCAGCTCGGACCACATCAAAATTATTTTTCTTAAAATTATTACTATTATTATTATTATTCGGGGCAGTGTGCGCAGTGCTACCTACCAATTGCTTATCAGATAAATGTATACTTAATCTACTTCTCCCTCCATCCGCCATGGCACCACTATTGTTGATCAAAGTTTGCGATGACAAAGTTGTTTTCACTCTTTCAGGCTACTTCTAAGAGGCGTTGACAGGTGTCACTTTTGAGTCAGTTCTTGATGATGTGGAGGCACTGATGGGCTGATTGGAGACAGCTTTGCGTGCAGCCTGTGAAACTTTATTGGCCTTGATGCTTCCACTGGCAGATGACGATGAATCATTTTTTATTTTTTCGATGCACCTTTTACATTCATATTTTGTGTTATTTTCCATTTTTGAACGAGTCATGCATTTCGCATGAGAGCGCTGCCGGCACGTGAAACACAAATGGAGCTTTGCCATGCCTAATTTATCATTAGTGGATAGCTTACAGATCGCACAACTATCCATAACTCCGACTTTTTGTGTACACTACAGTAACTAAAACTAACCTCTTTATAGGGTAAGGTAGAATCCTATCTCATTGGTCAAAGAGTAGATTGAAAAATTAGCAACCAGGATCTCTGCCTGCAGATGAAAATTGCCTCTTGAATAACCTCAAAACTGTTATAATTCTAACCTCCTAAGTTCAGCGTCTTGATGTAAATTACAAGTTAAAATGCAAGGATCGCTAATAAAATTGATGGTTTATAGCTGAAACGGTGCCTTGCAACTTGAGCGTGCAAGAATCTGTAAGAAAAACGCCCTAGGGCACAAAAATGCAGTACCAGAACAAAAATAACAAGAGTGAAAATTAAAACGTGTTTAACTACTTACAGATGGGGAGGGAAGAGAGTTAGACAAAAAAATAAATTGTATGCAAAATTTGAAGTAAATCCATGGAGTAGTTTTCGAGATCTAATTGGCGTACTGAATTCACACACGCGCGCGCGCACATACATTTTTCTGGAAACCACTTTTTTTGATTCCATGAGTCCAAATATGTACAAATTAGCGAAAAAATAGAAAAAAAAATTTTTATCGATTCAATGCTTTCTCTATGAGAAAGCAAAAAGTTGATAAAAAGAAAAAAGTGCTCTATGTGCGATTCTAATTTTTGTTGAAAAAGACTTTTAATGACATAAGAAAACATTTCATAAAGAAAAAATGAGCGTAGTTGTAGACTATATTAAATTTTTTCAAACCTACCATGAATTATCTTATTATGAAAATTTTCATATCGGAATTCAATTGTTCACAAAACTATATCTAAAAATCTGTTTGCGCGGTTGCGATCAAAGTAAATTATAATTTTACAGCTAATGACGCGCTTTAAGCATAAAGGTATTATAGATAGAGTAGGCAATACAAGGACCTTGTAAAAGTGAAAACTTCTTATCAATAAAAAGACAAATACGATGAGTGGGCTCCATCAAGTTATTATAGATATGCTTACTGCGCATGCGCGTCTAGCGTTGAAAGACAGAGACAGAGAGGGCCCTCTTATCTTTGTTTTCTTTGTAATGATGGGGCGTCATTTTCGCGGACTTGCCTGCTGTATCTATAATAACTCTAGGGCTTCAAGAGTCACTAAAAATATTTAGTATTAAGGAGATGTTAAACGGATACTACACCTGCACTCATTAATATTCACTACCTTTTGATTTTATAGCAACATTTGAAGAAAAGAAATGCATTAGCTCGTCGTATGTACCATTATTCAGTCAAATTTTTAAATAAATTCATTCATTAATTTTTCTCAATTTCAGATTTTTTACACAAAATCTAATAATTTTAATATATAATGTTAGAAACCGAAATTCTGAAAAACCAATGGATAAATTTTTTTTTAATATTAAACTAAATAATCTTCATGGTAAATACTACAATCTAAAGAATTTTTTCCATCAAGTTTTGCAATAAAATAAAAAGATAGATCAGATTCATGAATACAAGTGCAGCGTCCGTATTACATATCCTTATTTTGCAATTTTTGTCATCAATTAATGAAGTTACAAAAATTTAGTAAGTTAATTGTCTTTAAAATCAATTCTTTCCGTCAAGATAAATATATCTTGCATGTTTGACGGTTAAACGTGATAAAATTTATAACTTATCTTATAAAAATAATAAGCGTAGCAAAAATTTCATTATTTTCACTTTTTTATCACGTGGGAAAAATTCCGCTGTTGACGACTAAAGATACGAATGTAATCCAAACATTTTTTATAAAATATCATTTGAAAAATAATACGAGTAGCGAGAAATTTATTTATGTTTATAAAACCAATTATACAATTTATGATACGCCATGACATCAGTCGTCAAGCTTTTTTACATTTAAAACTATCGCTGTTGCTTTACGTGCAAAAAGATGCTTATGCTGTTTACTCGTGAAATTTTCTTTTAAATTCGCGTTAGTACAAGATTTATATGACAGAATTTGAGTGATATCTAATACGCGATGATATCATTCACCAAATCTTGAACTCGTGAATAGATTTTCACAGGATACAAAAAATCGCAAGATTAACACACAATCAGCAGGCATTTTATCAAATGTCATATTGAGGTCATTGAAGAATTTTATTATTTTTACGCTTTTTATCACGTAGTAAAAATTTCAATACTTATAATTGTAATACAAATATCGTGCTTCTAGAATAACACGCGTTCATACATACGATAATAAGAATTAAGAATATAATCTTTTTAAAAATTTTTCTCTTTTTACTCACCAAGATATCCATATATTGTGCACATTTGACGTTTTTTTCTTTACGATTAACGCTCTAAGTGCAAAAATGTGCTTACACTGTTTTTGCTCTTAAAGGTTGAGGTTCGTTATCGAGCACAAGAGTAATCGTAAGGTTTGAGCGTAGTTCAAACATTTTTATAAAAACGGTAAATCATGTTCATAGTCATCAATATTACCCACTTTATAATTAAAATCCAAGAATAGCATCCAAGAATAGCGTCCAGAATCGCCCGCTTATCCTGCATTTCTCTCCAAATTGGAGTATAAATACAGACGAATGAACGCTCATTCGAGTCTGGATCACGAGTGCGTGTGATGAACTTGCAAAGAAGTTGTGCATAAAAACCAAAAATACATAAAAACCAAAAATTCCAATGTGCTCTGGTGAGCCACACACAGCAAGACCGTTTACTTTAAGAGCGAGCATTTACCAGATGCAGATGAAAATTCGAACATCAACTAAACTCTTTATACGATAAACGAGGTGGAGATTAACGCGCTATTTGATTGACTAAATGTTTTTCCTAAACCACGTGTGCAAAGCTTGAATGAATGAAGTAGCAAACTAGTTTGTTTACAGCGCTCTCGTCGACACGCGAGCGGACGCAGGAGGAGTACCACGTGGCAATAAGATCACCGGAGACCATGACAAAACTTTCACATATTTTTCGTGATATAATATGTTTCAACTCGTATAAAATATTTTTTTACAAGTGGCAGAAAGAAGACGTAATCATATTTCAAGAATCACTAGAGTTACTTTTATTCTCAATCTCATACTTTATTATTATTTTAAGTAAAAAATGCAAGGTGACGATCATCTGACACGGCGAAATGAGGAGGCTGACGTAGATTCGTGCATATTCACGTTGCGATTGAATTTACATATAAATACGAAAAGCGTTTTTGCCCATAATTGTTTCTTACTGCTCTAAAAGTAACCATAGAGTATACGTCTAGATTTTACATTTTTTCTGCTTTACATTGCGTTTTACGCTTTGCTATACCACATGAGCTGATGATGCGTATAATTCGTCAAATCATACGATATAGAAATTTGCGAAACATATACCTAGATGTTCTAATGGGAAAATTACGCTTTGTTTTATTGTACTGTACCGTGTGCATGGTAAATTATTTATAAAAAAGAGGCTTATTTCACGATAAAAATATACCCGTCATGGTGAAGAACATCGTACAACAAAGAAACCATACAGATCAGAATTCGAATAAGCTGCTACGATAATATGGTAATTACTTTGAATGAATTTTTCATCATTTTAATGCACACTTATACACAAATACATAAAAAAGGAGTTTATCACTTTACGGTTACTACAAATTAACGATGATTTCAAAGATGACGAGACAATTGCGACTTGCAAATACGCGCCAAACAAATGAGATACGCCTTTCTGAAAATAATATACTTTTTGGTACTAGTGATTTCATTTTATTTCATTTTTATGTTTAGATCACGATAATATAAATGGCGATGATGTTGATAAAGTGATGGAAGAAGACTCTACAGAGTTGTGGTACATTGTGGTTAATTTGTTACAGGATGATGAAGGTGATGGAGAGTCAGCGTCACATAAAAGACCACTCTTTTCAATCGAAAGTCAGACAGTTGAATTTTACGATGGGTTTTGAATAGAGGGAGTAAAAATTTCGGGTTAAATATCACAGTCACCGTCAGAAGCAAACCTTTTCGAATGGTTCAATGACTGCTTGGATGATCTACGTAATCCAATCGTAAGCCAACGTCCACGAGTCAATTCTTCAGATTTCATAGGTGTGACAAAACATTCCAACCAACTACTCAACAGACCATTACATCTTTCGTTTAGACTAATTGGAAATTTTCCTATGGTGAATTTTTGAATATTCACAGCTGCACAGAATAATTACAAGTTTAGCATAGATAACAACCTAGCGATCAAATACGTCTTGGTGACAAACGTGCAAAGAAACAATCGTGTCAGATTATGTCATGCGGATGCTCACGAAAAATCTACACTATTCATTCGTAACAATGATAATCTTTGTCTGTCCAGATCGCTAGTCATAGTGTTAGCTCACGTTTTTAGAGTACAGAATCGGTTTGGCTCGCTACACGACTATTGGAACAGCATTAGACGGTGCATCAGCAGTTTGCAAAAAAGAGAAGTTATCTATCTTGTTAATTAGGTGTGAATTAAGATACTGTCCACGGAATGAGAAATACCAGAAATTAAACAACTTCAAGCCTTTTTCGCCTTAAGAATCATAGCAATCGTGATATATTCTTTAAAAAATTTTGAAATAGAAGATATGCTTATTTATGATGGAATAAGCTTTGTAATCGATACGCGTCGAAGCGTGTCTTATATGCTGCATATAATGTATTACAAGAGCTTAATGCATTATCAGCCTATTTTAAACTTGACCGGTGCTGGTGGTAAAGTATATTGTATACTATGCAATAAAAGTTAAAAATCTGCCGCGGCTCACAGATGTTCCAGCAGATGCCGCAAGTGAAAGCAGACACAGCTTGCGACAGGAATGAAAATACGAGAAAATCTTCGAGTTAGTTTAGAGAATGTTTTGGTGATACGTACTTTGAAAGCCATCCGAAAAAGGACTCGCTTGAGAAAAACACAAGCGTTTGCAAAGCACTGAGAATTTGTAAAATTACTTGTAAAACGGTTCATCTTGAATCAAGGTGTACCATTTTACAAATAATTTTACAACGGTACACCTCGAGTGTGGTATTTCGTTTTGTAACGTGTGTCATCAGTGGTCACCTATTGGACTCTATTGCTTTATTTAGCCCATAAAACGAGGTAAGCGAACATTAACGATAAAATATTTATTTTATGATTTTGAGACGTAAGATCACAATGTCGCGGTTCTCTAGTGTCACGGTTGCCACTAATGTGGTTGCCCTCGCTGCTTCAAGATCAACAGAGACGAAATATTATCATCTAGTGAGTCGCTCAATGACAGATACGAGAGAACGTGTGCCACAACTACAAAAATAAAATCGAGTAATTATAACTTTATTTAAATATGGGAGTGCAAATTTGCACGCGAAATAGCGTTCAACTATGGAATGAAGGAGTACACAAACAAAAATATCAATCTTGTCCACTATAAACTGCTGTTTTTTGGCAGTAGAACGGACAAGATAATGAAATCGTACAGTTGCAAAGAAGAAAAAGAAAATCAAATACGTTTATGTATGCTCCTTAGACCCGTACATTTTTAAACGAGGTAAATACCCTCTAGAATACCCTAAATTATGCGTGGACAATTAATATCGATCTTTCGTCGGGGACGGGAACGATGTAAGCAGCATCAATGGACTCATCATGTGCAGTGTGCTGTTACCGAGGAATTCATATCATTTTTTTTTACCCATTAGAATGCATGGTAAATTAATGTTTCCGCTGTATCGCCTTATTGCGAGAAAACAAGTTTATCAGACTGTACGCATTTTAATGCAAATAACTGTTTTTTGGAAGAAACCTGGTTGTCATAGTAGGTTAAAAAAGTCTCCGAAATAGGTTACCAAAGGTAACCAAAGGTACCAAAGGTAGGTTAAACAAGTCTTCGAAATAGGTGATCCAAAATTTTTATGAAATATGGCAACACGAGATGACTCAATATGATTTTACTACGTAAACTGGTGGCATTTCTGCCGAATACATTGACGAGTTCTTTGAGCAAAAAACCTAGGGTTCAGACTACCCACCGAAATGCGTTACCAGTGTTCAAAAGAAGCAATGTATAATGAGTTTCAAAGGCACGGGAGGTATAAGCCTAAACAAAGATAATATCAGTCTGAGTGCAGGCTTGAGATCCGTTGCTAAACTGTGCTTAAATTCATTGTGGGGAAAGCTTGCACAGCGAGAAAATAAGCCAAAAATAGACGTTGTCACAGAGCCCGCGGGATTAACGGAATCACTCATCAGCGTGAAGGTGGTGGTGAACAGCATTATTTCTATCAACGATCATGTATTGTATGCGGATTAGCAACATTAAACTGAGGCCCTCGTATAGCCATCCGCAATAAGCGGATCTGAAATTGTTTGAACATTTCAACGAGTTAGGTCTACGTGCGTCATATTACGACTCGATGTTCTATATCAGCAAACCGGTAATCACGATTTGTGGTCGGTACAATGCTCAGTGGACTTACTGACGAATTATCTGGAAAAGGACCCGATACCTTTTTATCATCCCTTGTTTCTATCGTTCCAAAATTTTACGCTTATACCGTGTTCAAAATCAAAGGCAAGACTGAACCATTTGAACGCTCAAAAATTAATTACCAAATTATGTGCAAGCTGGTGTAGCATGACACATGCGAGATTGTTTCATCTACTTCAGCGATTTAAAGAAGCGATTTTCTCACAGAGGCAAAGACGTGCAAAACCATTTACGGTAAAAGAAAATTCATCGAGTTAAGAGAGAGAGCTATCCATTGGGGTATAAGATCGATCATCGAGCGAACTTTAGTGCTAAAAATAAGATTAAGATTTTTGCAAGACCATGTACGCTAAACACCACCAACACATTGTGCTGATAAAGGAGTAGGAAGAGAGATTACATCAAGCTTGTGGGTAGTGTTCGAGATCGTTCCCTGTGCTCTTGCAGATATGTAACGGTTCGGTTGTTGCATCGCGATAAGGAGATTGTTGGAGACTGCGGAAACAAACTTTCGGTTGACAGCACGATTAAAATGAAGCAGGAACACGTGCAATTTCATTCACGGTTATCAAGCGTCTTTAAGATTTGAATAACAATGTGTTAAATTCTGGATATTGTAGTTAAATCATTCAATGTTTGAAATATGCCGATAATGAAGTCGTTCAAAAGAAGTTTCCCATTATATTTCTGAACGATGATTTTACAATTAACTAGGCCGTAGCTCGAAAAAACGTATAGATGCTTTTAGCGAGATAACGAGAAAAAAAATAATTGGCTTACGGAGTATCATCATGACTTCAATTACTTGGAGGAAGATATTATGGAGCAAGCTCTTTAGCTACAGTGCAAAATTAGACATATAAAGTTAAAAAAATTTACGTCAGATACAGACGAAAATGAACAGTTTTAAACAAAGTTACACCATGCAATATTAAATTTAGAACACAATAAAAATTACCCGCTGTTTAATCAATTACCATGGGCAAATAAGTATTGCCTGCTCTATGCTGTAGTATCACCTTACCTAAAATACGCATGTGCTTATTTTAAATAATGCATATCGTTTGAAAACTTCGTAAGCATAGCAAGAATCGAGACGCGATACGGAGTTTGTATTTTAGCCACCAATAAATCTCTGCGATGAACAGTTTAAATATTTTGAAAATTTTTGAATGTATACCACATCATACTGTAGGAGTGTACTCTAGTGTGTTCAGATGTGTGGATGAAACTGATAGCATTCGTAGTTAATACTACTGGTCACATGAGCCTTGAAACGCATTTGGTGGAGATCTACGTTAAACGTGTTGGTGTCTGTTCGTATTTCAATGGTTATAGGATGTAGTCTCTTATACCGGATCATATTATTTGTCTACGCAGAAATTGCAAAAAATATCAAAAGGATACGACACAACTGTAGTGTGATACACCCTTAGAGCATATACACCTAGAGAGAGCATGCAAAGCCAAAACGTGTAAAAAATAAAAGAGATAGTAAGCTTAGGGTAAAGTGCTTTCTCTCTCGCGCGGATTCTCATTGGCTGTTGCTCTCCCCCTTAAAGCATATGCTAAATATGAGCGTCAAGTATGAGATAGCCACGCTGGGAGGAAGCAACAGCCAATGAGAATGCGCCTAAGAGAGAAAACACTTCATCTTAAGCTACCTTTCTCTCTCTTTTTTTTCTTACATTTTTTGGCTTTGCATGCTCCCTCCAGTTATATATGCTCTAAGGATACACCAGACATGCGCGGGAAGTTTCGTATCATGTTCTTGGACCGCATGAGCTCAGGATTAAGTTTCGAGAAATTTCTTCATGATTTTTCCACTGATTTAGCAGAAAACGATGCTATTCCAAGAAACTATACGTCATTCAAATACGTTAACGGGTCATAAGATGTTTTCAAAAATGCTACAGGAGCATGTAACCTGATCTTTTCTCGGCATAAAGTCTGTGCTAGGCGTACATATAAAACAGTATGTGGCTATTGAAATGCCAGTATGTTAGTGTCAGACGCACTACTTAAAGTCTCAAAAAATGGCGCATCTAGTCATACATAAACTACTAATCTTCAATTCTCTGAATACTTTAAATAAATCTTATTCAAAGAGAATTTTGGTCGGGTTAATACAACAAGGTATGCAGAAGTACATTTATTCCTGTTGCCTGTCTGCTTTCGAACAATTTTCACGACATCTATTTTTCTCACAGTGAGTTAGCAGAATTCAAACAAACGTTTGAAGATACTAAAAAATTTTTCACTAGTACTAGTGACGATTTGTCATAAAATTTACATCTCTGGATGGGTCTTGATAGAGCTTGAAGAACATTTTCAGTCGCTCGGTGGTCTTATCAAGAAATACAGGCACAGTATTCTTGTCAAAAAAGGAGTTTCGAGTGCTTAAGAGGCGTTGCGCGCCGTTTAGATGACAAAATAGAATATTTAAACATTCCTATCAAAGGTATACAATGTGTTGCGGAGGAAGTTGTTGATTTCATAAAAAAGATGTGTGATTTTAAGCATGAAAGACAAAAAAAATATTTTCGGGGTGAAGTTAAAAATTTTATACGTGAAATTGATCGTGTTGTGATTGCGTCGTTAATTACGAGTGTGGAAGCAATAATGACAGAACCTAAACATTGTATTTATAAAACAAAAGTCGTTCGTATAATTTATAAAATTATTGCGTTTCATGTGGACTCTATTGTAGCTGCGTTACATAAAAATATGTGATCCCTACTGAAAAAATGACATGAGATATTACGCGGAATTTCATGTAAGATCTCACATTAGATCTCAAATGAGTTCTTACGATCCAAAATAAAACGAGATCTCATAAGAAAACTTACATAAGATTTTACGTAAGATTTCATAAATGAAAAAATTTTATTTTTGTTTACACCCAATCTCACGTGAGATCTCGCGTAAGATATCATAAACCAAAAAATTTTATTTCTTCCGATACTCAATCCCACCTGAGATCTCATGAGATCTTACATGTGATCTGACGTGAGATTGTATGTCGGGAGAAATAGTAAATTTTGCACATAAGATCTTACTCATAGAGAAAGCATTGTATCGATAAAAAATTTTTCTCTATTTTTTCATTAGTTTATACATATTTGGACTCGGGGATTCGAAAAAAGTGGTTTTCAGAAAATTTTTGTATGTATGTGTGTGTGTATGTGTTTTTGTACTTATTACGCCAGCTAGATCTCGAAAACTACTCGATGAATTTGCTTTAAATTTGTATACAATTTATTTTTTTGTCTAACTGGTGCGGAAGCTATAGAAAATTGGTTTTCTTAGTGTAGTTTTAATTTTAGAGCCATTTAAAAAATTTTTTTTTTAATTTTGATTTTTTATTTTTTTTTGTATCTTATGTTAAGTATTCGATGGATTTGCTATAAAATTTGCATTGAAAGTATTTGCTACTGACAAAAAAAACTTCTGAAAACTGATTTTCTAAACGTAGTTTTGATTTTAGAACATTTTAAAAATTAAAAAAAAAATATTTATTCCTAATTTTTTTCTATTTCACGAAAACATTTGATAGATTCGCTCCAAAATTTGAATGCAAGTTATTCGCTATTGTCTGAAGAAAACAAGCTTTAGAAAACTAAATTTCTTAGTGCAATTTTAATTTAAGAGCATTTTGAAAATTTTGAAAGAACACTACCTGATTCAATTTTTTATTATTTGCACATTAGAGTGTACAAAAATTTAACTTAAAACTACTATTTCTATTTACATACGGAAAGAAAAGAAAAATAATCATATTGATAATTGCAGAAACAAGTTTTTATGCTTGTTTGACAGGCTTCCACATTACGTCAATGAGTAACAACGTAATAATCAATGTACAAAATGCGTATGGGTTAAAGAAAAAAACGCTGATAAGTGCTTTGGCAGAATGTTTTCTCATAGAGCTCTTTGAGTTTCATTAATTTTTTTATATTCATTTAAATGTGATTTTAATATAAAAAAATTGTCTAACATTAATATTTATTTATAAATTTTTACTTTAAAAGAACGATGACAACGAAATTTCTAATCGTAACCACGCTAAGAAAAAAGATAAATAAAAAATAATTTGTATGAAAATTTTCAAAATTTTCTTAAATTAAAATTGCACTAAGAAAATTAATTTTCTAAAACTTTTTTTCTTTAGACAGTAGCAAATAACTTGCATACAAATTTTGGAGCAAATCTATCGAATGGTTTTCGTAAAATAGAAAAAAAATAAAATAAATATTTTTTTTAATTTTAAAAATGCTATAAAATTAATAGTATGCCAAGAAAATCAGTTTTCAAATGTTTTTATTATTTTAACAGTAGCAAATAATTTCTATTCAAATTTTTAAACAAATTCTTAGAGTAGTTTACGTAAAACCTAAAAAAAATGAAAAAAATTTTTTTTTTAATTTTAAAATTCCCTTAAATTAAAACTGCGCTAAGGAAATAAGTTTTTCAAAGCTTGTTTTATTAAGGTAATAACGAATAATTTGCATACAAATTTTGGAGCAAATCTATCGAATGGTTTTCATAAAATAAAAGAAAAATGAAAAAAAAAATTTTTTTCCAAAATTTTTAAATTGCTCTAAAATTAAAAATGCGCTAAGAAAATCAGTTAGTAAAAGTTTTTCTTTTTTCGGTAGTGGCAAATAATGACCATACAAATTTTCAAGAAAATTCTTCGAGTAGTTTACGTAAAATACCAAAAAAATGAAAAATCAAATTTTTTTTTTAATTTTCAAAATGGCTCTAAAAAAAACTGAGCTAAGAAGATCAATTTTCAAATTTTCAATAGCTTCCCCCACAGCTAGACAAAAAAATAAATTGCATGCAAAATTTGAAGCAAATCCATCGAGTAGTTCTCGAGATATTTTTGGCGTACTGAATTCATATACACACACACACACACACATACAGACATTTTCTGGAAACCACTTTTTTCGACTCCCTGAGTCTAAATATGTACAAATTAATGAAAAAATTGAAAAAATTTTTTTTATTGATACAATGCTTTCTCTATGAGAAAGCAAAAAAGAAAAATCACTTAAGGAGATGTAAAATGGACACTAAACCTGTACTTATAGATATTAGCTTCCTTTCTATTTTATTGCTGAATTTCCAGAAAAGAAATGCATTAGCTTGTAGTATGTACCATGATGATTATTTTGATAAGTTTTCAAATAAATTCATTCATTAGGTTTTAAGATATTTGAATTCCTGTACAAAATTGAAAAATTTTAATAAATAATTTTGGAACCCAAAATTTTCAATCATCAATGAATGAATTTATTTAAAAATTTAACTGAATAATCTTCATGGTACATACTACAACTTAATGCATTTTTTTACTGAAAATTTTGCAATAAAATTTAAAGATAGTGAATATTTATGAGCACAGGTGTAGTGTCCATTTTACATACCCTTAATGCAAATGGCAAAAGTAAGGAAGAATAAAATTCATATATTTTCCGTAGATCTAAGGCAGCCTTGGGTGCAGTAAATATGGACATTTACATAAAAATGACATCTAAAAAAATAAAATCAAATTACTGAAACTCAATGTGCTCTATGGGAAAGCATTGCGCCAAAGCACTTGGCAACGTTTTTTAAAGTAACTTTAAATCATAAACTTCTATTTTTTTCATATTTAATATTGAAATTAGTTTTTTTTTAAATTTTCATAAATGTTATTAAATTCCTTTTTTTTATACGTAAAAGCGCATAAATTCAACTTTTCTATCTATATCTATAAGGTAATTGCATTACCAGGTGGTGTAATTCGACACCATGGTCAAAGGATATGTTAATAAGTATACAGGTTGATATTGGAAGCACAAAATGATGACTCATACTCTGGTACCACTGTGGCAACAAGTCTCCTCCTACCTAGAGGCCGTTATTTAGGAAACGCCGAAGTGGTACCATAACTACTGCTTTTCATTCTTGTTTTGTTAGAGCATTAAAATCAATACACGATATCAAAAATAGACGTTTTGAACGTAGGGGGAACCAGAGTAAACTGAACCCCTAGAGGAAACTGGATTGACGCCATTTTATATTGGGATTCGACATGGGGGTGTGACCAATATATATAGTCAACGAATATGGCGCCTATAAGCATGTGCTTAGTATTATAAAGATAGACGAATTTTTTTTTTACCAAAAATGTTTCTAAATATGAATCAAATTTATAGTTGGGTGGGTACAAATCTTGCAGAAAAAAATTTATAGAAGGGGAGCGAGTGGTAAAATCTGGACACATTATTAAATGCGGTGAAAACATCATTAATAATGATCAAGTATCTTTTACGACATCGAAATCATATGCAAACGGTAAACACCAATATGCTTAAAATACTTTTACTTTTTAGCAGCAGACGGCGTCACTCAAAATGTCGGATCCCAATACAAATATAGGACATGATTATTTTACCATTAGGATTATAATTTTTTACATGAAATTACTTTCTTTGTAAAGTTTTTTCGAAGTTATTTTAATCCTCTAATATTAACTTATATTTATATGAAGTGATACTGATCCGATTTGCTTCGGAGGTCCAGTTTATCCTTGCTCTTATATATTTTTTATTCTTGCTTCAGAAAATCCATTTCTGTGGTGAGTAAAATTGTTTTTACTGCAAAATTTATCAAATAATTTAGTTTGAAAATGAAGTTTAAATTATTCTTTTAGCCATTAAAAATTTTTTCTGAAGCCAATATTATTCAAGTTTTGTAATGTTTGGTTCATTCCGCTATCTATTTTTGTTTGTGAGTTATATTTTCACGCGAAAAATTTGTTTTCCGCACAGCAAAATACAAAAGATTTTCATGAAGCTGTTTTGCTTATTGAAAACGTAATAAACTTATTATTATTTTACTGATTTTTAATTATTAAATTTTTTGTAGGTGTTGAAGCCTTTAAATGTGATGTGATATCAGAACCTATTTTACGGCGTTTGTTAAAACAAGACATAATTTACCATATAAAAGTTAAATCTAGAGAAAAGGCACGAAACGATCCAACAACAGTCATTTATCAACAGGGCAAAGCTGTTGATTACTTTGTTCTTATACTTGAAGGCCGCGTCGAAGTTACCGTAGGCAAAGAAAATCTCATGTTCGAAAGTGGACCTTTCACTTATTTTGGCACGCAGGCTTTAACTGCAAACATCGGAATCGGTAAGTTTATTTAAATAATATTTATTCTCAATATATATATAATCGGTAACAATAACAACTCAAAGACTGCACTATTAAAAAAAATATTAAATTTATTGTAAAATATGAAACTAGTTTCCAATCCATGTTATTAATTTTAAAAATTAATTCTTGAAATTAATAACTTTATCTTAATTTTACCAGAAAATTGCATAAAAATTAATAATTTTACCTTAATTTTACTAGAAAATTGCATAAAAATTAATAATTTTATCATAATTTTAAGAATAAATTTTTAAAATGAACGACACGAATTGGAAGCTAGTTTCATATTTTACATGGAATTGAATATATTTTTTAACAGTGTCTTAAAAGATACTTGGGTGAAAATAGCAATTGACCGGTAGTGTATATATTTGTATATATAATTCATTTATGATTATATATAATTAAAACAGAATTATATATGAGTTTATGTATTCATATATGATTATTTATATTAATATATGAATATTGTCCCATAATTCTAAATAAATGAATATGTTGATGTTTCATTATTCAGAAATACGTATTGATGCACATGATTTTTCATAAGCACTCTAAGTTTTAAGATTATAAAATTATTAAATTTTATTACATCATAATATTTCATCGTACATGATCGTATGCCATCAAAAATAATTACGTACAATAATGTGTGTTAGTATGTATTTTTATATAATTATGCGTGTTCATATCGTGTGTTAATCTCTATTTCTATATAATTAGATATCATTTATATTCATTCGAAATCATGCAAAAATAATATTCATATATTAATATAAATAATTATATGTGAGTAATTAGGCTTATTTATAATTCTGATTCAATAATTTGTAATTTATTTATAATTATATATAAATTATTTTTATCCTGGTATATATCTATTATAATACTAATTAAGGATTGATGCACAGTAATAGATTATCAAACTTTAATTAGTATGGTTATATGTATATAAATATATATATGAGTCAAAATAATACTTTTTTAAAAAAGTATGCGACGGGAATCACGGATTTTAAAATTAAGTATGTTGTTGTACTATTAGAATTAGAAACTTATGCAAAATTTCAGCTCTAAAAACCCTTTTCGCTGAGATATTAGCTTTTTAAGATAAAAAATGGCGTTTATTGAGCTATGTTTTACTCATTTTGGAAATTATGCCAAAATTCGAGTTTTCAACATATTATAATTTAACAGACGGCATTTTTTAGCTTATGATAAGAGATTTAGAAATTGATCTGCCAAATTCATTTTTATAAATTAAGAGCCAGCCTCCATAACTTTGAAGAAATTTTGCTATTCTACGGATCTTTGAATGGTTGTAACATGTTCCGTTCTTAACTTTTGACTATTCTGAAGGATGGGTTCAATAGCTCTTAAAAAAAAATTTTTTCCTTGATGAGTTAAATTTGGTTAAAATTTGATTGAAATATGAGATGTTAAAGCTAGTAAATTTAGCAGAAATCGCATTTTTTGCGATTTTTAAGTATCTATATCTTCGGTCTAGTTAAATATTTTTTGATGTACTGAAAGTAAAAAGTTAGCTTTCATTATGTACAATACCAGGAAAATATTTTGGTAAATTATTTCTAGGTGTTTCTGAAAGCTTCTAGGATTTGAAAATCAGGGTCTTTGCGTAGATCGCCTAATTGATGGTTACGCAGAATTTTCTACTGATTCGAAAAAATCAAAATAATTGTTTCACTACGTTTAGGCAAATAATATTAAATTTAGTATATTTAAAAATATGAAGCATCTTAATTTTTTTATAATGCTTCAAGTATAAGCAGTTATCGATGAAGACACCTTTTGTGTATAATTTGCTGTTTAACGTTATGTTGCTTGCGTATTAATTTCTGATACTTGTATTTAAACAATTAAATTTAAATGTAATATGACAAAAAAATAATTAAATTGAACATAAAACATTTTTTATAAAAGATAATTAAAACAGTTATGCTATAAGCAATATTTATTATTTACAATGATGGATTAATTCAAAATATTTTTGATAAAAAATTTATTATATAGAATTTATATTTAATATTTTCTTCTTCTGAAACATTTCTGTTTTTCCATTGATTGAACTTTTGATGAATTTTTTTTCTTTTCTTCTTTTATTTTAATTTTTTTCTTTATTACTATTTAAAATGTTTTTAATAAGGATTTAGTTAAATTACTTGCTACACCTCAATAAGCACTTTGATTTACTAACATACAATTTCTTGCTATTCAGGAAATGTAATACTTTCCGGATATTTTTATAAGATACACTAACATTACCACGTATGTACTATTGTGAGTAACGTACCAATTCTATTAACCCTTTGAGGGGCAGTGGTACGTATTTGTCCCACCTATTTGGTTTTGGATTTTTCCGTATTTCTAAAACGTATATGCCTTTTTAAGACATCTATAAGACTTTTTGAACTCTTGAATACCTGATTTATTAGATTTTATAGAGAAATTGTAAATATTCATTAATTGAAGTATTTGTTATAAACAATTAATCTCAAAAAACCCGTTTTTTACAGAAAAATGTGCCCCTCAAAGGGTTAATATTTGGTACTTCCTTTGCATATGCTAATCTACTACTCAGACTAACAGCAGAAACTGTCTGTAAGACACGTAAACTATCATGTGATTTTTTCTGATTTATTTTTAGTTTATTAATACTACACTGTTCAAAATTCTTTTTAAAATTTAAAATCTAAAATACTTTTATTATTGTAATAAAAAAACTTTCCTCAATTAAGTTAAGATTTGATTAATCAAATTTTTTTCTCAATAGAAATTTATTATGATTATAAATCCTCAGAAAATCCAAAAGCTTCTGATTCATTACGACCACCTAGCATATCTCTAGTGTATGTTATTGTATCAATTGTTGGATTCTTACTGAATACGTTTATCACAATGCTTGCTCATACATTTATAACAGATAAGTTCTGTGGTTTTTCTAACTTTATCATTCACACAAACTACAACTTTTAAAGGATATAATCTTATGTCTTTAAGAAGTGTACACATAAATATCTTGATTTTCTATCAAGAATAGCTATTTTGGACTGAAAAAAGTATTAAAATTTATTATTACTAACAAACGCAAATTAAAACAAAATTTTAATATGTAGTACATTACAAATTTTGCATATTCAATAAATGGATTTTGTAGAAGACCAGAATATTTTTCTAGTTACTCAGAAAAATATAATCATTTTTCCCCATGTGATTTTTCTTTTTTAAGATCTTAATATTTAAATAATTCATGTAGTTCTTCTAATGATATATTATTTAGATTATATTCGCATTCGACTTGTTTAATTTTACAAATTTTCTTCCTTTCTTAATCTATCTTTTTCAAAACCTTGTACTACATTAGTTTTCTGACTAAGCTCCATAATAACTTAATAATTGATAATAATAATTAATTATAATTCTATTCACTACATTTTGAAATGCTTTTGAGAGTTTATTTTTAAAGTAGACATTTTATTACTAATACAACACCCCAATTATGAAAATAGAGCTTTACTTGAAATTAATGAAATTTTAAATACAGAAAATTTTAAATGTTCAGTTTTTGGTTTACCGAAATCTATATCTTTAACAACAATAGAATATGAAATATTAATAAAGAATACACTTATATATAACCAAAAATTTCTAAATCTTTATCAATTACTAAATAATGATCAAAAAGAAAATTCTAATTATATCATCAATACAAAACATCATCAAAAACGTATTTTTAATAATAGACCTGGAGGTATAGGAAAAACTACATTATATAATGTTTTAATTCATCATTTAAGTAAAGGGAAAAAAGTTTTAGTTATGGCTTGGACAGGTATAGTATTAATTTTGTTACCTGGTGGTTTTACAAGTCATAAAGATTTTAAATTACCTTTAGACTTGAAGAATGCAGAAAATTTAGTGATTAAATCAGATTCGGATGAAAAAAAATTAGAGAATGCGATATATTTTTATGGAATGAATCATCAATGATATCTAAGAAAGCTTTAGAATTTGTCGACAAACTTATAATAGACATTTATTTATTACGCCAAGAGTAAATAATTTTTCGTTTTTTTTTAAGAGTAAAAGTGTTTCATTTTGTTTTATTTCATGTAATGTTATCGAGTAACAATTTTAAATTCAAATTGCCGCCCAGCGAAACGACAGCAGCGTTGAAAAAAGAAGAAGAAGACGATAGTGGCGCCCTCGGAAAAAGAGAAAGATATTTTAAAGAAGAAATGTTTTCTTTTTTGATTTTTATTTATTCTAGAAGTTTAAAACATTAACATTAATGCGAATAATTATTCAGTGTGATAAAAGCGATTTATTTATTATCATAAATGTGTATAATAGAATGTGTGAGCCGAAAAGTTTGTAAACGATTAGTATGGAAAAGAGAGAGAAAGCTAGAAACAGAAAACAAGCGTGTGCAAGTATAAGCTGGTAGTTTGAATAGAAGCGCGCAGAGAAAAAAATCAAATTAGAGTTGTTCAACTCGATTTTAATAATTTTTAATAACGAGATTAATTAATTATAATTTTTGCGAATCAATAAGAATATTATTATAACAAAAGAAAAGTAATTATTTAAAATAATAATATCTAGCGCCCGGAAAAGTTAATGTAAAATGTATAAGACGTGTTGTGATTGGTCCGCCGAAAACGTCTTGAGTCGTCAAGTTCAATAACGACGGGCCCGGCGTCAGTCCATTGTGAGCTGTGTAAAAGAGCAGTTGCTTGCTAATAGAAAGAGTCTAATCGAGTACAAAGAGAGCATTGTTTTAAGAATTTGTGTTAGAGTCAATCGCTAAAATATTTTCTTTTAAAGTGTAAAATATAGTAGAGCCATCCGTAAATTCTAGCATGAGTAAGTTTCGAGAAAAAAAGTTATAAAGAGTGTAACATGGCAGATTGGTCATATTACTTAAGTGTGTATTTGTAACGCATATAGACGACAGAAGGGAGCATCTAACTACTGGCAAGACAAGAAGCAGATAAATATCAAAAGCATAACCCAAAATCGTTGGCACACACGTGCAAATCTCTATAGCACGTATACTGAGCACTGATATAGATAGCAAATAGCTTGACTCGAGTAGCTGAGCTTGGGTCCGTTTAGGATCGTTTGTCTCTCTCTTGCGGCGCGCGCAGTGTACAGCACGAGAGATGAATCTGAGCATAGACAAGAAGTAAAGGCATTGCATCATTCCTTCTGTCGCCGGCGTCCGGTAAAGAGCGTTACTACTTGCGATATTGCGTAATACTTTTCTGGTTGTGTGTTACAATTATCGTATTTAGTAAGAGTGAGACTAAGTAGCTTCAATAAATTATAGTTCTTTTATTTTATTTAAAATCAAGTCTCGTATTATTGCGAGTGCCTTAGTGCTACGTAAAATAGCATAATTTATTGCTTTATTTGTGCGACGTATGTGCCGGGTGATCTCGTGCGCGTCCTATTGCCTAATTTCCCTTCGTGCTATTATAACTCTTTTCTTTATTTGCTCGTGCCCTTTTTGCGTGTGTCTGTTATTTTATATAACTATCTGCTTTTACTCTTGCCGATAGTTCCGTTGCTAGTGCAAGCGGCGTCGTGTACGCCATACGCGGCTGGCACCCATTTTGAGCGCGCGTGTTATAATTGTATGGTTATTGAAATAAAGTTTTTTTTTATTTATTCAATCAATTGGAAACCCGCATCTTATATTATTTATACCTTAGTGCAACCTCCTGATCCCCAAGGTTGTCACAAGAGTAAATTTAAATTAGTAAAATTTTAAAATCTGTGTGTCAATTTATTTTTCTTATTTTCTTTACGAAAATTTCAATAGAGCCACGGTGAATCGTTCTTTTTGCTACCACCGTAAATTTAAACGAGAAAATAAGTTATTTTCTTTTAGTGTATTTAGTAGCGCCTTTTTTTTGTGAAGTGTCTTCTTTTATTAGCGCCGCTTTATTGGAAATTTCTAACATTTCTCTTGCTGATTTTCATCCAAGCCCAGCCGATTACGCTTTCTCTCACAACGAGTAGCGCCGATCACCAGAACATCAGAGAAAAATCAAGGAGAGCCAATTGAAGAAAAAAAGACAGAGCGAGATAAAGAGAGAAAGCACGAAAAAAGGTATACATTAAAGGAAATATTTATTTTTCTGCATGAGCTTGCGCGTTATTTGTGTAAACGTAGAATCAATGTAATTGTGCGTAGTTAATTTTGTAGAGTTCTCGTGTAAAATATTAATTGATCTTTTAAAAAAAAATCAGTCAGAAACGGACTAATAATTACGTTGAGCGTACTTGTAACATTAGTGGATTTTAATTAATTATTTAGTAGCGAGAAAAGGAAAATTTTTCATTAGTATATATATATATATATATATATCCAAAAGTGTGGGATTGTGAAAAGAAAATCGAAATTCCGATATTTAATTTTTTTTCGTAAATTTCATTTGTGGAATTGAGCTAGTCTTTGCGCCGTTTAGCCGATTCCACGAAGAGAGCCACTGTTGTCGTGAAAAGAGAGAAAGTAACTCGCCAGCTTTTAGATAGGATAAGCTTGCGCCCGCGTGTTAACAGAGAACGAGAACTTAGCCGTGCGACGCTCTAGCCTCTCTGTATAGATACAGAGAGTATATTATAGTGGTGCCATAGCTAACGTAAAGAGTGAGTGAGACAGATATGGCGCCATAACAGAAAACTAGTCAATGAAACTAATGTGATTTATTTAAAATAATGTATTGTTAATAGTAAAAGTGATTGAATTCAAGAGAATAATTAGATAGTAGCGTGAATTTTTATTAATGATAATTTGTTTAAATAAAAATAATAATAATTAAAGCTAATTGTTTAAAAAAATAATTTTGCATTTTTTTGTGTGTTCAACTAATTATATTTATTAAAAAAGTAGTGTATTTTGCCTTTTTTCCTTTCGTTTGATATTTTGGCCTTAGTCCCGAACGAAGGATATAGTTCTCCAGTGAATCCCCTCTGCAGATTTTTATAGTTTTGCAAGTAAATAAATAAATAATTTTGGCGTTTTCGGGAGTAGCTGGACGCCTAGCTATTTACAACGTCGCAAAATATGTGGGAAAAATTTTAAACTTAGATATGTATGTAATAAAAATATTGTTATTTTTTTAAATTAAAAATTTTACAAAATAAAATAAAAATAATTTAATAAAAATTATATTTAAGTGTTTGATTTAAATTTTTATCCAACAAAATTTAAGTTTAATCATTTAATTATTTTTTTTTATCTATTTAGGCCTATTATAACCTATGAGGCTAATACAGTAAAAAAATTTAGTACATAAGATAGTAATAAACAATAAACAACACATGCATACATGAAATAGAAATTATAATGCTAGGTTACACTCATTTAAAAATTTTATCAAAATCAAAATAACTTTGAAGTTCAAGTTCTTTAGGATAATACTAAGTTCATTACTGATATAAATCTTGTTCAATTTAAATTCTCCAAACATTTTTTCACGTTGTTAATTAAAAATTTGGCACTTCCAAAAGATATGTTCAGCATCTTCATTTTCATGGCCACATTCACAGGCAGCCGAGTCTACAAGGCTTTTTCTTTTCAAAGATGAAGTTGCGTTGTAGTGGTCGGCTCTTAACTGGTTCATAGTAACTATGGCTCTTCTGTTGAGATTTTTATTTTTAAACCAAGAAAGTCTTCTGTCGTCATCAAAATTTTGAAAGTATTTGATGCCTTTGAAGGTTCCTAATTGTAGCATAGTTCGATTATGGTCAACTAAGGCTTGGCTTTTCCAAATGGTTTTAGAATCGGAATACGAAATTAAAAATTTTCCTATAGAATCCTTTGTAGCACTCCCAGCATAATGGTCTGCTAGTTCGTTTCTTGCAATTCCGATATGTGCTGGAATACAAACCAATTGTAACGGAATTGAAACACTACCATTTTTATTTATTTTCCAGATTTTGTTCTTGGCTTCGGCAATTGAATGATGACTAAAAGACAAAAGTTTAGAGCTCTGTAAGACTAGACAAGACTAGACTAGACAAGACTAGACAAGACTAGACTAGACAAGACTAAACTAGACAAGACTAGACTAGACAAGACTAGACTAGACAAGACTAGACTAGACTAGACAAGACAAAGACTAGACTAGACTTTGAGAATTCGAAAAGATAGTATGTTGTTTGTTATTTTTAATAACCAAGTCATGGGCAAAATTAATTGCAAGAGTTTCTGCAGTGAAAATGGAACAGTAATCATCAATACTGAAGATGATGACAACATGGGAATCTTCTGTGACACAGGCAGACCCGACGGAGAAAGAATCTTTGGTCTTACTTCCATTAGTGGAATATATAACCGCGCTCTCTTCAGAATAATAACTATCAAAAACAAGACCTGGATTATTGAATTTACGAAAGAAATTTCCCAACTCCAAATTAACTTGAGGGAAAAAATGAATGGTTTCATAATTATTAGCATAGATATTATCGATTTTGAAAACATACAGGGTGAGGAAAAAGTATGGGAACCCCTGAAAATTTTTTGATATTTATAATAAATCAAAACAGAAAAAAGGCACACCCTAGGTAATTTTAAACAAGAAATCTGATGGCAACCTTGGATTTGACCTTGAACTTCATTTGCAAGGTTATTTCCAGGTTAATCTCATTTTTTTAAATATGAACCCCTACTTTTTATACTGTAATCAAAAAGAGCGGAAAATTTTACGTCCAAACATGTATTCAGATATGAGGTTAACGTAACCTCTAGAGGTCAAATAGAGGTCAAAGTATGACTTCATAAAAATCTCTCTAGTTTAGTGGTGTAACAAAACAAACAAAAGGCATACCCTAGGTAACTTTTAATGAGAAACCCAACGGTGACCTCTAATTTCACTTGAAACCTCATTTTCAAAGTTATTTCAAGGTCAACCTCATTTCTGAACCCCTATTTTTGATGCTGTATTCGAAAAGAGTGGGAAATTGTATGTATAGAAACAATTCAAGTCCGAAGATAGCATAATCCCTAATCCTCCTTTCAGCGCTACCCAGAAACAACGACGTGGACGTAGGAGAAATCTGTCCCCTTTAGGGTGTTTTTTACAGTGAGTTCCCCTTGCCTCTCACTCTGGGGTGCCTTTTTACAGTAAGTTCCCCTTGCCTCTTACGTGAATAAATTTGCAACAGATATTTAAAATGTTCTCCATTTGCTTCCTGACAGTAACCAATCATATTGTTAAATGATTTAATTACATCTTGGATCATCTGTCGTAAAATAACATTAACTTCTTAAACTATTCTACGTCCTAATTCTTCAAGGTTTTCTGGATTATTCCTGTATACCCGATCTTTTCAATACCCCCACAAAAAATAATCCAAAGGTGTTAAGTCTGTAGATCTTGGAGCCCACTCTACTGTACCTCTTCTACCTATCCCTCTTTCAAAAAATGTCTCTTTCAGGTATTGTCTGACATTGATACCGTAATGAGCTGGAGCGCCATCTTGCTGAAACCATTTATTTTCAAAATCATCTCCTCTTTAGGCCTGAATAGCTGGAACAATCTGATTTCGCGAAAGTTGTCAATAACTTTCAGCGTTTAAAATTTCTTCGATAAAAAAAGGACCTATTATTGTATCATCTACCATTCCTGCTCACACATTCAATTTTTGAGGATATCATGTGTGACTTTCTCTCATCCAATGAGGCTTTGTATCGGACCAATATCCAAAGTTATGACGATTGACTTTGTCATTTAATTGAAACGTCAGTTCGTCTGAAAAAACAGTATTTGTAAAAATATTGGATTTTCAGTTATCATTTCTATCATCGCCTTACAAAATTCAATCCGGCGATCAGGATCATCCTCATTCAATTCTTGTACAAGTTTCATTTTGTGAAGATGGAATTTGTTACCTTTAAAATTTTAAAAACAGATTTTTGATCAATGTCCTATTGTAAAGCTACTGATCGAGATGATTCATGTGGATTTTCCACAAAAGACCGTAAAACATCCGAAGATTTTCCTTCATTTGTTACTGTTCATGGTCCTTCAGTTACAGCACGATTTTTAATAGACCCCGTTTCTTCAAAACGTCTTAAGGTCTTCGAAACTGTGGATTTAGACAAAGGAATGTCACCATCGCCGTTTCGAAATGTTGAATTAAAGAGATAAACAACATTAGTATACGAATTTTGCAAAAACCAACCCCTTATCATTAGCAAAGATATTCGCTTTCTTTTAGACGAACGAAACATTTTAAAAGTTTAAAAAAAATGTTATGTAGCTATTGAAACCAACAAGAAAAGGAAGAATTAAGAAATATTTGACGAATTTCTCGAATTAGTTGAACCACAAAACGCTATTTGTTCTTTTTTTATTGGTCAAGTAATTTTTTATTTCAAGAGTATGTTTAATGACAAAACTATGACAACAAAAAAATATGGTTTCAACTTACAATTAGTACAAATCAAGAGCAAATAAAATTTTAAAATCTAAATGATAGAAATTTTTTATTTAAAAATACATATGTACAAGCACTTCTATTTTATTTCTAAATTTACACTTATTTCAGATACCTTTCAAATAATTTCGAATTTTTAATAAACAATTAGCTTTACAGCCCATGAAAGAGGAGAAAACGTGATTTTTAAAGGTTGCCTTTTAAAAAAAATTTTTTTTTTTCAAATAAAATAAATTAATGACAGATCTTCAAATTGCTTTTTATTTGTTTTGTAACAAAAATTAACCTTGTTTTTGTATTTTAGAAAATACTTCTTCGAAATTTTTGAAGATTTATTACTCAGAAATATATTAAAATTTTCCATTAGTAGGCCAGGAGAGCTACCCCAAAAATAGTCATTTTAAAGAACTCGCTTGATCTTGAAATAACCTTAAAAATAAAGTTGAAGGTCAAATCCAAGGTCACCATCGGATTCTTTCTTCAAAGTTACCTGCTTTCCGTTTGTTTTGTTTTACCACTCAACTATAGAGATTTTGAAGAATTTATACTTTGACCTCTATTTGACCTCTAGAGGTTACGTTAACCTCACACCTAAACACATATCCGGACGTAAAATTTTCCGCTCTTTTTGATTACGGTATAAAAAGTAGCGGTTTCTATTCAAAAAAATGAGGTTGACCTTAAAATAACCTTGGAAATAAGGTTCAAGGTCGAATCCAAGGTCACCATCGGATTTCTTGTTCAAAATTACCTAGGGTATGCCTTTTTTTGTTTTGTTTTACTATGAAAGTCGCAAAATTTCCAGGGGTTTCCATACTTTTCCCTCATTCTTTATAATATTTTATCAGTAAAAGTAATCACATTATTAGTACACTCGGTAATTGATCTTTTTCTTTAAAGTTTAGATCTTTTGTGCTTGATGAAGAGCTACCAAAAGTTTTTGTGTGCTGAATTTGACATGTTAGAGAGAGCCTTAAGTATATAATTACAACCCAAGTAGAATGCTCTGTCCTTAATAGATGGGATTTTAGACTTCGCTAAGATAACAATTTTTGGAGTGGAAATTCGGTAACCCATAGCAGTTCTTAGAGCCGAATTTCGTTTTCAATGATGTTGGCAAAAGTGATAGTCTTAGGATGATAAATAAAGACACTAAAATCAATGACTGAACGCATGCAACTTTTGTATAAAGTGAGCAATGTCTCTGGATGAGAACCCCACCAAGTATTACACATGTATTTTGAAATCTGATAAGCTCTTTAACATGTAGTGGCCATGTCTTTTATGTGTAGTTTGAACGTGAGTTCATAATTAAAAATAATTCCGAGAAATTTTGTGGCTTCGATAGATTTAATTTTGTGACCATTAACAAGAATTGTCGTATTACCTGGTAGTATGTTTTTCTTGTTAAAATTTATAAAATTAGTTTCTTTTAGATTTAGTACTAGACCCAGATGTGAAAGATTAGTGCATATAATTTTAACACTTTTTTCTAAGGATCACTTTTGGCTTTGTTCATAAATTCTAAGGTGTTCTCCTCAGAATTCAAAGTAAAGAATACCCTGTTATCGGAGATTTTTGAAAATGTTAGTAAATTTTTAACTGACAAAATTTTTTCAAACTGATCTATGTAATCGTCATTAGTAAAACCGCCGATTGAACTTATAATCAGTGACTGTGACAACGTTGGTAATGTGCTTCTGTAAGTTGTATTTGCATACGAGTGGTTTTTTATTTTGACTAGTAGTTTCTGAAACTAATTTCTCTAACATATCTTTATTTTTTTCTACCGTATTATTCACGTTACTATTATTCACTAGCGAAACGCCAACAAGACTTTCGACACCGAAAGCCGAAGTAGGGTTACCTAAAATGTTGTTTAAAATAATTGTTGAAATTGTATAATCCTGTGTCCGTCCAACATTATCACCCTCGATAACCGACGCACCTACTTACATGTTCACCTCACTCACAGATTACTATGCCCTGGTCTTCCAGTATTTTAATTGCTGGAAGCCGCAAGGCTCGAAACATAAAAAGCAATGTAATTGACAGAACGGTAGGCTAATCAAACGTAAACGAAGAAAGCGAGGATTGAAGTGCCTCTACCAATGAATACGACCAAACCTCTCAGAGTACCAAGTGCAACTGTCATTTAATTATTAAGCTTCGATTTAGCTATTTTCAAAATCATATTTTCAACCCTTTACATACTAAATAATATCATAAAATTAATAATTATTCTATATGATCAAACTTAACGATAATTACGAAATAGGCTAATTATAAAACAGATATTATTACTTCTTTTTAATTTATTACTAATCTTAAACTTATATTTTATGTCATTATATACAAAACTTAAATCTAGCTATTTTCAAGCTAATTACAAGCTTATATCCAGCTAATATTTAGCTATTTCGAAACTTAAATTTAGCTGATTTTGGCGATTTCCAAGCTAATAACAAGCTTGAATGAGAGATCAAGCATTTGTTTTTGTCATTTTTTACCAGAGCTACAGGATTTTTTGTTAAAAAACAGGTTTTTTTTCAAATGCCAATATTTTGAAAAGTAAGCGAGATAGAAAAAAACTTTAGAGAAAAAAAAGTTACATTTTTACGTATAGAAAACAAACTTGCAGTTTAAAATAGAATTCAAATAAAAAAAAATTTTTCGACTTTTTTTTTATAAATTTTTTATAATTTTTTAGTAGATTTAAAGGTCGAAAAAATTTTTTTTATTTGGATTCTATTTTAAACTGCAAGTTTGTTTTCTATACGTAAAAATGTAACTTTTTTATCTCTAAAGTTTTTTTCTATCTCGCTTACTTTTTAAAATATTGGCATTTGAAAAAAAACTTGTTTTTTAACAAAAAATCCTGTAGCTCTGGTAAAAAATGACAAAAACAAATGCTTGACCCCTCATTTTAAAGCTGAATAAATACCCTTTTAAACCCAGTTTATTCTTTTAAGCTACGATTATTGGATCTAAATCTGCAGCAAATTAAAAAAAGACCAATTTTTTGCTTTTTTTTAGTTGTTTTTTAACTTTTTCAAACGACTTAAATTTAAGTTTTTTAAAGTTCACAATAGTATTTTCGAAAGCTTTTCACCTGCTCTTTCGAACACCGTTGGATTTTTTGAGTTACGACTTTTAGCTGCTGAGTAATAAAATGTTTTAGCTCTTACAATTTTTTCTCTGGGTGCGCAAAAACATGTGGAGGGGAGTGTATGTGTCTGTGTGTGTGTATGAATCCAATACGTTAGTTAGATCTCGAAAATTACTTGATGGATTTGCTTTAAATTTTGCATACAATTAATTTTTTTCTAACTGGTGCGGAAACTATTTAAAATTGGTTTTCTTAGTGTATTTTATTTAGAGACATTTTAAGAATTTTAAAAAAATTTCGATTTTTCATTTTTTTTTGTATTTTACGTGAACTACTCAAAGAATTTGCTTGAAAATTTGTATGAAAATTATTTTTGAATGCCGAAAAAAGAAAAACTTTTACCAACTGATTTTCTTAGCGCACTTTTAATTTTAGAGCATTTTCAAAATTTTGAAAAATATTTTTTTTTTCATTTTTTCATTAATTTGTACATATATATATATATATATATATATATATATATATATATATATATATATATATATATATACTCAAGGAGTCAAAAAAGTGGTTTCCAGAAAATGTCTGTATGTATGTGTCTGTGTGTGTGTATGAATCCAATACGTCAGTTAGATCTCGAAAATTACTTGATGGATTTGCTTTAAATTTTGCATACAATTAATTTTTTTGTCTAACTGGTGCGGAAACTATTTAAAATTGGTTTTCTTAGTGTATTTTATTTAGAGCCATTTTAAAAATTTTAAAAAAATTTCGATTTTTCACTTTTTTTTGTATTTTACGTGAACTACTCAAAGAATTTGCTTGAAAATTTGTATGAAAATTATTTTTGATTGCCGAAAGAAGAAAAACTTTGAAAAACTTATTTTCTTAGCGCACTTATAATTTTAGAGTATATCTAAAATTTTTTTTAGAATTCTTATTTTTTATTTTTTTCTATTTTACGAAAACTATTCGATGGATTCGGTCCAGAATTTGTATGCAAGTAATTCGCTATTGTCTGAAAAAAACCAGCTTTGGAAAACTAATTTTCTTAGTGCAGTTTTAATTTTAGAGCATTTTAAACATTTTCAAAAAAATTTTTATTTTCCATTTAACTTCTATTTTGCGTAAACCATACGATAAATTTTCTTTAAAATTCTTATACAAATAATTCGCTATTGTCTAAAGAAAATAAGCTTTTTGAAAACTAATTTTCTTAGTGTGGTTACAATTTTAAAAAATTTTCAAAATTTAAAACAAAATTTCGATTTCTAAAAATTTTTTTTATTTTACGTAAAGTACTCGATAGATTTATTCTAAAATTTGCAGGGAAATTATTTGCAACTGTTAAAAGAAGGGAAATTTCCAAAAATTGATTTCCTTAGCGAAGTTTTAATTTTAGAACATTTTGAAAATTTTGAAAAAGAAATTCTGAAAAGAAAATTGTATTTATTTAGCTAATTAGATCTCGAAAATTACTCGGATGTGCTTCAAATTTTGTATACTATATATTATTTTGTCCAAGTACGTGGGAAACTATTGAAAATTAGTGTTTTAGTGTAATTTTAATTCTAGAACATTTGTAAATTTAAATTTAAAAATTATTTATTATTTTATTTTTTTTCTATTTCACGAAAATCATTCGATAAATTTGCTCCAAAATTTGTATGCACATTATTTGCTATCGTTTGAAGAGAATAAGCTTTGGAAAACTTATTTTCTTATTGCAGTTTTAATTTTAGATCATTTTGAAAATTTTGAAATCAATTCATTTTTCATTTTTTTGTTATTTTATATAAAATACTCGATGAAATTGCTCCAAAATTTGTATACAAGTTATTTGCTATTGTCTTAAGAAAACCAGCTTTGTAAAATTAGTTTTTTTAGTGCAGTTTTAATTTTAGAGCATTACTAAATCATATAATGCAAATGGCAAAAGTAAGGAAGAATAAAATTCATTACAACTTAAGTTTGGAGAATAAATAACATTAGACACTGGATTGTTTCATTACAGTTGATGTTGAAGTTATGCTAACTCTTTATTTCAAATTTCGTAATATATTGTTAAATATTCCAATTACATAATAATAACAGATTTATAAAATATACACTATTTTCATATATCCTTCTCTCTCACTTTTCCCATTTTCTAGATCACTTCCTCACTCTATCTAGATTTCTTGCAAGACCTGCTCAAGTAGTTTTCACCCGCTCCGATAACGAAATCTTTTGTACACTACCGGTCAATTGATTTTGCCCACCCTAGAGTAAAATTCATGTAAATAAAAAGTTTTATATCTTCGAAACTAATGATCGCATCTTGAAAATCTAAACATTGTTTGAAATAAAGTAAGTCCGGTATGAACAAAGTCATTTTCTAATTGCTTAGAACAATGTAAAAAAAATTTTTTTATTAATGTTTTTTGCCCACATATAAGTAAATGCTATTTCTATGGAAATTATGATATAAAAAAAAACCAAATGGATTTTAAAACTCTAATAGTCCGCTTTTGATACTTAAAGCATTACAGCTCATTAGTGAACATCTTGTGACTCTGTTCAATTCCTCTTTTGCACGAGGGATCTTCCCTAGCCTTTGGAAGTAGGCACGTACTGTGCCATTAAAGAAGTGCTCTGCACCTAAATCACCTAAGAATTTTAGGCCCATCGCGATTCTATGTTTCCTTTTGAAGGTACTTGAGAAGATCGCCCATGACCAATTGCGGGAGTACATTACTGCAAATAAATTACTTGACCCAATGCAGACTGATTTTAGAAAGCACCACTCAACGCAGATAGCTATACTAAAATTAACTGACGACATAAGATCAGGTCCAGACAAAAAACTCGTTACGTTACTTATGCTTTTTAACTTTAGGTAAGGCATTCGACACGACCTCTCACTCCAAATTACTTACGAGGCTAAGATCAATGGGGCTTTCTAGGGCCGTCCTCTTGTGGATTAACTCCTATATATTAGGAAGAGAGCAAATGGTTTCCACGCATTTAAATGAGGAATCGAGTTGGCTGACAACCAACCTAGGAGTTCCACAGGGTTTAATACTAGGGCCTCTGTTGTTTTGCCTTTATATTAATGACGTGTGTGATGCTCTTGGCTCTGGTTGTTTTGAGCGACTATTTTATGCGGACGACCTGCAAATTTACACGCAAGTGCCTCGCGAAAGTGTGAAGAAGGGTATTCTTATCCTACAGAGATCGGTCAAAGCGGTGTCGGGGTGGGCGGTTGGTGCCTCTCTTACTTTAATTGCTGATAAACCTAAGGTGATCGTCTTTGGTGGCACTCGTTTTGTAGATTTGTTTTATGCTAGAGTGCCCAAGACGATTAATCTTGAGGAAGGCATTAGTATACCCTTCTCTGGCTCCGTGATAAGTCTTCGTGTTGTGCTTGACCCTAAACTTTCTTGGGAACCGCACATTGTTATGATTACAAAAAAGTTTAATAGAGTTTTATGTACCCTGCGGTTTTTCCATCAGTACACCATGGAGACTCTGCGTGAACAGCTCGCAACCGCCCTGCTGTTCCCACATCTTGATTATTGTTCAGTCGTTTTGCTCGATGCCTTTCAGGGGTTGAGAAGACGAATACAGAGGTCACAAAATTCTTGTGTAAGATATGTGTTGGGTTTGAGAATGGGGGATCATGTCTCTCTTGATGAAGCCGCGTTGGGTTGGCTGCGTACTGATTCGATGAGACAGTATTTCTTTGCTGTACTTATGTACAAAATCGTGTGCATGAATACTCCGGAGCATCTAGAGGGTCTCTTCGCTAGATGTCTACCTAGAGCGGCTACTAGGGAAGAAATTAAGGACTTAGCAGTACCCTTTATGCGTACTGAGACTGGCAGGAATTCCTTTTAAGTCCAAGGTGCGAATTTTCGGAACTCCCTACCTGCTCAGATTGGACCTCTTTCATCTCTCAGCAGGTTGAAGACAGCAGTAAGGGGGTACTTATTTGACTTCGATTGACATTTGCTTTCTTTATTTGTATTAATTTATTATGTGATGTCCTATATATGAACTTGAGGTGTGAATGTATTTATTGTATGAATGGTTGGTGAGTAAATGTTTTTTTATTTGATTTCATTGTATTGACTGCGTTTCATGTTATTATGTAAGCTTTTTATTATTTTATTTTATGTATTTTTATGTATTTTTATTCTTATTTTTCTTTTAAATTTTACTATTATGACTGATAGATAATGAATGTCTGTATTCAATTTACTGTATTATTGCGTGTATTGTTTTATATTCTTAATTATTCTTGTATTAGCTGCGGTTTATCTGTGATATCACTTTTTATTGTGACTTACTTTTTCAATATTATTAGGATTAGTTATTCAACTGTGATATCAACTTTAAGTGCAATATTTATTTATAATCTTAAATTGTATGACACGCATTTTCTCATCTTCATACGAATAAATCATTATCTAATCTAATCTAATCTTTAAAATAAGCTAAGTAAAATGTTTCTATGACTTTTTTAACCAGTTATGATGATTTTTTGAAAAAAAGACCTATTTTTTCAATTATGATTATATCATAAACTAAGAAATATAGAAAATTTTATATGAAAGAAACAATGTTTCATTTTTAGTCTAGAATATATATATTAGTTATATATGTCCTTTGGCCGTATTCAGGTGGAATATGAATCGAGGACAATGCTTGTCGCTTGAGCTGAAATTGCCGAGGGCGCGCGAAGCGCGCCCGAGGTAGATTTCTGCTCAAGCGGCAAACATTGTTCGAGATTCAGATTCCACCTGAATAAACGGCCAAAGGACATAGATGATTTTATGTCCGAAGTAGGCCGTATGAGGAACTATAACTTATTAGTTGAAAATTAAATTTTAATTCTATTGATTTTTTCTTTTGTTTCTTAGATTGACATTTTGTAATGAGTATAGCTGCTGTCGAAGCGCGAGTCATTTTTTTTCACTAACCTACGTTCAATATGATTGCTCTTTGACATATTGAACAAAACATAGTAGGATCGGCGATGTCATATTGATTTCTCCTGAGACATATTGAGTCTCAATATGTCTCAGGAGGACATATAAAGCTTGTAAAGAGTCGAGGAGCGTGTCTGAGACATATGCGATGCCAATACATATTTAGCATGCTCTTTACATACTGACACGAATACGGCCTACGAGGACATAAATATATATACATATATATTTGTATTTATATATATATATATTTATTGACCAATAAGTTTTGGGAAAAAATTTTTTTTTACTCATTCAATTATAAATTTTTACTAATTTTTCATGAATTTTTTCTAAAAAATTAGTAAAAAAAAATTTTTTTTCTAAAACTTATTAGTTACTAAATGTATATATTCTAGACTAAAAATGAATTATTTTTTCTTCAATATAAAACTAGACTAATTTACCTCGCTCCTAGCATCGCTCGGTTGAATTTTGATATATTATATTATTATGTATAAATAAGCCAATTTTAAAATGAAAAAGAATTGCTTCAACTCATGAATTTTGATAGAGAAGTTTCGTACTGAATTAAATTTTTATATTTTCATAAAACAGGATTAATTAAAGTTACAATATGCATAAAAAATTGTTTAAATACAAATCATATCATGATGAATTAAGAATTCATTTTACTAAATTGCATTTAAATCAATGAAAAAAAACGCTGCCAAGTGCTTTGGTGCAATGCTTTCTCATAGAGCGCATTGAGTTCAAGTAATTTTATTTTATTTTTTTAAATACGATTTTAATATAAATGTCCCTATCCTCTGTATTGAAGGCTGTCTTAATACCTACGAGAACTATATGAATTTTACTCTTTCTTACTTTTGCCATTTGCATAATGTGATATTATGATGCTCTAATATTAAAAATGCGTTTATAAAATTAATTTTCCCAAGCTTGTCTTCTTAACATTATAACCAATAACTTGCATACAAATTTTGGAACATTTTCATTGAATAGTTTAGAAAAAATACCAAAAAATTGAAAAATAAACATTGTTTTAAAATTTTCAAAACGCTTTAACGTTACAACTACGCTAAGAAAACCAGTTTTCAAAAGTTCATTTTATTTAGGCAATCGTAAATAATTTCTATACATAATTTTAAGCTACTTCATCGAGTAGTTTACATAAAATACCAAAAAATAAGTGAAATTCTATTCAAAGTTTACGAAATGCTCTAAAATTAAAAATGCGCTAAGAAAATGTTTTTCCAAGCTCGCTTTAATTAGGCAATAACAAATAATTTGTATGAAAATTTTTGAGCAAATTTATCGAATGGCTTTTGTGTAATAAAAAAAAATGAAATATGAACATTTTTTCCAAAATTTTCAAAATGCTCTAAAATTAAAACTGCGCTAAGAAAATAAGTTTTTCAAAGCTTGTTTTATTTCGGCTATTGCCAATGATTTTCATAAAAATTTTCGAGCAAATCTATCGAACGGTTTTTGTGTAATAGAAAAACAAATGAAAAATAGAGATTTTTTCCAAAATTTTCAAAATGCTCTAAAATTAAAACTACACGAAGAAAATAAGTGTTCCAAAGCTTGTTTTCTTTAGACAATAGCGAATAACTTGCATACAAATTTAGAAGCAAATCTATCGAATGATTGTCGTAAAATAAGAAATAAATGAAAAAAAATTTTTTTTTCAAAATTTTCAAAATGTTTTAAAATTAAAAGTGCGCTAAGAAAATCAGTTGGTAAAAGTTTTTCTTCTTTTGGCAGTCGCAAATTATGTTCATACAAATTTTCAAGAAAATTCTTCGAGTAGTTTACGTAAAATATCAAAAAAATGAAAAATTAAAATTTTTTTTAAATTCTTAAAATGGCTCTAAAAAAAAACTGAACTAAGAAGATCAATTTTCAATAGGTTCCCCCCCAGTTAGACAAAAAAATAAATTTCATGCAAAATTTGAAGTTAATTCATCGAGTAGTTCTCGAGATCTTATTGGCGTACTGAAATCATACACACACATACACACACACACACACACACACACATACAGACATTTTCTGGAAATCACTTTTTTTCGACTCCCTGAGTCTAAATATGTACAAATTAATGAAAAAATAGAAAAAAATTCTTTTTACCGATACAATGCTTTCTCTATGAGAAAGCAATATGATAGGAACTCATTTTTTTTAATCACGTGTTTCAATGATGAACCATGAAATAATCGAAAACAGTATTTGACGTTCACTAAAACTGACAACTACACGGAAAAAGGAAAGTTCTGTTAAAATAGGTACTAAATTTAGTATACCTGATTGATGTACTAAGGTATTTGAAAAAAAAGTGACGATATAATTTTAATTAGTACTATAGCTTGAATTTTAGGGACTAATGTTGGTACTATTATATTATAAGGCAAGAGCATAAATTTTCGATGCTTGGTGTCTCTCTTTTCGGTACTAAGACTGACATTTCACGTATTCAATTCAAGGACAATATTTCGCAGAAAATGTGATTGTTAATCTCTTTTGGTGCTGCTTTCTCTGTTACTAAAATTAAAAATTGATTATTATAGAAATGTTTATATAATATATAACTCTTTTAAATAACTAATAAATAATTTTCTAATTCGTGATATTTAAGGGATAAAACGATACACGTTTATCTGCTATACTTCATTTTGAGATATTTAGCTTTTGAATTTAAAATTAATTATGAGTAATTTGGAATTGTTATATATTATATGATTTACATTATATTTATCAACTGTTAAAGATTGTTTTATAATTTAATGGTTCTTATGTTATTAAATATTAATTATATTAAAGTTTTATACTTGACAGCGCCGCAGTGCGTATTGTATAGGTAATATGTTAGTATAAGATTATTTAGTTCCGAGGTATGGGAAAATTCGGTCCTATACCAAATAGTTAAAAGATTTACTAATATATGTTGTCTTAATTTATGTACTGAGTATTGATCAAAAAACGACTAACAATGTTTTTTTGACTACTAACTCAAGTTAGTAAATTTTTTTAGGTGTTTTCCTTTCTCTGTAAGTGCAAATTCAAGATTAAAGTTAGAACTTGATAATCTTCAGCATTCACAAGATTGAGATTCGTCTAAAAGGTTCCAATTCATTAACGTGATTTCAGTATTAAGTATAACTTGGAACTCAAGTATCTTTATTTGGGTATCAGTAGTCATTTTTTTTAGGTGGGATGTAGAATTGAAGAATGGTGGAAAATGGGTGTAAAAAAAGTAGAAAATAAGTGTTATTTAATAAAAGGGTGGGAAATAAGAGATTTATAGGTAAAATATGGGGGGTCAACCACTAATTTTCCTTTGAAACTATATTATATGAAAAGATCTATATATTTTTATATAATAAAAAGTTTTCGCCACCGTTATCGACGCTGCCGTCGTGTATGAGATTCAATCTTAGCCCCAGTCAGCTATAATATAGCTGAAATTTAGCTAAAAGTTCATTAAAATAGGAGCTACAAGTTAGCTAAGAGTTAACTAGAAAATAGCTAAAAGTGGTTTAAAAGTAAGCTAAAAATTAGTTGCAACTAAGCAGAAATAGGATAAATTTACCTAAAAATTAGCTGAATTTATTCATATAGTCAGTTGAATTATACAAAATTTAGGTAAAAATTGACAAAACATCAGTCTAAAATCAGTCAATTGAGTTAAATTCAGCTGCACATAGAGATGCACTGTCAACAAAAAATTTTCTCTATTGTCTAGAAGCTAGTCAAGTGTAGACTCTAATAATATATTATAATTGAAGTCTATACTTTGAAGATAAGAGAGATAAAACTAAATGTATATTGAGCTACGGAATCCACATCATAGGGCCGAACTCGGAATAGTACCATATTTTGTCGCTGATTTGTTGCTACATCTCAGATTTTGTTGCTTCAGCCGTTTCCGAGAAACAATGGCTACTCTAGCTTAATATTGAGCTACGGCATCTACTACAGTATCTCAGGAACGGCTAGGGCTAGCAACTCCATTCTGGTTGCATAATATGTCGCTTTTTTATCGCTCTAAGATAGAATAGTTCTTAAGTCCCAAAACCTGACCCATACCCGGATATGGCCATTGGGACTTAGTGAAAATGGGAACTCTTTTTCTTAATGTATCTAATAAATCATGCCATGTTTAATAATTTGTTGCTGATTTGTCGCTGACATTTGATTCTACACTAGATTTTGTCGCTCCAGCCGTTTTCAAGAAACAATGGCTACTTTAGCTTAATATTAAGCTATGGCATCCACTACAGTAACTCAGGAACAGCTAAGGCTAGCGACTCCATTCGGGTTGCATAATATGTCGCTTTTTGACACTCTAAGATAAGATAGTTCTCAAGTCCCAGAACCTGACAAATACCCGGATATGACCATTGGGCCTGAGTGAAAATGGAAAATTTCTTCTTTAATGTGTCTAATAAATCATGCATTCAAGAAACAATGGCTACTTTAGCTTAATATTAAGCTATGGCATCCACTAGAGTAACTCAGGAACAGCTAGGGCTATTGACTCCATTCGGGTTGCATAATATGTCGTTTTTTTGTCACTCTAAGATAGGATAGTTCTTAAGTCCCAAAACCTGACCCATACCCGGATATGGCCATTGGGCCCGAGTGAAAATGGAAACTTTTGTCCTTAAGGTATCTAATAAGTCATGCCATGTTGAATAATTTGTTGCTGATTTGTCGCTGACATTTGATTCTACACTAGATTTTGTCGCTCCAGCCGTTTTTCAGAAACAATAGCTACTTCAGCTTACTATAAATCTACAGCATCCACTAATGTAACTCAGGAACAGCTAAGGCTAGCAACTCCATTCTGGTTGCATAATTTGTCGCTTTTTGGTCGCCCTGAGAGAGGATAATTCGTAAGTCCTAAAACCTGACCCAGACTCGGATATGGCCATTGGGCCTGAGTAAAAATGGAAACTTTTTTTCTCAATATACCTTATAAGTCATGTGATGTTTAATAATTTGTTGCTCATTTGTCGCTGCCATTTGATCCTACACTGGATTTTGTCGCTCTAGCCGTTTCCAAGAAATAATGGCTACTCTAGCTTAATATTGAACTATAGCATCTACTGCAGTAATTCAGGAACAGCTGAGGGTAGCAACTCTATTCTGGTTGCATGATTTGTCGCTTTATTGTTGCTCTAAGACAAGATAGTTCGTAAGTCCTAAAACCTGACTTAGACCAGGATATGGCCATTGGGACTGAGTGAAAATGGAAACTTTTCTTCTTCATATATCTAATAACTCATGCGATGTTTAATAATTTGTTGCTCATTTGTCGCTGCCATTTGATCCTACACTGGATTTTCTCGCTCTAGCTGTTTCCAAAAAACAATGGCTACTCTAGCTTAATATTGAGCTATGGCATCTACTGCAGTAACTCAGGAACAGCTAAGGGTAGCAACTCTATTCTGGTCGCATGATTTGTCGCTTTATTGTTGCTCTAAGATAGGATGGTTCGCAAGTCCTAAAACCTGACCCAGACCCGGATATAGCCATTGGCACTGAGTGAAAATGGAAACTTTTTTCCTTAATGTGTTTAATAAATTATGCCATGTTTAACAATTTGTTGCTGATTCGTCGCTGATATTTAATTCTACACTAGATTTTGTCGCTCCAGTCGTTTTCAATAAACAATGGCTACTCTAGCTTAATATGAAGCTATGGCATCCACTACAATAACTCAGGAACTGCTAGGGCTAGCGACTCCATTCGGGTTGCATAATATGTCGCTTTTTTGTCACTCTAAGATAGGATAGTTCATAACTCCCAAAACCTGACCCATACCCGGATATGGCCATTGGGCCTGAGTGAAAATGGAAACTTTTTTCGTTAATGTATCCAATAAGTCATGCGATGTTAAATAAGTCATTGCTAATTTGTTGCTGACATTTAATTGTACACTCGATTCTGTCACTGCAGCAGTTTCCGAGAAATAATGGCTACTCTAGCTTACTATTAATCTACAGCATCCACTAATGTAACTCAGAAACATCTAAGGCTAGCAACTCCATTCTGGTTGCAAAATTTGTCGCTTTTTTGTCGCCCTGAGAAAGAATAGTTCGTGAGTCCTAAAACCTGACCCAGACTCGGATATGGCCATTGGGCCTGAGTAAAAATGGAAACTTTTTTTCTTAATATATCTTATAAGTAATGTGATGTTTAATAATGTGTTGCTCATTTGTTGCTGCCATTAGATCCTACACTGGATTTTGTCGCTCTAGCCGTTTCCAAGAAACAATGGCTACTCTAGCTTAATTATGAGCTATGGCATCTACTGCAGTAACTCAGTAACAGCTAAGGCTAGCAACTCCATTCTGGTTGCATAATTTGTCGCTTTTTTGTCGCCCTGAGAGAGGATAGTTCGTAAGTCCTAAAACCTGACCCAGACCTGGATATGGCCATTGGGACTGAGTGAAAATGGAAACTTTTTTTCTTAATATATCCAATAACTCATGCGATGTTTAATAATTTGTTGCTAATTTGTCGCTGCCATTTGATCCTTTACTGGATTTTGTCGCTCTAGCTGTTTCCAAGAAACAATGGCTACTCTAGCTTAATATTGAGCTATGGCATCTACTGCAGTAACTCAGAAACAGCTAAGGGTAGCAACTCTGTTCTGGTTGCATGATTTGTCGCTTTCTTGTCGCCCTAAGATAGGATGGTTCATAAGTCCTAAAACCTGACCCAGACCCGGATATAGCCATTGGGACTGAGTGAAAATGGAAACTTTTTCTCTTAATGTATCTAATAAGTCATGCGATGTTTAATAATTTGTTGCTAATTTGTCGCTGCCGTTTGATCCTTTACTCGATTTTGTCGCTCTAGCTGTTTCTTAAAATCAATGGCTACTCTAGCTTAATATTAAGCTGTGGCATTCACTACAGTAACTTAGGAACAACTCGGGCCAGCAACTCTATTCTGGTTGCATAATTTGTCGAGTTTTTGTTGCTCTAAGATAGGATAGTTCGTAAGTCCTAAACCTGACCCACACCCGGATATAGCCATTGGGACTGAGTGAAAATGGGAACTTTTTTCCTTAATGTATCTAATAAGTCATGCGATGTTTAATAAGTCGTTGCTAATTTGTCGCTGCCATTTAATCCTTTACTGGATTTTGTCGCTCTAGCCGTTTCTGAAAAACAATGGCTGCAATAGCTTAATATTAAGCTACGGCATCCACTACAGTATCTTAGGAACGGCTAGGGCTCGCGACTCCATTCGGGTTGCATAATATGTCGCTTTTTTGTCACTCTTAGATAGGATAGTTCTTAAGTCCCAAAACCTGACAAATACCCGGATATGACCATTGGGCCTGAGTGAAAATGAAAACTTTTTTCCTTAAGAGCATGACGAAGCGGTCCGCCTTCTAATAATATTTCCAATCCTAACTTATGAATAAACGATGCGTTTAATCGAGTTTTTTTGCTATAAAGAAAAAGTTTATAAGATTAAACTCTAGTGTGGACAACTCAAGAAAACCACCAAAATATTATACATACAAAGTTATAATAAAAACTTTCAATATATCGTATTTTAAGGTTAGGTTTGTCGAGTTTCATATCTAATTTCCAATCCAAGCTCATAAAAAAATAACAAGTCCAATTGATTTTTTATTTTAACAAAAATTATTGTATTAATATAATTTTAGTGCGGACAAGTCATTATATTTGTTTAATTTAAGTATTTAAAAAGATATCGATAAAATAAAAAAAGCAAAACTCGATTACTGCAGCTCCGACATGCCGTTAATGTGTCTAATAAATCATGCCATGTTTAATAATTTGTTGCTGATTTGTCGCTGACATTTGATTCTACACTAGATTTTGTCGCTCCAGCCGTTTTTAAGGAACAATAGCTACTCTAGCTTACTATAAATCTACAGCATCCACTAATGTAACTCAGGAACAGCTAAGGCTAGCAACTCCATTCTGGTTGCATAATTTGTCGCTTTTTTGTCGCCCTGAGAAAGGATAGTTCGTAAGTCCTAAAACCTGACCCAGACCCGGATATAGCCATTGGGACTGAGTGGAAATGAAAACTTTTTTCCTTAATGTATCTAATATATCATGCGATGTTTAATAATTTGTTGCTAATCTGTCTTTGTCATTTGATCCTTTACTGGATTTTGTCGCTCTAGCCGTTTCTGAAAATCAATGGCTACTCTAGCTTAATATTAAGCTGTTGCATCTACTACAGTAACTTAGGAACAACTCGGGCCGGCAACTCTATTCTGGTTGCATAATTTGTCGCGTTTTTGTTGCTCTAAGATAGGATAGTTCATAAGTCCTAATACCTGACCCACACCCGGATATGGTTATTGGGACTGAGTGAAAATGGGAACTTTTTTCCTTAATGTATCTAATAAGTCATGCAATGTTTAATAAGTTGTTGCTAATTTGTCGCTGCTATTTGATTTTACACTAGATTTCGTCGCTTCAGTCGTTTTCAAGGAACAATGGCTACTTTAGCTCAATATTAAGCTATGGCATCCACTACAGTAACTCAGGAACAGCTAGGGCTAGCGACTCCATTCGGGTTGCATAATATGTCGCTTTTTTGTCACTCTAAGATAGGATAGTTCTTAAGTCCCAAAACCTGACCCATACCCGGATATGGCCATTGGGCCTGAGTGAAAATGGAAACTTTTTTCGTTAATGTATCTAATAAGTCATGCGATGTTTAATAAGTCGTTGCTAATTTGTTGCTGACATTTGATTCCACACTCGATTCTGTCACTCTAGCAGTTTCCGAGAAATAATGGCTACTCTAGCTTACTATCAATCTACAGCATCCACTTATGTAACTCAGGAACAGCTAAGGCTAGCAACTCCATTCTGGTTGCATAATTTGTCGCTTTTTTGTCGCCCTAAGAAAAAACAGTTCGTAAGTCCTAAAACCTGACCCAGACTCGGATATGGCCATTGGGCCTGAGTGAAAATGGAAACTATTTTTCTCAATGTATCTAATAAGTCATGCGATGTTTAATAATTTGTTGCTAATTTGTCGCTGCCATTTGATCCTTTACTGGATTTTGTCGCTCTAGCCGTTTCTGAAAAACAATGGCTACTCTAGCTTAATATTAAGCTGTGGCATCTACTACAGTAACTCAGGAACAACTAGGGCCAGCAACTCTATTCTGGTTGCATAATTTGTCGCGTTTTTGTCGCTCTAAGAAAGGATAGTTTGTTAGTCCAAAAACCTGACCTAGATCCAGATATAGCCATTAGGCCTGAGTGAAAATAAAAACTTTTTTTCCTTAATGTATCTAATAAGTCATGCGACGTTTCTGATACTAAAGTAGCTATAGAAAATTTGTTACCTTAAATATCTTTATATCCAAGCACATAGAAAATGTTTTTATGTGACATAGATTTTAATTGAAATGCATTTGTGAATGAGTCGCTGCTGATAATCAAAGTAATTAAGACTTGAAGCGCAATTGAAAGATTTTCGTGATCTTACATAGGCTTGAAAGATTTTGTCGCTCTAGTGATATTTTAAACTGGACACTCTAGATATTTTTTTCTGTAAGTTTTTAAATTTAGATGCGTCTGAAAATTGGTCGCTTATGATATTTGAATAAATTTTAACTATCAATGCAATAAAAATATGATTTTGATTCAACAAAAGCTTCAAGGATTGCGTCGCTCTAAAAATCTATGGTTCCTAGCACGCTAAAATGATTTTTATGCAATTTTTTGTGATTGTGATGCATCTAAGAATTTTTCACTCTTGGGATTGTTAACCATTAATACTTACTACACAATAAAAAGATATTTCTGATATTACAGTGGCTGCGAAGAATGTGTTGCTCTGAAAATCTGTAGATTCAAGCACATAGGAAATGTTTTCATGCAAGTGTTTTCAATTAAAATGATTCAGAAAGTTAGTCGATCTTGATATTCAAAATTACTGAGATTTTCAGTGCAATTAAAAGATGTTTGTAACCTTACTAAGGCTTGAAGGATTTTTTCGCTCTAGTAATTCTTTAGTCAGTTCTCTCTAAATACTTTTTTATATCAGTATTTCAATTTGGATGCGTCTGGGAATTCGTTGCTTATAATATTTGAATAAATTATAACTTTGAACGCAATAAAAATTCGATTCTGATAATACAGAAGGTTCAAGGATTTTGTCACTCTATAAATCTATGGTTCCTAGCACTATAAAATGATTTTCATGCAGATTTTGTGATTGTTATGCATCTGGGAATTTGTTACTCGTGAGATTGTAAACCATCAATACTTTAAACCTAATAAAAAGATTTTATTGATACTACAGTAGCTACAAAGATATTGTCATTCCAAAAATTTTTAAATTCAAGCACATAGAAAATGTTTTTATGCAATTTTTTTCAATTGAAATGCATTAAAAAAGTGGTCGCTATTAATATTCAAAACTAATAAGACTTTGAGTGCAATCGAAAGTTATATCAGAAATATTCTTTTATTGTCTTCAAAGTGTTGATGGTTAACAATTTCAAGAGCGATAAATTTCCAGATGCATTACAATCACAAAATTTGCATAAAAATCATTTTATAGTGCTAGAAACCATAGATTTTTATAGCGACAAAATCCTTATAGCTTCTGTATAATCAGAATTATTTTTTTATTGCGTTTAAAGTTTTCATTTGTTCAAATATCATGAGCGACAAATTCGAAGACGCATATAAATTCAAAAACTTACAGAAAAAATATTTAGAGTGACCAGTTTGGAGAATTACTAGAGGGACAAAATTCTTAAAGCCTCAGTAAGGTTACAAAAGTCTTTCAATAGCACTCAAAGTCTTATTCGTTTCAAATATCAATAGCGACCACCTCTCCAATGTATTTCAATTTAAAAAAAATTGCATAAAAACTTTTTCTATGTGCTTCGATTTCAACATTTTTTGAATAAAAAATTCTTTGTAGGTACTGTAGTATTAAAAACATCTTTTCATTGCGTTTGAAGTATTGATATTAGTAGTTATAGGGGCACCATGGACCGTCAAAATGAACCCCCACTCCACCACCCCAGAGGCTACTGACCACTAGGTCGATGACCTCTGAGAAGGTTAAGTAGGGGTTTGTTAGGCATGGTATCCGAACAGCTGGAGAGTCACTTACCCCACCTAGAAATTTAGAGTGAGAATGAACTAAAGGGTCCCTTACCCCCACCTACAAAATTTGGAGTAGAGATGAAAAATATTTTAATCGATATTTCAAAATTATTAATTTTAAATATGTAATATAATCCTTTTTAATTATCGAAATATAAAACTTCAACTATAAAATATGAATTTAAAAGATTTTTCATTTTTTAATCATTATAAATTTTTATATTGAATCAGAAAATATAAAATTTACATATAAATTATTGGGTGTATGAAGGATGAGGAGTTGGTAACAGACAAGGTGATTGAAATACTTATGTTTTAAAGTTTAATCACATTTATTAATAATAAATAAAACATACATTACAACGTAGCATTCATACATTTCATTACAGTGTACACATGATAAATAATGAATTTATATATGATTATAAATAAGTCTTGTTTTCCTAAAATAAGATTCTTATTTTTTAATGATTCATCGAGATCATTTACAAAATTATCATTTATACTAGACATTGTACTTTTTATATCGCTAGGATGATAGTATTTACATTGAGATTCTTGTTGTCGTTCTAATACATTTTTATATGAATTCTCATTTCTTGTAATATATGATCTACAGATTTTGTAACAATATTCAAATATTGAATTCTATAATCTATACATATCGATAATTCTTTTAGACGATCAAATGTTACACGTTTAAATACTAACGATCGACTATATCGGCCATGTTTTTTCGGTGGTTCACCACTCTCTTCTGCTTTTGGTTGAGCATCATTAGGTACCAATTTCAAAGCTCTCTTGTTAAAACTGATCATGAAGCGGATAGTGTATCTAGGTATAGAGAGTCGCTGACCCAACATAGATTCCTCATTATAACAAGTGAAACATTCGTTAATTTTATCAAACTTCTGCTTCAACGTCTCCCAACACTTGACTGCCAGAGGTAGACCTTGAAAATTGGATCCACAGAAGCGCACCACAAAAACGAACTCCATTTTTTCTTCTCCTATATTCTCCAGGCCTACCTGAATAATTTTCCCAAAAGAGCTGGTTAGTCCATAGACCATCAGTAGGAGCTGCTGCCAATAATTTTTCTTGCTATTCTGTTCTATTAAATATTCCAAGTCGTTACCAAAGGATTACTCCAGGCTTCTCTTTTGACCAGCCATCTTGGTTAGGTTTTGTTGCTTGTTACTGATGTCACCGTCGATCACAGGACTGTGGCTAGACCGATTGGATAACACTTTTTTATACTGTAAAAATTAGTGGGGATGTCGTAAAAAGGTGGCGTGCAACCAATCAGAGACAACCAAGTATCAAATTACGCACAGCAAGTTTTTCTACAAAATTCTTGACTATAGCATCATTTTTTTGCAAATTCTGCGAGAAATTTTCCAAGAATTTCTTGAAACCTAATCCGGTAGACATATAATACAGAAACATGATACAATAATGACCACAAACGTTGGAATATTCGCTTTGTAAGCGTTTATTGTTCCATCTAATTTTTTTACAATTTTGCTGAATACGTCGTAAATGTTGTGGAATTTGTGGTGGCTTATCAAGACTATCAAAGTACACACCTGTGCCATATTTATCAACGTATATGGCAACCCAGTGCACACCACGCTGGTTATAATTTTGCGTATTAAGCACAAACGCACAAGGTTTCACCCACATCAGAGGAAACCGATCCGCTGGATAAACGCCTAATGCGTGAAACTTGATCCGTATCAGATATCGTACAATCTCTTTTGAATCCATTGCGGAGAATTTCGAAAAATTCTTCCACAATCAGCGATTTTACGCTGGGGTTAAGTTTTAGTAGCCAATGTTTCAGATCAGCAACGTTATTTAGTGCACACACGTAATTTGAATAAGGTGATTTTATATAATTATGCATGCACTGTACACTGCTGAAATTTAAATTTCTAAAAGCTGGACAATCTTGTTTTCCTAAATTTTCAATCTTACAGGTGGTGAGCTTGGAAAGTAGTTTAACCTTCTCTCGACCTCGCACGAAAATTGTACGACAATTCATGCAAATATCTTCCAAATTTTTGTATAATCTTTTTATCGATATATCACCTTCGTACCACTCCAGACCATGATGATTCAGTGTTACCCAATTGTTCTGTCTCAAAGCATTTTTAGGCAAGCGTCTTAAATTACAAGGAGGTGACACAATCCAATGAGCGATACAGTTTTTATGGATGGCAAGTACAGCCACTTCCTTTGGAATCAAACGATTTTTGTTGTCCTTTAAAAACTGTACGTCAATCACTACGTCCATACTGTTTGCAAAAAAAGTTGCTCGCCGACTGAGATAATAAAAACGACTTTGCTTCACTTAAATAGCGAGAAATGTATCCCCACCACCACTATTACTATATAATCCACGACAACGTGTCTCGACGAGTCAATTTCAAGCAAATCGTCGTATTCAGCATAAATTATACAATTTACAGCGCCCTCCAGCGGGTCGTCGAATCTAACATCAATTTGTACATTACTATTTTTTTATCAAATTCCAATGACTACCATCACTTGCCGATAAATCAGGTGTCAAATCAAAAGCGAATAGGCAGTAACCGTTTAGATAGTCTTCACGGGTAATCGAGTTGCCTGAATTCATAAAGTGAATACCAGTGCCGGCATAAAGTTTATGATAAGCATCAACGTACATTTTGCTTTTTTTGAAATCTGGCTGTAAGGGTTTTGATCGCACTTGCATTCCATCAACGTACAGACACAAAAAATTTATATTAAAGTTCTTGGAATTAAACGGGTTAAGACTTTTATCTCCGTTCTAAGTTTTATTCTCAACAAAACCGAGTATAATTCTTTTTGGCAGTTGACCTAATATGACATTGTCAATTGTTTCCCCATGCACACCATTTTGTGACGTAACAGCCTTAACTTCTACACGTGTCAGTAGCTATTTTGCAGCAGTCTGTGACAATAGTTTTTCGTGTGCTAACACAAGTGAAGGATTTAATCTTACTCGGCGCACAAAAAGCGTAGCCTCGGTAATATTTACTGTGAAAGCACCAGCGGGATCCATGAGACAGAAACCATCACGAGAACGCACGAGTCTTACTCTAACTTCAACACCACCCAGTAATAATTTGTCTTGATTAAAAACAGCACAATGTAAATGGCCGAGTAAATCAATCCTTCTGTCAATCATAAGCGCTTTACGCTGGCTGAGACCTGTATTACCACCTGTGGTATCGTCCATTTTCCCTGCTGTATCATCGTAACACAATCCACTTAGTAAATGAGACTTTTTAGCTGTTGAGCTATAATTTAGTAATGTTTCAATGTAAGCTCTGTATGTATAAGCATTGTTTGGCAGTGAAACAGGTTTCTGATTGAATAACACGTCGACTTGATTAAACAACGAATGCAAAAGATTATTTATTGATCCAACGTTCGGATCTTTAGGTGGTTCAGCACTAGTGCATATTACACTTACACTCACACTTAACATTTTGTTAGCCAAGTCTAGATATTCAGTGTTGCCAGGGATTGTAAATTGAATTGGTGATTGATCGTTGAGTGAAGATATCAGTTTGTACTGTACCCAGTAAGAGAAATTGCAGTCTGTTTCGAGGGTAATTCAAAGAGTGATAATTCCGACTTGATCAATTGACAAGATTCTGTATGCAACAACACCATCTTGAAATTTTAATTTTGAAAAATATCTCTAACTACACGTGTTTTCTTATTCTGCTTTTTCTTCTTTTTTGCAACTTTACCACTTTTCGAGCATTTAGCCGCTGAGGTGTTTGTAGTACCAGGTGCACTCGACGACTGAGCTGACGATGTCTCGTTCTTCTTTCTATATTCAGATTCCTTCCTCTCTTTCGCACTCGACTCACCCAAGAGCAATTTGTCCAGAACAACGTCAGCTTTTCTTTTGAGATCTTTACCACTCTCGCGAATGCGCTCTTTGACCGCCTCTTTGACAGGTCTGCCACCTAGAGTGACATCACCTAAGATATTTTTACCCGCTCGGAGAGCCTCTTTACCGACCATTTTTGCACCTTGCTTGATCTTCGGTATAGCTGCTCGGTAGTTTTTTGACTTTTCAAAAAACTACCTACTCCTGCACCCGACTGGTGATAACCAAAACAAGGTTTACCAACTCTAACACACTTAACCCCACCACCAACCATTTGTTTATTGAAGAAATCTTCAAACTTAGATATTTTATCGGATGCGCTTAAAGTGAAGCGTTACAGTCAGCGTACCGTAGTCGAATGAAATGGGAAATCCGAGTTCGTCTCTTATATCTATTTCTATTAACTGAAACGCTGAAGATAGCAGTGGTAGGTACATGGGTGGTGAAAAGTTTTTAATTTTAACACCTCCGTAAACGTAGTCACGCAAATGAAGCAAGACTATACGTAGTAAGCTCGAGCGCATGTCACCTGTTACATAAGGCTAGCAAATGTTGCTGTAAACCATGAGCACGATTAGTGACCCGTTTACAAGATTCGCTGGATAATTACCGGCAATGTAGTGTTCTTTATTACCTTTGCAAGAGAAAATTGGCATATTTTTCAAACCTAAAATTCTAAGTTACTTTTCCGATAATGTAAACCTGTGCATATAGGTTGTACAATCTTCACCACATCGACATTCAACCTGTACATAGCCACCAGCTCGGATTTCAAAATATAAATGATTTTTCACATTCTCGAGATTATTTATTTCTTCTAAGAGACTTTTAATATCACGATAAACACCAGGTTTAACTCGGGCAAACACCTCGGCCTTCTGTTGAGTCTTCTCTGTTTCCCGCGAAATATTCGCCACTTCACGTTTGGATGTTTTAACAGAAATCACACCCTCCCGTTCTACCACTGATATACGCTGAAATGTGAGAGGTATTTGAATTTACGTAAGTCCTACACACCAGTCGCCATAAACATTTAAATTTTGTGATAATTGTGTTGTAAAATGTGTCGCCACATTGTGTAGAAAGACAAACTGGCTGCTGTTGCTCGGTAAAACCATGTAAAATTCATCGTTCATTGTAAATTTTTTAAATCTTTAGCTACTATCCAAGAATTGAATTTTTCTGGATACCCCCTTCAACTGACCAAATATTATTTTTTTGACCCCCTACCTTTGCTCTTCAAAACTCATCAACCTCAAACGCTTTGCTATCTAAATCCTTGCGCACTCTGCTTACCTGTTCTTCGTAAAAATATCTGTCAATTTTTTCTCCATCGAGATCTGTCAAAATATAGACGGGTGGTTGTGTCTTGTGTCGACTCTTATAATTTTAAATAGCTCCAGAGTCCAGCCACCCTCGTATGCTTTCCTGAAGGCTGTCTTGGCACGACTGACACGAACCAGATCGCCAACGCTGTATTCAGCTACTCGAAACGGCTGTTTTTCGCTGTAACACAACGTCAAATTTTGACGTACCATGTGAGCATCATATAAGTTGACCTTGGAAGGGAGCCTTTTTATGGCACTGTGCCACGACTCGTTGTAACACGTCACAATTTTTTGCAAAACATCTATATAACGTCTTGTGCGCAAATCAGTAAAGTATCGCCAGATATGACCTTCGAGAGTTCAAATAAAGCGTTAGGCAATGGCTGCCTTCATATCAGGGTCTCTGACGACTCGATAGGTAATATGTTTCTTTTTTAGCACCTCTTGCACCTCTCGACCAATAAACTTTTTACCTTTACCAGTCTGTAGATAAATAGGATGTCAATCATTACATCGTAATAAAATTTTGTCTAATGCTACAGCATCGCTTCGGCCAGTTTTGTCAAGAAGATGCTCTGCCCAGGCAAACTTTAAAAGTGCATCAATAAAAATAAGAATATAGCTGTACCCATCATTGTAGGTTCTAAGTGATTTAAAATCTGCCAAGTCAGCTTCCCACACTTAAAAGGGGCTGGAAACGTTGTAATGTCGACAAGGAAAACGATGTCTCACGATTTTGTGTAAGGTATGTGCATTCTGACTCTCCAGCCATTTGACCATCGTATTGTTATCAAATTTTTGGGTTTCGCGTGTTTTAGTAGATGAGCACCAGCGTACGCTGATGGTGTAGAAAGGTTATAGTAATAATGCTCAAGGTCGTCCGGCTTCGTCGTCTCCTTCTTCTTTTTCTCCTTCTTTCTCATTGCTCCTCCTCCTCTTATAAACTAGCTTTTTCTCTTTCTTTCGTTGTCTTTTAAATGTATTTTTAATGCGTTCCAAAAATTTATCAAACGCAATTTTGCTGATCATGCACAAAACAGTAATACCAGCTGCAGTCTTTTTATTACCATCCACAGTCTCCGAGAGCATGCGTGAAAATGCTCGTTCAGCCAGCAGTCTGTCGTCTTTTATATGATTCGTTATTTTTTTATTTGAATATGAAATATCGTGCTCTAGACAGGCATTGTCAAGAGGATTTTTCCTCTCTGATCACGTCTGAGACGCTCTTCGAGATGCGTGCTAAGGCCAAGAAACTGGTAGCCTGATAGATGCATTTCAAAGGGTACAACTGAAATCAATCGGTCTCTAAAAGTACCAGTATTATCCACCTTCCTCTCCTCCTCCATCCCTCCATCACTTCCTTCCATGCTTTCGCATACGGTTTCATTTTAGCTGTTCGAGGCAACTCTTTTTTGCAGGGGTTGATGGCGTAGCTGCCAACTCGCTACCAACTTTTTTACGCTTTTTCGCACTCTCAACTTCTTTCTCCTTTACGCTCGTTTGACCAGTAGCTGTTGAAGAATAATAACCTTCGTTTTCTGACGACGACGATGACAGCGGTGAATCAGGGCTATGAGATGCAATCGTACGCCATAGTTGATCGTTACCAATGAATTCTTGAGGTATACTAACTTGTCGCAAGACGCGTGCAAACTGTTTGTATCCGCGCGGTGGTGGTCTTTTTCTACTTTTCATAGCCTTGTTTATTAAATCTACAATATTAGCACCCTCGACAACAGCGCCATCTAGCTTGATTATACCACGACTATCCCACTTAATATTACCAGCTTGCCGCAAATATCTAATGAGATGTCTAGCATTGCTTCGAAATTTCTGCGGTACCGATTAGACAAGCTGTTCGACGTCGATATCGTCATTATTGTCTGTACCCATTGTCGTTTCCGTTTCTAATAATGTTGTCTTGTTTAGACGTATTATAACCCTACCCTCATCCTTCTCCTCTTCTTTTAGATGCAAGTAACGCTGCAAGATTTGTTGATATTGCAGAGATTTTAGGCGCTCATCACCCGCAGGATGCAAAATTTTACTCATTTCCTCGTCAAGACGTGTCGTGGCTGTACCAGGTGTCTGAACACTGGATGGTAGTGTTGTATAATTGGTAGTTGCTAGGTCATGCTGCTGCAGCCGCTGTTGCTTTGAGCACTCTTGCGGTACTAGAATCATTTTTCTCACGTACTCCATACCGATAAAATAGGTTTTAAAATTAGCCGCAGTAAATATGCTGACTTTAACACAAATTTCCTTTTTACCTGCAAACTACCCGGTTTAGCGAGTTTTCGCAACAGTGGTGCGACTTTTCGCAATTGTCTCTTATAATACTTGCTGAGTGGAATATTTCCACGTAAAATGTTCAAAGCACACCCGCAAATGTACGTTATAAGTTTGGAATTTGCTTCGCGTAATATGACCTTGAGTTGAGTAAGTTCAATTTTACACAAAACATGTAATTGAGTCCAGTACTTTTCTGGAATTGGTCTGCTACAACTACGTGTTACTGACTCCATTACAATCGCGAGACTGGTAGATTATTCGAGTGCGCACCAGCTTTTATGGGCTTGCAAGGAGGCACAAAAACGTACTGATGTTTTTCGAACGGAAATATACAAGTACGAAATCTCACGTTTTCAGGCGTACTCTGCTTCAGATCTATGAACAAATAGCCGTGTGGCTGTGCTGTGGCATCGAGATATGTCTCTTGCAAAAAACGAGGCTCCTCCGGGCAGACTTAACGCGCCAGATGATTTATTTGCGCTTGATCTCGTGGATTTTTAAATACCACGATGTAATTAGAGTTTAAAGAAATTTCTCGCTGACCTTGATGAGATTTTGCGAGATAAAGATGATGCTCAAGTTATTGTGATGACTGCCTTTGGTAAAGAGATTGACTACAGTTCTGTTGGACAATTCTCTCATCAGATCGTCGAGAATCAAGAGTTTTGCTCGTGGATCATTGGCATAGTCTTCGCTCTTGGTGAACCCTCGTGAAATTCAATTCCCTCGGTCAACTCCTTGTAAATTGGCTGCCACTCGGTATAGTTCAAGAGTATACGCTCGAATTTTGTATCGCTCATGTGATCAATGTGATGAAAAAAATTCTTCACAAATACTGTTTTACCACACGAGCTGGGTCCACAAATCATCAAATCCACGGATGCATCAAACTGTAAACGTCCATGTTACCGCTGCTGCTAAAATTCTATCACTAACCTCATCAAATCCTCCAACCACTCTACATATACGATCATTAAGAGTGATGAGCAAGAGTGAGAGGTGGCGCGCGCGTGCGTGCGAGCACTATCCAATGCTGGCGCTGGCCAATCGTTTAGCTGATTAGCCATATAGCTGGCTGACGCCAGCATTATTCCGCTCTTTAGCTGTATGGCTGGAAGAGCCAAATAAGTATCAATCTCCTACTTATAATTATTACCCTCCCACCCCTACCACTACCACCACTACCACCACCACCATTTATAGTATAAATTAAAAGTGCTGGTAAACGGTCAGTGCTGGTTAGTCTTGAACAAGTGCTGCTATCGTGAGCAATAGCCAAGAAATTGAAAAAGGTAATAAATTTTTATCAAAGAATTAATCAGAATTAAATTATTGATCCTCAACAATTTTATAGAAAAGAGAGTCTACAAAAAGTACAATGAACGATGAATCAAACAAAACAAGTGCATTTCAAAGAGGGTAAGCCGGAAATTCATGTGATACGCGTGTGGGACTATGCGAGTCGTACATCGTGACGAGGAGAGTGGGAGCAAGCGGCTCGTGATAGAGAAAGATTCAGAATGAGGGTGGAAAGGCTGTAGGTTATTTTGGAACCTGTGCTTTTGAAAAAAATTTATGACTACCTAATTAATAGAAAATAAATTTATTTTTTTGTCTTACATTTTTATAAAATATAAAAATTTATTTCAAAATGGTTTGTGTTGTAATTCTCTTTATCCTATATTATATTTTCGTTTTAGTGATAATATATTTACAATAATTTATTTTAAATTAGATTTATAACCGTATGGATAGCTAATCTCGATATTTACGAATCGTCTCTTTGAGTACACGGGCTCGCATATTTTACATTCAGGTCATGTTACAACATCGTGAAACCGTGTGCGTCTAATAGCGTCATAGTTTGCAAAAAGTTGCGGTATTTCACCAGTAATAAGATTCCGTATGGAATCAAAGTATATTTTCTGGCTCACCGACGAATTAAGTCTTATACACTTGATTTTGCAAACACATCCTTCAACGTTATCTGGTGTCAAATATTTTTTGAAGTACTATGATCATAAGTCACGTGATTATCTTAAGAATTTATAACTTCTCGTACTTCTTCGGTGGGTGGTAGTAACGCAGGATCTCTCGAACTAGGCAGTTATTCTTCTGCTGACAGAAGATTCATCAGTAATTCATCTTCACCACTGTTCTCCATCATGTTTTAAAAGTATGAAAATTTTTTAATATCATATATGTTAAAGTTGTACTATTTTAAACAAAAAAGTCTTATCCCGTAAAATTCTCCGACCATAAATAAAAAATCTATAGATTATTGACCCGATATTGAAAATCGATATTTTTTGTGAAACATATTTTTGGATTTATCATTGTATTTACAACTTAAAAATATTATCTTGCAAAAGTTTTGACCGTTAATAAGTAATTTATCGAGTATTGGTTCGATATTGGAAATCAATATTTTTTCGTAAAACATATACTTGGATTTATTATTTTTATTTACAACAAAAAAGTCTTATCCCACAAAATTCTCTGACCATAAATAAAAAATCTATAGATTATTGATCCGATATTGAAAATCGATATTTTTTGTGAAATATATTTTTGGATTTATCATTGTATTTACAACATAAAAGTATTATCTTGCAAAATTTTTGACCGTTAATAAGTAATTTATCGAGTATTGGTCCGATATTAGAAATCAATATTTTTTCGTAAAACAGATATTTAGATTTTTTATTTTATTTACAACAAAAAAGTCTTATCCCGCGAAATTCTCTGACCATAAATAAAAAATCTATAAATTATTGAACGATAATTGGTCGTGATTTCGTGATTTTAAAATACATTTCTATATTTGTTATTGGATTCATGATAGAAAATATGCATAACTTACTAGTGTCTGACTCGAGGTGCATCTTGCATTCCTCTGCTCTTAATACAACGACCAACTATATCAAGAAATCATTTCTTGGGGCACCAATGTTCCGTCTCAACAACCGCTACCTCTTCTTCTCAGAGGTCATTGACCCACCGGTCAGTAACTTTTGGGGTCGTAAAGTGGTGGTTTGTTTTGTCGGTCCATGGTGCCCCTATAACTACTGATGGTTAACAATATAAATAGCGACAAATTCCCAGATGCATTATAATCACAAAAATTTGCATAAAAATCATTTTAGTGTGCTGGGAACCATAGATTTCAAAAGCGACAAAATCCTTGTAGCTTTTTTTGTCTCAGAACCATATTTTCATTGCATTCAAAGTTTTAATTTGTTCAAATATTATAAGCGGCAAATTCTCAGTCGCATATAAATTCAAATACTAATAGAATAAAATATTTAGAGTGCCCAGTTTGAAGAATTACTATAGTGAGAAAATTCTCAAAGTCTCAATAAGGCCTCAGAAATCTCACAATTGCACTCAAAGTCTTATTAGTTTTGAATATCAAAAGCGACTACCTCTCTAATGCATTTCAATTAAAAAAACTTGCATATAAACATATCCTATGTGCTTGGATTCAATCAATTAAGGAGCAACAAATTCTTTTCAGTTACTGTAATATCAGAAATATCTTTTTATTGCGTTTGAAGTATTAATGGTTAATAATCTCAAGAGTTACAAATTCATAGATGCATTACAATCACAAAAATTTGCATAAGAATCATTTTAGCGTGCTAGGAACCATAGATTTTTAGAGCAAATAAATCCTTCTGTTGAATCAGAATCATATTTTTATTGCATTGAAAGTTAAAATTTATTCAAATATCATGAGCGACAAATTTTCAGATGCATCTAAATTTAAAAACTTACAGAAAAAAATATTTAGAGTGTCCAGTTTGAAAAATCACTAGAACGACAAAATCCTTTAAGCCTCAGTAAGATCACGAACATCTTTCAATTGTGCTTAAAGTCTTAATTGTTTTAATTATCAAGAGCGACTCATTCACAAATGCATTTCAATTGAAATTAATTCCACATAAAAACATTTTCTATGTGCTTGTAGCTTAATATTAAGCTTGCGTAGCCATTATTTCTCGGAAACGGCTGGAGCTAATATACATGAAAATTAAGAAGGGTAGCTAAAGATGGAATGGGTAAAAAAAAATAAAGAGAGAAAGAATAGAGAATCAAAGAAAGTTAATAAAGCAAAATATGGTGAAACATAGATGAAGAGAGAAATACATATACGCAAGCCCACATAAGATTCAAAAATGAGGCCTGAAAAAAGTGCTTGTATATAGATAACTACTCATTATATAGGACTTAATAATAATTGCTATTCTTATAACGAAAAAATGCGCAGCTCCGTAGGTGCCAAGAACTGTAGTAAAAGGTAGTTTTACTTTAATATATAATAACGACTAATTATATAGGAACCAATAGAAATGCAAATCTTATTGCAAGTAAAATTACACATACCCTTAGAGCATATATACTATGAAGAAAGCATGCTGTGTTAAAAAGTGGTGGCAACTTTAGGTAGAGATGAAGAGAATATTAACTTACATCCTATCTCTCCCGCGTAACGGTCCCGTAAGCGCTACACCAGAGAAACAGTATGTGAGTAGTAATTTTATTTCCCTCTTATATCATCTTTAAAATAGCCACCACTTTTCCATATTACGTGCTGCCTCCATGTATATATGCTGTGCAATTGACTAGACCTATATATTGTTATGTATTTTTCGACGCTGAATCCGAATTTGCAATAAAAAAGTAGGGTCCAGCGACTTTTTCATGGGGTTTTGCTCAAAAAACCTCATTTTTTACGGTTTTTTCATGGTTTTTTTTAAATAAACAAAAAATAAAATAAAATTTTAGTATTTTGACTTCAGAATCAAATTCTACGGGAAAAAATACATCGAAATCCATGTTTTGAATTTTTTTTACAGAAATTTCAACCCACCATACGGCGATGAAAAGGCAGAAAATCGTGAAAAGTGAAAATTTGCTTCAAATTGGATTAAAATGACATTAAAATCAAGTTTTACGATTTGAAACCGATTTATAAACATTGAAAATACTTTACTGGGGGTTTTTGAGGTCGCTGATCACGAATTTTAAGTCATTTGATAAACAAAAGCATATAACTTACATTTAAAAAAGGAAGTTCATTATTCTAGTCCTAAAACTGTTGAGTTTCCAGAAAATATCCTTATAGAAGGTTTAGAAAATGAAGAATCACGAGATAGTTTCACAGCAGGTTTAGATTCTCTGCATGTGGACGATCATTCGACAAATCAGATTAATGTGAGAGAAACTGAACCAAGCGATAACACATCATCCGAAGATCTAAGCGAATCCGACCAAAGTGAAGAAAATCTCTCTTCAGATGATAATGAAGAATATGTACCTAAAGGCGTGGAGAAATCTGTGAAAAAATATGATCAAAAGAGTCTGAATGATTTATTTGGAAAGGCTGGTCCATCTAAAGAACAATCTGAATTGATGGCTTCAGACTTTAAAAAGCGAAATATGCTGACAAGGGGAACTAAAGTAAGTGAATATCATGACCGAGAGAAAACCTTTTGAAAATATTTTAAAGAAGATTCAGGGCTAGTTTACTGCATTGACGTAAAAGGACTTATTGACGAATTAAAACCAGGTATATACAAACCTGAGGATTGGTGCCTGTTCATTGATTCATAACACAAATAAGTACGCTCCTATGTCATTAGCGCATTCAACTGTGCTTAAAGAAGAGTATTCAAACATTGAATTGGTTTTGTCGAAAATAAAATACGAGGAACATAAATGGTTAATATGTGGAGACTTAAAAATTTTATCTATGATACTAGGACAACAATCTGGATTTACAAAATATCCTTGTTATTTGTGTATGTTTGATAGTAGAGATAGGGAAAACCACTACAAAAAGAAAATTCGGCCAATAAGAGAGTCATTTGAACCTGGAAAACAAAATATTGTAAAAGAGCCACTTGTGAATTCGTCCAAAATTTTGATACCACCTCTTCACATAAAGCTTGGTTTAATGAAACAATTTGTCAAGGCATTAGACCAAGATGGGGAATGCTACGAATATTTGAGCCAAGCATTTCACCACGAAACAGATGGTAAACTAAGCGCAGGTATTTTTGATGGACCTGAAATCCATACTCTATTTAGAGATGAAAACTTTGAAAGAACTATGAAAGATGATGAGAAAGCAGCATGGTCAAGTTTTAAAGATGCATCAACAAAATTTTTGGGTAGCACTAAAGACGTAAATTACAAAACTACTGTAAAAAAATGGTACGCTACTTTGAAAAACTAGGCTGCCTAATGAACTTGAAGCTTCATTTCCTTGATTCACATATTGATCAATTTCCTGAGAACAACGGGGACTTTAGTGAAGAGCAAGGAGGAAGGTTTCACCAAGACTTAAAGGAATTTAAACGCAGATTTCAAGGACGATGGGGTATAAATATGTTGGCAGATTACTGCTGGATGATGAAAAGAGAAACATCTTCAAAAAGAGGTCAAAAGCATGTCAGAAATCCTTTACGCCGGTCATTTGACGAGAAACGTGTGCGTAAGCGTAAAACACTTTAAAACTTTATTTAAAATATTTTTTTGGAAGACAAAAATGAAAATAGATATCGCCAATATCTAGTATCCAACATCTCACTATCGAAGTTGCGAAGTATTAGCGAAAATTCTACAAACTCAATTGATTAACCCATTAAAACTCTAAGGCACTTCTTAAAAGAAGCTAAAAATATTATAATGGAGTTCATGAATATCGCTATACATAATTTTTAATTCTTATTTTGTGATCAAGAGTCGAAAAAGGTTCTAGTTTTGTAATTTATGCAGTGGAAAACCTCCAGAACAGTATCCAAAACATTGATTTTTTGAAAAAAATATCAATTTATCACGTTTATTGTCCACTCACGCCGACTAGAAGCTGTTTTTTGAAAAAAATGACTTAAAATTCGTGATTAGCGACCTCAAAAACCCCTAGTAAAGTATTTTCAATGTTTATAAATCGGTTTAAAATCGTAAAACTTGATTTTAATGAAAAAGTCGCTGGACCCTACTTTTTTATTGCAAATTCGGATTCAGCGTCGAAAAATACATAACAATATATAGGTCTGGTCAATTGCACAGACACTTTTGTTTATTTTGTGTGCCTGTGTTTTCAATAAAGAGCAAATATATGTAGTTTAACATTTGAAATAAAAGTAGCAAAAACAACAACAAAAAATAAATTTCAAACATAGATTTACTGTATACTAAAAATTAGTAAAATTAAATAATATAAATTAATGGAATAGAACCAGGAGCATTAAAAAAAATAGAAAACTTGAGCTTTGTTTCCAAGAATATTTCACTTTAAATAGTATATTTTTCACCTAGGGAAAAAAAGTAAAGAATGTTCTAAATCGTATGTGAATTGTAAGGCACAATTTACAAAAGTCGAAAATTGAGCTCGACTTAATAGGTGACTGTAAGTATCACGTATAATTTCGAAGTTGAGTATTGTTTGGATATTGAATTCAATAGACATCAGCTAGAAAAATTTGAAACCTGTAACGAGTTACGTGTAGCGTGTAATATCATTAAGAAGGGGCCGAACTATCTATCTCTGTCTAGTAGCGTTTTTCATTATTTATATAAACACTATCTTTTATAACAAGAAAAAAATAGCAGCCCCCGCTAGATATTAGTATAATTAGTAAATTTTGTAATAACAATCGAATTTTTTACCGCATAGTTTTTGACTAATTAGAGACCTACTAGCAATCTAGAATATAACCTACCTTTTTTTTGGTAGGTCTCTAATTATTCAAAAACTACGCAGTAAAAAAATTTGGTTGTTATTACAAAATTTACTTATTATACTAATATCTAGCGGGGGCTGCTATTTTTTTCTTGTTATACCGGATAGTGTTTACATAAATAATGAAAAACGCTATTAGACAAAGACAGATAGTTCGGCCCCTTCTTAAGGAACGGCTTTTATGTTTAGATTCTTGACCTTAACGGCATGTCGGAGCTGCAGCAATCAAGTTTTGCTTTTTTTATTTTATCAATATCTTTTTAAATTCTTAAATTAAACAAATATAATGGCTTATCCGCACTAAAGCTATATTTATACAATAATTTTTGTTAAAATAAAAAATCATTTGGACTTGTTATTTTTTTATGAGCTTTGATTGGAAATTAGATATCAAACTCGACAAACCTAACCTTAAAATACGACATATTGAAAGTTTTTATTATAACTTTGTATGTATTATATTTTGGTGGATTTCTTTAGTTATCCGCATTAGAGTTTAATCTTACAAATTTTTTCTTTGTAGCAAAGAAACTCGATTAAACGCATCGTTTATTCATAAGTTAAGATTGGAAATATTATTAGAAGGTGGACAGCTTCGTCATGCTCTTAATATATAATTATGAATTTAAACGATTAAATTAAAAATAACCTTTCTACTTGAAACATGCCTAAAAACAAATTTTGTGTTTATTTCTTATTATAATATCTTCACATATTTATTTTATACATACGAAATATTGAATTTAAATACACAAATATAAGATTAAAATAAAATATTTTAGTTATTTTAAAATTCAAATATTTTAAAATAATAAATCCGTTATTTGCAATTACCCAACAATCCTATTTGCATAAAATGTAAATTCTTCATGAAACATAAATATTGCGAAGTGTATGTATCACAAGTAAGGTTATATTATATTTAATTTCATATTTGTTTTTTCTTATTTCTATATTATTGATATTATAGTTTATGAATGAGTTCTTCGTATTAATAAAGAATTATTATTTAAACAATTTAAATATTTTTTATCAATGACAAGTAACTTTTTAAATATATTTATATTCATATTAAAATATAACTGAAAATGTCAATCAAGTAACATTTTCATCAAAATAAATTTCACCACTATGATTATTAAAATGAAAATTTTTTATCTATCATCCATTGTAATTATTATTTGTGTAATATATATATGTAGAAATAATATATCTAATCAATAATCATTTTATTTGATGAAAAGTTAAATATATTTATATAATTATTATTGTATAACATAATTTATTCAATTAAAGTTTTGTTCAGTTATCATTCAGAGAATAAAGTATTTAAATCAATAGATTAGTATTTAAAACTTCACTCGTATACAATTAATAAACGGATAATACTATCCGTGATGAAATAATCCGGATGGTCAAAAAATATTTGAATAATCAAAAAGTATTCGGATAATCGAAAAATATTCGGATAATAATTTTAATCGAATAATTCAATTGTGTGTGTAGTTGTGTGGGTGTGTGGGTGTGTGGATGCGTGGATGTGTGTACCGTTAATTCTTTGAAGTTCGAATGATTAGACTCGATTATTTATTATTCGAATAGTCATTATTCGAATACTAATTATCCGAATAAAAAATCCGAATAGTCACCATCCGGATTACGGATACCTTTCGAATAAAAGAATTCATTATTCGAATAATTTTTATACGGATAGTCCCACCCCTAATTCATATGTACGTGTGTTCGTTTGTATATGAATTATCATTTATGTAAGAATTGTTAAGAATTGAATGTATTAATAATAATTTCATTAAAGCAATAATATTTTTATTAAGAGAAATATATTAATTTTTAGAATATATCTAATGACCTCATTTGAAAAATTATCATGACATATTATGAAAATATTCTTTTTAGTATCTTTTTAACACAGACTTTATAAAATACAATCTTGAAAAGTTATTCTTTTTATATTAAATTTTTCTTAATAGCCAATTATAAAGATAAGAAAATATATGAAATATAGATGAATTTTCCTGATTATATCTATAATTATGAATTCATATTTATGATCTGTCTAGATGGAAGTAAAATTTCCCATGAAGAAGGAAATATTTCAAAGAAAATTTACTTATGATTTGCAAGAGATTTATTAAGAGTGCGGGAAATAAATAATATTCTTTAATAACACTCTCAAAGTATTAAATATAATGATTGAAAATCAATAATACAATTATTCTATTTGATCGGATTTATTGTCGAAGTTAAATTATTGTTGAAAATATACACACTCATACTAGGTGTCGCCACCTATTGAGAATATTTTAGTAGACAGTTGAAGAGAATCAAGTTGCGTCTCGTCGTCGTTCAGTTCAGTTCAAGTCCGTCTGTTAAAGCCAGAACTTGTATTTCATTATTAGTATAGAGAGATCATTTAATTTAATTATTTTTGTGTAGATTGAATAAAGACTTTTTATTTAATATAAATTGTGCTCTGCATTTATTAATTATTTAACAGGTTATAAGCCCAGAGTGCTTTTAACTGCGCGTTTTATTTAATAAAATTGAGAAAGGAGTTTGTGTGGTTTGGAGCGTGCGTCAGTCTGTTAGGTGAATTGTTTTATTGTTCTTTATCTCCTGGTGGAAGCGTCAGAGATGGCGAGTCAAGGAACAAATAAAAAAAAAAAAGAGACAGGGTGAAGGACAGCAGAGGGAGAAAAAGGAGTTGACTCCGGGTAAGAATTTTACTTTATTCTCTCTCAATTCTATAAGACAGTAATGGCGTCGCATGCACGCTTATAAAAAGAAAGAAAAGGACAGAGAATAGATAGCGTCGTGCGCTAGTCTATAGAGAGAGAGTGAGAGAGAAATAAAATAAGTCGCCATGTTGGGTGAAATGACACAATGTGTGTCAGTATGACAGATTTATGCGTGCATGAGAAAATTTTGTATGCTTTGTGTGTGTGTGTGTGTGTGTATGTATATAGAATGAGAGAAGAGACCATGCACGCGCAAAATAAAATTGATAGACTAAATAAACGACAACACGAAGTGAAGAAGGTTTTTTACGTATGAACGTATTATGTGTGTGTATATATATATATATGTGTGTGTATATATATATATATATGTGTGTGTATATATATGTATGTATAGTGGATGCACGCGAAGGGTCTGAACATATTTATGACGGTATAGACGGAAATAAATGAGAACTGGTTAAAAACTAATATTTGCAAAAAGTGCCGCTTAGATTTGGTTAGATTTCGCTATAATTAAAAATAAATGTAAAAACGTACGCGTTTTTATGTTGAAATACTAAGTATGATTGCTTGAAGGAAGAAAGGCATTGGCCTGACTTCTGCAAACTGAAAGAGAATAATGCACACAAACATGGCGGTCATAGGCCCAAGTCGAGTTGATGAAAAGACATCGACGCCGTGTACAATAAAAAGACCGTGAAGACGTGCGCGCGCAATTAGAAAAAGACAGAAAGACGGTGACTGCTAAAAGGCGAGAATAAACTCGCAGGTATATACATATACATATGTACGTATAACATGGTTATAGCATAAAGAAAAGAGACAGCATATAAGTGTGATCGTATATGTATAGGAATGTGCGCGTCGTCGCGATAAAAATGACAGATTAAGAAAGAGACAGAATTAGTGAAGCGAAACGAACTAAATCAAAGCGGACAAAAATAAAGTTTACGTAAATGTATACAAAAGACCGATTAAAAAAAAAACAGAAAAGAACGACTTTAAGAAAAATATATTCAAGAATGTTTAATTAATTGAAATTATCATTATACAGAGGAAAGAAGTTTATTGCAACTTCACAAAACATCCTCATGAGAATATGTATATGACAGTTGTTGAAGGCAGCATTGTATTCAAAATTATGACAGATTGAATACAAATTAGATAATGAATAATGACTATTTCAAATTAAAAATTTTATTTTATCAAGCTTGAACGTACGTATATAAAAATATTTTTTAATAAATATATCCATGGTTTTAAAAATATTGATCGATCATAGTTGCTGCTTTCACATACATAATAATACTTGTGTTCAGTATATTGTGTATGGGAATAATAGCACATATGTATAATTATAAATATAAAAATATACATAAATAACTGGCAAATTTGATTGATTTAACATTGCTTGTGTTCGGCATGTTAGATTGATTCTTTTAAATTGTCATAAATATGAATGACCTAATATTGCTTGTGTTCGGCATACTAGGTTGATTCACTTTATTTTATAGATATATTGAGCTTGAAGGGCTTGTGTTCGGTCTATTAAGCTCATATATATATAATTAACTCTAACGTAAACTTTCTAGTTTTGCTTGTGTTTGGCAAAATTATATGAATTTTATTTATATTGGTTTACTATTCCTATATAGTTGACAAGTACGTTACGAGTGAAGAATTTGACCTGGTGATAAGGACAGTCACAGAGATGAAGACAGAGTGAAGACAGATTATATATGCCCTATTGTACGACAGGTGGCCACACTATGACTGATAAGAAAGAGAGAAAAGACAGAATTAACGACAGCAATGAGACTGAGAAGACGGGAGGGGCTATATAACGAGACAGAACAGAAAGTAGAATAAAGTGACGGTTTTGAAGACGGCTCTGTGAAAACTGTAGTTAAAGTAGCTGCAGGAGGTCAAATAGCGACAGATAAGGAAAGACAAAAACAAATCAAAGGTTTGACAGCAAAATTGAATGATGTATTGGAAAAATATGTATACGACGGAAAATACAGATGAAAATAAGAACGAAGACGCTTTGATGACTTTGATGATAAAGGAGGGAAGCGCCACGCGGGTCTTTGGCAGCCAGGCTCTGGATTCGATGAGGCAGGAATTTTAACAGGGAAAGGAGAATGACTACAGGTAACTAGGCAGAAAGGACAGATAAATCCAAAGACAGCAAACCGACATATAAGGTAAACAATGATTTTGAAAATTATACACTTAATGCAAAAGGTTTCGGGAACTTGACAGAACACTTGGACGAACTCTTAGGACCAGTAAATAAACTGAAAATATTGCGTTTAATCCAAATAAAAGTCGATGAAAGACTTAATAAAGAAAACGACAGTATTTTAGACGTTTTTAAACAGTTGACAGAAATTATCAAAACTTGACTGACTGAAAAAGACGGACCAGTAAAAAGCTATTATATTTATAATTATATTTATTTAATTTTAACGACTCAATTTAAATTTGAGAACTTTGGATTATTTTGTCTGAATTAAGTTCGCTGGACTTATTGTATGTTGTAGATAGTACTATTGTAGCAAATGAAAGTTCGTGATATTTTAATAAATAGTATAGATAAAGACTATCATGTTAGACTTATGGAAATTAAAGATCCAGTTGAATTGTTAAATAGAGTTTAAAGAAATTAAATTAAGTGAGATAAATGTAACTCCATCTAGTATAAAGAAAATTATACAACATACAGTATAATTCAGCGAAAGAAAAGGCAGTTAATTTTATAGACAGATTTGAAGAAATAGTAAGAAGTTATAATAACATGCCAAAAGTTAAATCGTTGCCTGAAGAAAACGAAAGAGATCTCTTTTATAATGCTATCATAAGCAAAGTACATCAAGTAGAAGGAATATATTTATGACAGAAATTGTAATGGTGAAAGGGTTATCTTATGATAAACTAAAGTTACTTATTATACAGGTTGAAAGACATCAAACGACAGCTATGACGGCCATATGAAAGGCGATACAGAAAGTGCGATGTTTTGAATGCGACAGCTATGGAAACTGTGCCAGTGACTGCCCACGACAGGTAAATAGCATAAAGAAGTGTTTCTTTTGTCAGAGATTTACTCGTGATCATGTGATCTCAACATGTCCAAAGCGTCAGGGACACTCGAGACAGAAAGACAGAAAAAGGTATGAATCAAAATATTATAATAATAAAAGTAAAGAAAGTACAAGTCGGACAGCATTCACAAATAAGATAGCTAATCTAATTAATATTGTCAATCAAAAACGAGCAAAATCTGTCAATAAAAGGAGACAAGAAAATTATGTAAAATACGACGAGAAAAATATCAAAAAGGAGGCAGTTTTAACCAATTAGAATCTAGAAACAAGAAGACTAATGAACCGAGTGCTGACAGTGGTGCGACAGAACGTTTGACAAATTCAAAGTTGATTTTCAAGACATTTATTAAACAACTGGACGGAGTCCAATGCGCAAATAAAGACTGCAGCGCAAATCTTAAATCTAAGGGAGAAGGAAGCGTGCAAACAAATACGACTGATGAAAAATTTATTATATTAGACGGAGTAATCTGCATGGGAAACTTAAATGAAAATTTTTCATCCTTACCAATATATGATAGCCCTATTGGTTGATTGAATTTGAATCAGAAGCGACAGAAAATAATTAAAAACAAAGACAGGTTCTAGTATATGTAACGACAAGTAGAATGAATGAAGAACAGAATATTGAAGAAAATAATCAATTTAATGAAAAGCAAGAAAATCAGACAGTCACAGAAGAAAAATATTTAGACTGCAGACAGAAATATTTATAAATCGCATGATTTTAAAGTCAGTGAAGAATCTTAATGTGAGATTGAAAATACAAAAGCGACGGAGAAAATAAATACAAACAACTACGCTATGTTCTGGCATTTTCGAATGGGTCATGCATCAGTTGATTATTTAAGAAAATTACAATTAAAATTTCCTAATTTCAAAACTTTAAAACAGGCTGTATTTGATGATACGTTGAAAGACTGTGAAGTGTGTATGATTGCAAAGTTTAACAAATTGCCATTTAAGACAGTCAAGCATAGAACAATTGAACCTTTGCAAATAATGAATTCAGACACAATGGGTTTTATGTAAACTATACGAAAGCAGAGATGTACGATTCAACAAAAAATTAGTCTACAAGGACAGATATGCAGCAACTGATATACAAGACTGGAAACAAATTGATGAAAAGATAAAGATACATAGTTTGTGAATTTTGTATTAGAAGACAATGAAAATGAAACACTAATACAAAAGCCGGAGGGAGAGAAAGTCTAAAGATCAGTTAGACGACCAAGAAACGAAAATAATAAGACTGATAAAAAGTAATAAGGATTGGAGGGAGAGAAAATAAAAAAAAAATTAGTAGGACAATCGACAAAAGTTAAGAAAAATAGTGAATATGAAGTGCAAGAATCGGAGGGAGAGAAAACTAAACGACAGATTGAATTATAAATGGAAACACAAACAAGTACAGAAAATAAGATAAATGAAGAAACTTATGTTTTATTAGCAGAAATAAATAATGACCTGAGTACAAACTTGGAAGCCATGAAGTCAAAAGATAAACAAAAAAAACAAAATGGACCAAAACTATTATTGAAGAATTAGAATGTATGTATAAGAATAATGTATGAAAAATTAGTTGACAGTTCAATAGTAATGAATGACAGAAAAAGATCAAACATTATACATTCAAGATGGGTATTTAAAAGAAAGAAGACAGTAAAATAAGATATAAAGCCAGACTAGTAATTTGTAGTTTTAAAGACAGAAATGAGTATGACATGCAAGAAACATATGCACCGGATTCACGATTACATTTAATCAGATCTATACTGGCAATGGCAAACAAATTGGATTTAAAAATATGTCAGATGGACGTGAAGACGCGAAGATGTAAATGGATATTGAAGCAATGAGATATATATGGAAATACCTGAAGGGATGACTGCTTATGAAAGGATCAAACAAAACAAGATGTGTGTATTGGAAAATGCTTTATACGATCTGAAAGTCAGTTTAAAATGTTGGAATGAAAGACTTAAAAAGACAGTAAAGAAATGTGAACTTAGATCATTCAACAATGAGTCTTGTCTATTTACTCAGCAAGAAAAAGACGGATTTCTTATCTTGATTTAGTATGCAGATGACATTCTGCTAGTTTGTAACAAATGTAAAGAAAAAAAAAAAAAATTTTAATGACAGAAACTGGTGAGACTAAAAGTTCTTTAGGCTCAGAAATAAAATAAGACAAAAAAAAAAAAAAAAAAAAGGATACTGAGCATTAAGCAAGAACAATAAATAAACAAAATGCTAAAGAAGTTTAGTTTGGATCAATCACTCGCCCAACGAACACTTATGGTAATCAATCAGGTAGCCAATAAGAAGAAAAGACAGCGTGAAAAAAAAAGGAGAAATCAATGCAAGCAGCCCAGAAATTGCATATAAGGTAAATACTCTATGCAGACACCAAATCAACTTTACTGAAAAATGACTGGTAGAAGATTGAAAGAGTATTTGAATAATTAAAAAGAACAAAAGACTTTGAACTTAGATATAAAGGACAGAACGACTGTTTACAAGGATTTTGAGATGCAAGTTTTGACGACTGCAAAAATTCTCTTACGACCAGTAGCTATGTGATCAAGTTTTTCGAAGACATAACATCCTGAAGAACTCACAGACAGAAATATGTTTCTATAAACGAATGCGCTCCAGAATTGATATCCTTATATCAAATTTTAAAAGATTGTTAAAACAAGAATTAGCACCAATTCTATTATGGTGTGATAACAAAGCAGCAGAAGCAAGCGTTAATACTGGAGGTAAAAACAAATTAAGACATATGACCGAAATAAAAGAACATTATGTAAAGGAATGTGTAACTAGAGGTTAATTAATGTCAGTTGAATTTCCTCTAAAAGTCAGATAACTGATGTATTCACAAAACCTTTGTCATTTGAATTACATGAACGACTGATCAAACAAATATTTAACGACTGATAACATTGACTGATTATATTTCTGATATGTATTTTAGTTAAGTTATTAACAAACTTTTTCTCTATATTACAGGAACTAAATGAACGATCAGAACAGAAACAATAAAAACGAGAGATATGCTACAACTCCTTTAATTAAAATATGTATGAGTGTGGGAGGGAGTGTTGAAAATATACACACTCATACTAGGTGTCGCCACCTATTGAGAATATTTTAGTAGACAGTTGAAGAGAATCAAGTTGCGTCTCGTCGTCGTTCAGTTCAGTTCAAGTCCGTCTGTTAAAGCCAGAACTTGTATTTCATTATTAGTATAGAGAGATCATTTAATTTAATTATTTTTGTGTAGATTGAATAAAGACTTTTTATTTAATATAAATTGTGCTCTGCATTTATTAATTATTTAACAATTATATTTTACTCTAAATAATCTATACTTATAGAATTTACATAATATTTTAAATAAACTATGAAAATGATGATCACATATTAAATATTATTTTAAACTATTAACAGTAGACCAGAGCAGTTTTGATTACCGACCGAGAAGTGAAAATGTTATTTTATCATGAATAAGATAATTATACCGTTTTCAAAAGAAATTGTTATCAAACACAATTTTTTATACATACATGATTGTATAATAGATATTTTTTCATAAAATTCACCATATTTTGAATGAAAAGTAAGTAACCGTACTAAGAGTTTAATAAACAACTGTAGTATAAAATTTTTTATTTTTTTAAAGATTCTTTAATTATTTTTGGCGAGGGCAATAAAGGAATAAATTTCCTGAATGTATTTAAAATTTTAATGCATTTCATTACGTATAGTAGGAGAAAATAAAACAACGGATTTTTTAATCTCGGTCGCTATCGAATCTGCTCCAGCCTGCTCTTAATAAAAAGTTTACATAATCATTATAATTAGCAACTTATAAATTGCTGTATTATTTTATAAAATACAATTTCAACTTAAATAATCAACTTTATGTTAAAACTTAATTTCAATAGTATTCAATCCCACAAGTTGATATATATTGAATATATATATATATATACATATATATACATCTCTTATTAACATAAATAAATATATTAAATATTAAACTTTGATACATAAATAATTTTTAAAAATCTTAACTGATACTTTAAATTTTTTCCAGTAGTCGAAAACTTGAATTTCTAAATTTTGGTACTTGCCACAAACTTTCTCAGCCAATTTTCAACCAATCGACCTTAAAATTTCCAGATATCTTCAGTTTATGTATCTTCAGAAAATAACGGTTTAAATTATGAAAAAAAAAAATTTTTAAGTTCAGTTTAAATAGTTGATAAAAATACATATTTTTGTGAATTTTGTATAAGTTATTTAATTTAACATTTACTTCAACTTATCTTATCGAAATTCCAAAACTGTTATTTTGTAAAGTTATATATATACTCAAGATCTCTGAAAATTTTTAAGTTAATTAGTTGAGAATTGGCTGAGAAAGTCTAGACTGTAGGTGATTTTTAGGGTTTTCCTTAGCGTAAAAATAAAAATTCAGCAACGTGTACAATGATTAACCTTATTTACTATTGCTATCGTAATTATAAACATCAAACAACATTATATGTTATTTGTGTGCTTGTGTTTAATGAATGAAAGTATAATTTAACATTCCCGGGCTTCTACATCACCTTTTTTTGGGGTGGTTAATTAATGCATCATAAGCTATATCATTGCATTAGCAAATTTGACTTTATTCAAAAATTAAAAAATTGTACTAACAAAATATTATTTTATTTTGAATTATTCAAGATACATGTATATATTTGATTTAATAAATTAACTTAAATTTAAGTAAAAAGCAGATTTATGAATAAGTACGTTATTTTATTATCATAACTGTTTTACAGTGTTACGAAAAACAGAGATTTATACAATATTTTTTTTTAAGTAAAATGAACTCAATTAAATATTAAATTTTGTGAAAAAGCTATGAAATTTCTAGTGTTACAAAAATATAAATTATAATTTACATCTAGAATCAACGTATTGGATACCATTTCTTAAAACAGTTAAGCAAAGTATCTTATTTGCTGAACTATCTTATTCAATGATTTTCCTATTAAATGAATTTGATTTGACACTTCATGCAAAAATATGTTTATAAAAACCAGAACTTGTAAAGGAAATATACCTGAAATAGACTTTATTTTTAATCAAATATATATATATATATATATATATATATATATATATATATATATATATATATATATATATATATATATATATTATATTTAAATATAGGGGCCAGAATTTCTAATCGATGTTTTAACTAATTTGGCACAACTTAATCCATTACCTGCATTTATAATTTATTTCATCATATAAAAAATCTTCGGAAATGATGCACAAAATTGTAAATATAGTTATACAGTTAATATCACTGAGAATGATACTGGTATACCTATATGTACAAGGCGTATATTTAAGGTGAAGAGGAGTTTTATTAATTAATATCATAAGAAAAAAAATTATGACTACATTAAAATTTTTTTTTTAAGGCTTAAACTAAGTCCTGACACCTTCAACAGTTTTTAAATGTAAACCCTACTTTAAAAAATCAGATGAGATCCTGTGCAAAAATCACAGCTGAGATCTCAACTGATTTCTTATCTGCCGAAAAGTTTCAGCGGAAAAAAACTAAGTTCACCAAAGAGAAAATTTTGGTTGAAAAAAAATAGGAAAACAAAATTAAAGTGAACTATGAATGTTTCTGAAAACAGAAATAAATTTTTATTCCACACACACACACACACACACATACACACACACGCACGCACACGCACGCACACACACACACACACACACACACAGACCTATGACCCATTCACATCACAATGGATGACGTATTTTCAAAATGTTTGAATCAAAATAAATTCAACTATTGTTATTTAATATATGAAATAAAAATTGAATTAATTGTTGACAATCACTTTATACAAATACATATTTTATCATGTATATTTATGTAGGTATTTATATTGAAACAGAAAGTAATTATTTTAAACTTGTTCAACAAATTATTTAAACGTAAACATTGTAATATATTACTGATGTTCGATCTAAAAAATAATTATGATCATTCTAAAAAATTAAAATCAATAAATTTTAATGTTGACGCTATTTTATATCGACCAATAAAAGTTATATCTTTGAATGTTCAAATAAATTAATTTATCAATTGTCAAGGAATGAAATTGCCTTGTTGAAGGGCTATTCAAAAAAATTTTATACGACGTACACATTACACTTGAATAAAATATTGTGTAATATAAAATAATTACTATTTTTAATTAATAATCATTTATATATATATATATATATATATATATATATATATATATATATATATATATATATAGTTGTAAGATCAGGATTTAAGCAACTTCAATAAAAAGTTCCCCTTGGCCCCCCTAGCCCTCCCTCGATATAGCAACTCCTCAAATTACATTATAGTTTTACTTGTTATTTTTTTTTATTTGATGTCGCTATATTTCATGCTATTGTTACGATGCTAATTAGCGACGGACGGTCGTCAGTGGGTTTGTGAACAAAGCGCATATAACGTGCAATGGTGCTTGCATCATTTGGCCGAGAGCGGGAATCGAACTTGGAGCCTCGAGATTACGAATCCATCGCTCTACCGAATGAGCCACTGACGACCTCTAATTTTTCTTCTAAATTGTTCCCCTAAAAACTCACACCCACCCCCTTTGATTTATGTGCCCCCCCCCCCCTCGGCTCCATCTCACACCTTTCTCTTACTTTAATATTCTGTTGTTATAATGAAGATTGATCATTTTTATTTACATTTCATTATTGTGATTATAATTATAACTAATTAGTACTGCATGATTATAATTATAACTAATAGATAATACAAAACTTCTTCTCTCAATTACATATAAGTCTAATATTACTTTACAATGATGAAAAAATAATATCTTTATTAATATTTTATTAATATGATTACAATTAGGATTGATTGATAATATTCAGCTTCCTCTCTTCATTTATTTTACTAATATAAATATGATATTCATATCTTTTACATTAACATTTGTCTTAACATTTATCTTATTGAAATTTATATAATTTATTTGCATTTGATTCGCATGAACTTAAATTTTTAGCAAAATGTTGACTTGATTGTTGTTCTGTGATATACAAGTATGTTATTGTGCTAAAAATAACTATTCCAATGAATTTATTGTTGGTTACCAGAGGCAACGAATTCATTATTGTACAAGATAAATTATCATTTTCAACACAATCTAATTATCTTTCATTTATTAGAAATGAGATACAAAAATTCATTTTTTAATAAACGCTATAGCTTTTACATAGAAAAAAAACGTCAAGATATTGATGACAACAATTGAACCTAGCCAAGTCTATACTCAAGAAACTACATCAAGAGGCGCGGTAGCGCCTCGACGGCGAGTTAAGGTACGAATACGAAAACGTCGAGGCGCTCCTCTTATACTTTAAAATAGAGTTTCAAAAATTCCAAAATCGAGTCCCATGAAAATACATCGATATATACACATAAATAGTATTAATAATATTTAAAGATTTTAATTATCTTCAATTTAAAAAAAATTGATTACAATCGGTTCACTCAATCACGAGAAAATGCAGTTTGAAATTTCGAAATGTCTTATTCTCGTTATTCTTTTTCTTCTACATCGTTTTCAGCCAGCATAAACTGCGCAACCGGAAATGCGCAGTATTAACGAATATAGATGCTTTATAATATAGTTTAATGTTCATGGTATACGCGCATTGATATATATGTTATGTGTATATATATATATATATATATATATATACATGCTCCATTTCATGTCAACTTGCACCTGTAGACCCGTATATTTTTTGGTTTATATATATGTATATACATACATACATATATGAGGCATTTCATGCCAATGCGCACGAACACACACAGGATTATTTATATATATAGGACGTTTCACGTCAAGTCACCTAACAAAAAAATAGAATTCGTCAAAAATCTGTGAAAATGTTCTATTTGATACCCAAAATATATAAAAAAAAATTTTAGAGGTCCAGGTCAAAGGGGTCAGGATTTAAACGTGATGGAATTTTTCGAATTTTCCAAATTTTTTGCTAAATAAATATTTTAATGAATTTTTTCCTCAAAAACTATCAATTTTTCGTTAAAACTTAATAGAATACTTTTTCTTGGAAATTAGATGTAGAATTCACCTGAATTTTTGCAAATTATAATATACTGATTTTTATGCTTACTTCATCGATTTAAACATACTATTTAGTATATCTAAAAATCGAGCAGGTTGAATTGGCTTTCTAAAGTCTTATTTTTTTTGTTTTTTTATGAGGAAAAAATATACAAAACCTCCAGTTGGGCAGCCTTCTTAAAGTTACTTAATTGTGCAAAAAAAGTCTGAATAAATCGTTATTTTGGACCAATGATGAGATTCGTGATTTCGTTTCTGAAAAAGTATTGATTTTTGGGACAAATGTATAAAAATGTTTTTTATTGGAAATTGTATGTAAAATGTATGTTAATTTTTGTAAACCATTATTTGCTAAACATCACAAATTATAAATTAAATTTCGAAATTTTAAAATTTATTTTTTGTTAAATTTTTAGTATATATGGTTAATAATGTCTTAAATTACAATTTGTAAAAATATGTTTATATTCTACACATGATTTCCAATAAAAAACATTTTAAAACATTTGTCCCAAAAATCAATACTTTTTCAGAAAAAAAATCACGAATCTCATCATTGATCCAAAATAACGATTTTTTCAAACATTTTTGCACAATTAAGTAACTTTGAGAAGGCTGCCCAACTGGAGGCTTTGTATATTTTTTCCTCATAAAAAAACAAAAAAAATAAGACTTTAAAAAGCCAATTTAACCTACTCGATTTTTAGATATACTAAATAGTATGTTTAAATCGATGAAGTAAGCATATCAATCAGTATATTATAATTTGCAAAAATTCAGGTGAATTCTACATCTAATTTCCAAGAAAAAGTATTCTATTAAGTTTTAACGAAAAATTGATAGTTTTTGAAGAAAAAATTCATCAAAATATTTATTTAGCAAAAAATTTGGGAAATTCGAAAATTTCCATCACGTTTAAATCCTGACCCCTTTGACCTGGTCCTCTAAAATTTTTTTTGTATATTTTGGGTATCAAATAGAACATTTTCACAGATTTTCGACGAATTCTATTTTTTCTTAGGTGAGTTGACGTGAAACGTCTCATATATATACCTGTGTGTGTATATGGGTGTGCGCGCATATGAATCGACATAAAATATCCCATGTATATGTATATACATATATTCATAAGCCCATGTGTGTGCGTGCAGGCGCTATGATAGGAACAGTCCCATATATATATATATATAAAGAAAAATATATATAAACTCAAGTATGTGTGTCATGCATGTTAATTGACATGAAACGTTCCGTATTTATAAATCTGTGTGTGTGCGCGCGCGTGTGAATTAATATTAAATATCCCATGTATATGTGTACACAGATATACACACACGTATATATACGTATAAATATATATATATATATATATATATATATATATATATATATATATATATATATATATTCATAAGCCCATGTGTGTGCGTCCATGCAAATTGACATATTAATATAATTATTTACGGCATAATACAAAAACTTTTATATGTTGTTAAAATTAACTTTACTGCAGTTCCAAAGAATGAAGAAAAAATTACTATTACTACTATTACGTTGAAGTAAAAAATTAAGTTTTTTTTACGTGAATATCTTTTGCATTATTATTACATACATACATACACATACACTCGTGCACCTTTAACATACACATACACACATACACATACACATACATACATACACATACGCACATATACACGTATCTATACACATACACTTACTCATGTACACATAAACACATACACAATATCTGTCACTCCATCTCCATCTCTCCGTCTCCATATTTCCCTCCCGTCTCTCCGTCTCTGTCTCTCCGTCTTCGTCTCTTGTTCTCCATCTTCTTCACTCCGTCGCTTTATCTTTATCTTCCCATCACTGTCTCTCCGTCTATGTCCCTCCGTCTTCCTCTTTCCGTGTTTCCGCCTCCGTCTCTGTCTCTCTGTCACTGTCCCTATGTCTCCATTATTACTCTAATATATTACTTATATATTAGTTATATACGTAACTTGGGAGTACGAAGGATGAATACAGGCGAGACTAAAGTGTTTGTCGCTTGAGTAGCAGTTGGTCGAGGGCGCGCGAAGCGCTTCGCGCGCCCTCGACCAACTGCTACTCAAGCGACAAACACTTTAGTCAAGCCTGGATTCAGAATCCTTCGTACTCCCAAGTTACGTAGATAAGTTTATGTCGTTGGTAGGCCGTATGAGGAACTATAAAAATGATTTTTTAAAATTAATGATATATGTTTTATTAAAAAAAAGTAAATAATGTCATTATTTACTTATTTATTTTACTTATTAACTGTTTAACTTTGAAAATTTGTTCAAACAAAACATTCTGTAAAGTTAAGATTTTATATGAATTTGTATGAACATTGACATATCTAACGACATTCTTTTGTTTTCACTAACCTACGAATCGATGTCACTCGCGTCATATACGGCCATGCTATGTGATATCTCGATCTGTCAATACTCCCTTAAGGAGTATAGAGCTGTCAATACTCCCTAAGGGAGTATTGACAGAGAGAATATCGTCGAGATATTAGCATGAACGTATGCAAGGCCTATACAAATTTAGCGTGGTCTATAGGTATTCCACCGAATACGGCTTACGACGACATAAAATCTTATATTATATCACTACCATTACACTAATGTGAAGAATTAAGCTTTGTTTCTCTAGAGAATATCGTTTGCATAATTGTCGGATATATATATATATATATATATATATATATATATATATATACACTTACACATTTGCACCTACACCTATGCACATATACACATACGCATATTCACATGCATACATACTCACATATACATACATACACATATATGTGTGTATATATATACATACACGCACACAAGTTTTTATACATATTGTTGTGTGTATGTGTATCTATATCTTTCTCTCTTTCTCTCTATCTTTCTCTCTCTCTCTCCCTCTCTCTCTGCCACTAAGACGTTCGGTTTCTGACTCTTTCACCTCAACTTCTTCTACTACTGCTGTTATTCATGCTGGTACATCATCTGAAGTAATGTCCCCATCTACACGGCAGCGTGATCGCCGCTTTTCAACTGTGCCACTGCTTGTAATAATGAAGAGTCCTGCACTTGCACGTGGGATCATAGCTGCTAAGATTAAGACTAGGAGACTTCATACTTCTCAAATTGGTGAGAATCTTCTTTCTGGAGCTAAATGCGTCATTGCTTTTTCACCTTCGTTAATCAACATCAACGAATTCCTTCCTCGCTCACTGCATCAGCTGAAGATGAAAGTGCTTACAAAATCGAAAGACAAGAAACTAAATTTTCTTTCATTCGTGAAAAATGAAAGAATTTTTGTGAGAAGGAAGAATGAGGATGCTTCTACCCAAGTTGCTTCTGTTGAGGACCTGGATGCTTTTTTAGCCAAGGCGAAGCTGGTCAGCGTCAGTCCAGACCGTCAGTCTAGTACTGGGGTAAGTCCACTCTCTCCTCCACTCCTCTCTAATACACTACTCTCTACTAATAATCCTGTTTCATCACTCATTAATAATCATTTCACTGCAAAGGATGGTCTCAGAGTTTGTCATTTCAATGCTAACTCTATTAGAGCACACATTGAGATGATAAGACTCTTTCTGGCTTCTCGCCCCTACTTCCATGTTATAGCTGTAACTGAGACCAAGCTGGGCCAGATTGTTGGTGACTCTCTGATAGATCTAGATGACTACGTGCTTTACAGGCAGGATCGTAACACTAGAGGCGGTGGTGTTGCTTTATATATTCACAACTCTATTACTTCGCGGCGCCTTTGTTCTTCTTCTGGTAAATGGAGTGGTAAGCCTGGTCTTCCTGAATATTTGTTTTGTGAGGTAATTCTCTGGACTTGGCTTCATCTATTTTTGTTGGTGTAGTCTACAGGCCACCACATGCTCCCTTCTTGGCTAACACAGATTTCATACCTGATTTAACATCGTATATGCATAATTATAGTTCGAAGATCATCCTTGGTGATTTTAATACTAATTTGTGCGTTGATTCTGATGACTCTAAGTTTCTTAGAGGTGTGATTACTGAGAATGCACTTTTCTTGGTTCCTTATGGCACAACTCATCATACTTATTCTTCTGACACCTGGCTTGATTTGTGTCTTGTCGATGCCAACAACATTGTACTCGACTTTTGGGAGACTGATATTCCATTCATTGACGGCCACGATTTCATAGCTGCGACTGTCAAGTCCTCTCTTTCTAAACCTATGCTTAAAGACTTTACCTTTCTGAATTATAAGTCTGTTGATGATGTTGCACTCCTTCAGTATTTTCGCTCTTTAAGATGCGCTACATGTGATGGTGATTCCTCTCTTAGTGCTCGCCTTGAATGTCTTTACAACCATCTCAATGAGGCAATTGCACAATTCGTGCCTATCAGGAAGGTCAGGCAGGGTAGGGCTCATCGTCCGTGGATCACCTCTGAACATCGTCGCTTGATCAATGAGAGAGATCAACTTTATAGACACTACAAACGTACTTGACTGTATACTGACTTACTATGCTGTAGGACTGCTTGGGACAAGGCACATGAGTGCACTGAATCAGCTATATTAGCTATAATATTACTATGACAGACTATCGGGTGTTACGGACTCGCGACAGATCTGGAAAGAGCTCAGGAACCTTGGTATATGTTCTACTGATACTAACTCGCGACACTCATTTCCTATAAATGAGCTTAATCGATACTTTGGTGGGACTGCGTTTGATCCACTTGCCCCTTCTGTTTCTGAGTATGTGAATACTGTTAATGTAGATGAGCCTTATAAGCCTTTATTCAGGTTTAATGAGGTTACTTTGGAGGAGGTCAGGATGGCAATATGTCATTCTACTTCTCAGGCTAGGGGGTTTGATGCGGTCCCTCAGTCTATTGTTCATGGGGCTTTTCCAGTTATTGGGCCCTTGCTATGTCGTATTTTTTTATTACTACGTTACTATTACTACGTTATTACTACGTTTTTATTAACTCGCTTTGGTGTCTGTCTGTCTGTCTGTCTGTCTGTCTGTCTGTCTGTTCGGTACGAATTTTGCAACCGATTGTAAACTAACTTCCTGATGAGCTGGAGACTTGAAATTTTAAATATAGCTCGGAACTGGATGACAATGCAATATTATAAAAAAAATATATATATCTACCGAACAATATATTAATATATTCAATCATATACGGAGATGTTGGCAAAATTGAAGATTTGAAGATTTTATATATAGATACACTTTTAACATTAGTGTCTAAACATCTTCGAAAATTTAAAAAATCTTCTTTTGATATATTAATATATTAATATATTAATATATTAATATATCAAATATAGTAATATATTAATATAGTAATATATTAATATATTAATATATCAAATATATTAATATATTATTATATCAAATATATTAATATATTAATATATTAATATATCAAATATATTAATATATTAATATATCAAATATATTAATATATTAATATATTCAATATTATATTTTTGCATGCATTGTTGGATAATATAATTAAATATATATTCCCACCGAAAAATATATTAATACAATTATATACGGAGATATTGGAAAAATTGAAATTTTGAAGATTTTATATATAGATATACTTTTAACATTAGTGTCTAACCATTTTCGAAAATTTTTTAAATACTTTAACTTGTCATATATTGCAATTAGACATAAATTACAGCATTTTCTATTATACATATAGAATTGGAGACTGTATTTTATTCATTTTATGGTCTAACAATGCATAAAACAATAAATCTTGGTTGAATTTCTAATGGCGTCATTATCGTCAAAATGGCGGGAAACTCACCATGCGATTACGTGTTCTCTAAAAAAAATAGATGAAACACGTTTTAGTCCCTTGACAACAATATATATGCTATATAATATGCACTGTTGGACAACACGATAAATAATATTAATAATAATAATAATAATAATACCAAAATGTATAAGATAATATTTAAATAAAAAAAAAATTTTCAATCTACCACGTTTTTTAATTGAACTAAAAAGTATAAAATAATATTAAAAATAAAAAAAAACTTTTTAATGTACTACGTTTTTATAATGAACCAAAAAGTATAAAATAATGTGTAATAAAATGAAAAATGAATAATGATTTGAAATAAAAAAAACGTGGGGCGCATACAATACATAATAATAAACATGCGCCCCACGTTTTTTTATTTCAAATCATTATTCATTTTTCATTTTATTACACATTATTTTATACTTTTTGGTTCATTATAAAAACGTAGTACATTAAAAAGTTTTTTTTTTATTTTTTTCATTTTATTACACATTATTTTATACTTTTTGGTTCATTATAAAAACGTAGTACATTAAAAAGTTTTTTTTTTATTTTTAATTAATGATTCGTTTCGTGACTGTGTGTTTCCCTCATGTTCGAAGATCTCATTGATTACCACAATCAACAAGGTCTCTTCTCCACGCACTATGAGTGATATACGACCTATTTCCTTGTTGTCATTCATGTCCAAGGTCCTTGAGCGTCTCGTCCATCAACAACTATATTATTACTTGTCCACCAGACATCTGTTGGATTCTCATCAGACTGGGTTTAGAGCTGGACATAGTACCCAAACAGCTTTGCTTAAACTAACAGAGGATATTAGACTCAACATGGACAGACGTTATGTAACTATGCTTCTATTATTTGATTTTAGCAAGGCATTTGACACTGTGTGCCATGTCACTCTGCTTCGGAAACTAACTTCTCTCGATGTCTCGCACACTGTTGTCAGGTGGTTTGCCTCTTACTTATCTGATAGACGGCAGTCTGTTGTTGACTCTGATGGTAATGCATCTGACTTTGTTACTCTGAATACAGGAGTACCCCAGGGTTCTGTGCTTGGACCGCTTTTATTCTCCATTTATATTAATGACGTTGCTGCCAACTTTTACTCTGGTGTACAGCATTTGATATATGCCGACGACTTGCAAGTCTATGTGCATTTTCCGATTTCTGAACTTAGCGTTTATACTAATCTTATGAGTGATCATGCTGTTCTTATTTCAAATGGGGCCTCTGATAACCATCTGAAATTGAATGTTGACAAAACAAAGGCAATAATTATTGGCTCTTATTTTTATATAAATATGCTGTCCTTATCACCTGTAACTGGCGTTCCGTTGAACGGTGCTAATATTAGATTTGAGTCCTCTGTTTGTAGTCTGGGTGTTTGGTTGGACAGTAAGCTTAACTGGAGAGAGCACGTTAGACAAGTGTGTAATAGGTCATTTTCTCTGCTTTACAGACTAAGCTTCTTTAGAAAGAGCATCACGTTTGCTCTTCGTATACATCTTAGAAAAACATTGCTGTTTCGACTTTTGGATTACTGCTGTTTGGTTTACTGTGACCTCTCGGTTGAGCTTGACCTTAGACTTCAGAGGATCATCAACTCTGGTATACGTTACATCTTCGGTGTAGGTAGGCGTGAGCACATCTCTGCTTATAGGTTCTCATTAGGCTGGTTATCCACTGCGGGTAGAAGAAACTATTTTTTTTCTACGTTTCTGTATAAGATGTTCTTATCTTGTACTCCATCTTATTTGTATTCTATGTATCAGTGGAGCCGGCTGGTGAGGTCCTTGAGGGGTGATGTGAAACCTTTGACCATTCCTTTTTCATTCACTGAGTATCGCCTACGATCGTTCCTGGTCACTTCCTCGCGGCTATGGAATGATCTTCCTGCGACATTACGCAACTTATCCTCGCTCATGACTCTCTCTCTCTCTATCTCCCTCTCTCCCTCCCTCCCCCCCCCCCTCTCTCTCTCTCTCAGTAAGTAGAATCGCACACGTTCTTTTCTTGCTCCACTTATTTGGACTATTGAAACTGCATATTTTGCCTGCGGGCTTTTTGTTTCAGACCCACTGCAAGCCAAAAATGCAGAGATTCATCTGATATATAAATCAAGGCATTTTGGAGTCTCTGCTACTTATTATTAATCATTTCTCCTAAACGGATCATCTTTGAGGTTAACCACGTGTTCCGGATTTTGAGGTTATTTTTCGTGCTGCATTACCATCTGTTTACCATCAGAGCGACGAGTCTACATTATCCGGAGCGTACACTGTTGGTACTTTCTTCACTCACCACCAATTTTTGTCGCTGAGTATACTGTTGCTGCAAGGTGAGTTTCCATTGTATGATGTCGAACTGTGTGCTCTTTGATTATGGTGCTTTGCTCTGCTTGTAATTTGCCTATTGCAAGATTAGATACTTCTTTACTTTGTACTAATTGTACGTATATCTATCACACTAGGTGCTGTGATAGTACGTGGTTCATCTCTAGTTGTTTAATTGTTTGTTGTAAAGGCGAGAGATTAAGAAAGAGCAGACATACCGACGGGGGTGTACGTTCGGTCGATACGGAAGATATAGTCTCTCCGCCTCCTCAGTCATTCGATATTAATTCATCCAATCAACGGTCTCTCAAGAGGGGCGTGGTTACACCGCTCCACCCACTCGAGCCTTCTCCTCGTCGACGCTGTTGTTCTGATACTGGCTCCTCCCCTTCATCTGTAGATAGCTGTATTGCTGTAGGCGGCAACTCGACGCAAGGCGCTACCTCTTTCTTAGTACGATTGGCTTCAGCTGAGCCTCATTGTTCGTACGACATGCCTTCTGAGGATTCTTCTTCTGTTGATCCAAAGATTGTTCCAGAGTGGTTTCAGCAGTTTGCTAGGGAAATGAACAATAAACTTGATCACCAAATCTCTGTTGGTAGTCAGTTGTTGTCGGTGGTTGGTGCTCTTAGGACTGAGGTGAGTGAGGTCAGACAGACTTTTGCTGATCTTGAGAGGCGTTACCAGGCTCTTTCTGATCGTCTAGATGAGCATATTTCTTCGTGTTCTACGGCTGCTCCCTCTATTTTGCATGATTCCTACGAAGTGCTCTTCACAGGGATTCCTCTTTCTGTAACCCTCAGCAATAAAGAAATTGTCAAAGTAATCTTGAGGGCTCTCGGGCTTGGTAATAAGGAGACTTTTCTTCTGAATACTCGTGAGTGGCTTCCCCCTTTGCCTATTGAGATTGAACAACTTGGTGGTTCGCAACTTAGAAATTTTCGCTCATTTGTGGGCAAATTCAGTTCTGATGCGGTTCGAGATTGTATCATTGAGGCATCGCCTAAACTACAAAATTTCTCTGTTTCAAGATTGTTCAATGTTGAAGGTAATAGCAAAGTTTTCGTCCGGCCAATTTGGCCAAAGCCAGTTTACTTACTTCTTAAAAAAGCTTTGGCTGTCTACAAAGATCTTAACTACCTTCGACCTGTTGTTCGTAATCTTGTTGTCTGTATGCGTCCTACCAGAGACTCCGTCTTGGTACCTAGAACTAATGAGGCTCAATTGGCAACCTTAAAGCCTTTAGCTAAAAAATAGGGACTTCTTGGCTCCCTTGCAATGAGCAAAAGCTCGCACTCTAATGTTTTAACCAGTTTTATTTCAGAGGATTCGTCTTTCCTAAATTCAAATTTCAATCTTAATTTAAACTCCATTTCTCCCATTGAAGCTTCAAAGATCAAAGGGACTGAGTTTTTCCAGGGTATTAAAATTGCTCATGCTAATGTAAATCGGTTAAAAACTCATTTTTCTATTGTTGAGTCTTTTATAACAGATATTATGATCGGTATTTTTGCAGTCACTGAAACGTTCCTGACTGAACTTGATGACAGTTCAATTATTTCTGTTGATCACTACAATTTTTATGGGTTAGACAGAGCGGGCAAAGTCGGTGGAGGTGTTGGTTTTTATACACGTGACTTCCTAAGAGTTAACATCTTATCCCATTCTGATCCTTTATTCAACAACACTGCTGAATTCATCATTGCTGAAATCTCGATTGATTCTGAAAAACTTCTTTTTGCAGTCGTATACTTGCGGCCTAAGGCCCTTTTTCCATATGAATTCTTGGAATCTCTCTCTAATATGCTTCCTTCATACAAAAATGTAGTTATAACAGGAGATTTTAATATTAATCTTATGAACAGCAATTATACTGCTGATACTTTTCGCTCTACTGTTGATTCTTTTGCTCTTTTCCTTGTTCCGTCTGAGCCCACACATCATACTCTTACTGCAGAGTATTCCTCTCACACATGGATTGACTTATTCATTATTAACGACGAAAGTTCATTGCAGTCTTATAATAAGTCATCTGCTTCATTCATTGCGGGTCATGACGTCATTAGTATATCGTTTAGAGCATTTAAACCTCAGAATACAAGTAAAAATTTTTTGTTTAGAGATTTCAAAAATTTAAACTGCGATATCCTAAATAATCTGGTTTCACAAAATCTCTCAATTAATTCGCAAGGGAGCCATAGTCTTTCTGACTGTAACTCCAACTCTTCTCATATTGATAATCTAGCTTCCAGGTTGTCTTCTGTCCTTCTTTCGTCTTTTGATATATGTTCTCCACTTAAATCTTGTCAGCTTAATATTAGGAAGAAACCTTGGGTTTCTGCTGATATTCGTAAAAAGATGCATGAGCGTGATCGTGCTTATAAAGCTGCAGCTCGTTCTGGCTCCTCACTCGCTATTGCTCGCTATAGACGTCTTAGGGGTGAGGTTTCTAATTCATTGGATACAGCCAAAAACACATATATAGCTAATCGGTTATCTTCTTCTGCAAACTCGGCTAACCGCTGGTCGATTCTTCATAAATTTGGACTTTCAAATAAAGTTCTACCATCACCACTCCAGTACTTTTCATCCAGGGCCCTTTTGACTCATTACACAGCTATCTCATCGCTTTCTTCTCCTCCAAATAACAATGAGATAAATGAGGTACTTGCTATCCCTTTTCGACATGATTTGCCAACTTTCGAGTCTACTCAGGTTGATCAATCGTTGGTCAAATCGATAATTAATCTTGCTTCGTCCAAATCAGTTGGACCTGATGGCTTATCAGCTGACATGCTAAAGTTTTCTCAGAACTCACTTGTTCCTCATTTGACCGACTTGATAAACCTGTCCTTAGTATCGGGATCCTTTCCTGCTTCTTGGAAGTGTGCTTATTTCTTACCATTGGCTAAGTCATCTAAGCTTGACTCTCTGTCTCAGACTCGTCCCATAGCTAAACTATGTGAGATTTCCAAGGTCTTGGAAAGGGTTGTTCATACTCAGCTTTATACTCACATTGAGTCACACTCTTTACTTAATAACTTGCAAACTGGTTTCCGTAAATCGAACAGTACACAGACAGCTCTTTTGAAACTCCTGGAAGATACTCGTTTGGCCATTGACAAAAGAATGATTACTTTACTACTTTTATTCGATTTTTCAAAGGCGTTTGATACGGTGCCTCATGCAAGGCTCCTTCATAAACTTCGCTCTGTTAACTGCTCTGATGCAGTTATCTGTTGGTTTGCATCCTATCTACGAGGCAGAAGTTATGCTGTACCGGATGCGGGAGGTGCTGTTGGTGATTGGATGTCTTGTTCGGCTGGTGTTCCTCAGGGTAGTGTGTTGGGACCTCTGCTTTTTTCTGTTTATATCAATGACCTACCCCTGGTCCTAAATAATGCCCAGCACATTCTGTTTGCTGATGACCTTCAGGTTTACCATTCATTTCTTCCATCTATGCTAAATGAGGAAATTTCCTTTCTTAATCATGAGGTAGCTTCTGTGGTGAAATGGGCTAATGACAATCATCTAACACTAAATCCATCTAAAATGCAAGCAATTTTCTTGGGTAGCGAGCAGTACATAGCTAGGATTGATTTTTCGACTTGTCCTTCTATATTTGTAAATAATATTCCAATTCCTTATTCTAGTGTTGTGAAAAATCTTGGTGTTTGGATTACTAGCGCCCTAAATTGGAACAAACAGGTTAATTCAGTCATAGGTCGGATCTATGGTACTCTACAGTCACTTAAATTTCACAAACACGCTTTGTCCAAGTGTTTGAGAAAGGAATTGGTTGAGGCTCTTATTTTTCCTATTATCGATTACTGTTGCATTATCTATGATGATATTCCGCAAACCCTAAATATTAAACTCCATAGAGCTTTAAATGCAGCTGTAAGGTTTGTCTTTGGCAATATAGGGAGATGTAAGAGGGTTACTCCCTTTCGTCTTGAACTGGGGTGGCTGTCTGTTCAAAACAGACGGTTATATTTCAAGGCAACGTTAGCTCACTCTGTTGTCACGTACCAAAATCCATCTTATTTGGCTTCTAATTTTCGTCGTGCCAACATTGACACAATTGTCAGATCTTCTTCAAGATTTCCACAAAGACTTTTGATTCGTCCAGTCGTTCGTACTGCAGCGATGATAAATTGTTTTGTGTATTCTTCATCTACATTTATCAATAATAATGTCGATTTATTTGTTGATTTTGAAGCAGGGCGGACACAGATCATTAAGCATCACTTGTATGTTAGACTCCTTGGTAAAGAGCGCACTGAGTGGCATGATACAATGGTTACTCGATGAGGATTTTCAAACAAGAATTTGCTAATTTTTCTTTCAGTATATACTTATCAGTGCTGACTTGAGGTGTGGATAAATAAATAGATCAAGAACTATGCTACCTATATAACTTATTAAATACTACATAACTAAATTTTTATTACCAGTCATTATTTTTGTGTTATATTCATTTACATATTTTATTTTATTTTGTTATCTACCGAATGCTTACTACCTACTTACTGATATAATTATAATTATCTTATATTGTTTAGTATCACTACGTTATCATGTATTTTTTCAATTTTTATTATTTGTAATCTCTCTGTAGTTTAAATGGGTCATACGGGGTTAAACCCCACGACCTGAAATAAAGTGCTCAATCAATCAATCAATCAATCAATCAATCAATCAATAACTCTCTCTCTCTCTCTCTCTCTCTCTCTCTCTCTCTCTCTCTCTCTCTCTCTCTCTCTCTCTCTCTCTGTGAGTATATCAACTTGTGTTCTGTTTAGCTCCTATTACTTTTTGGCCTTGTACTCTGCTTCTGCTGCCTTCGGGCGTCTTGTTTCAGGTAACTGCAAGCGCATTTTGCAGAGCATCGATTGTCCTAATAGACTGCACTTTTGGTGAGCTCTGCAACATTAAAACATCTAAAATTATCTTGCGGTGCCGACATTTTGAGGTTAGGACCATCCATCAATTTTGAGGTTAGTTTCAATAAGTCTTTAGCTAGTAACTGCCTCTGAAACCAGGTGCGCTGTAACCGTTACCATAGGAGCGCTGTTCTCTACATCATCGACTGTTGCTGTACTTCAACGTTACCGATTGTGAGTACTGTCTGTTTAGCATTTATACTTTGAGTTTTAACTGGGAGGTGACTCTCTGTACACGGCCTGTCTCTTTGCTGCGTTTTATCGAGTATGGTAATTTGTTCTCTCTGTGAAGCAGCTATCCTTCGTACCGACTCTTCGCGTCTTTGCATTAATTGTTCAGCAATTTATCACTTGCTTTGCTGTGATAATTCTTGGTTTCGACCTAATAATATTCTTGCTTGTTGCGAAAAGCGCAAAACCACAAGAATTGTCTCCACGAGTAGTGCTTTGGGTGTGGTTTCCCCTAATAAATTACTTTCTGCCTCCCCAGGGCCATTATTAGATTCTTTGCCCAATCAGGGCTCTTAAAAAAGGGGTGCGGTCTCCCCGCTCCACCCACTTGAACCGTTACTAAGGCGACGGTGTAGGTCGGAGTCAAGCTCCTCCTAATCTTCTATTGAGAGTAGTACACCGGTGGGCGTTAAGCCTAAACTTGTTGCTTCCTCTAGTCCTCACTTATTGGCTGCTGAGTCCAGTGCTACTGCATCAAGTCTTCTTGCGATTTCTCAACCAGGGCCCGTTAACATGTCGGACAGTGAGTGGCTTGCTAATTTTAAGTCTGACGATGACTTAAAATTCGCGGCTCAGATGGAGAAAACGGACAAGCTGTTACTATTGACTACTCAACTTGTTGGTGAAGTGGGTTCGCTGCGCAATGACATTCGTGAGATTAAGCAATCTCTATCGGATGTTGAAAAGCGTCAAGATTTGCTTTCTGATCGGCTTGATGAGCACATTGCTACCTGTTCTGCAACAACTTCTGCACCTGCTGACCCGTTAATGTCTGATACGTATGAAGTTTTGCTCTCGGGTATTCCAACAACTCTATCAATAAGTGATAACGAGATAATCAATACTATCTTAAGAGCAATCGGGTTAGAGCAGGCTTGCATGATGCTCATCGATTCTCGTGAATGGCTTCCTGCTGTTCCTATGGAAACGGATGAGCCTGAACCTTCTCAAAAGGATAAATTTCGAGCAATCGTTGGGCGCTTCACATCTGATGCAATTCGAGATACTATAGTATCAAACTCTGCTAAGCTGAGAGATTTTACTGTTTAGAAACTTTTTGGTATAAAAGGTTCTTCGAAGATCTTTGCTCGTCCTATTTGGCCCAAACCGGTCTTCGAGTTATTAGTCAAGGCGAATGCGGTATACAAGGAGTTAAACTATATGCGTCCTATTGTTCGAAACTTAAGAGTCTGCATGCGTCCCCATAAGGAGGCTGAGCTGATTCCAATTTTGGATGAGGCTCACTTGTCGAGGCTAACACCAAATAAAAACAAAAAATAGGGTTTGCTTGGCTCTTGTGTGACTAATAACCCTTCTTTTATTGCAAACTCATCAAATAGTCTTAATAACGTTTTTTCTCATACTTCATTTAATAACGTAATAAATTCAAACTCTCCTGCTATCTCTGTGCCAAAAAGTGGCCTACAATTTTTTCAAAATATACAAATTTCTCATGCTAATGTTAATCGGCTAAAAACTCATTTCTCCCTTATAGAACATCATATTACTTCTAATCAACCGGATATATTTGCTGTTACAGAGACGTTCTTAACCGAGTATGATGATTCTTCTATTATCTCTATTGATCACTATAATTTCTTTAGGTTAGATAGAGTGGGTAAAATTGGCGGTGGAGTTGGCTTCTATGTGCGAGATTTTCTCAAAGTCAGCATACTTTCTCAATCAAATGCCGTTTTTGATAATACAGCTGAGTATATCATAGCTGAAATCTCTCTAGGTGCTGAGAAACTCATTTTTGCGGTAGTATATCTGAGGCCAAAGGGCCTTTTTCCTGAGGATTTCTTTAACTCATTATCTGAGTTATTACCATCGTACAAAAACATTGTCATCACTGGTGATTTCAATATCAATTTGTTGGCTAAAAATTTTAGCGCAGACTCTTTCCGCTCAATGATTGAATCACTTGCCCTTTACTTAGTACCTTCCGAACTTACTCACCATACCCTTACAACTGATCATATTTCTCATATCTGGATTGATCTCTTCATTTTAAATGACGAAAATTCTTTGGTTTCTTACAATAAAACATCATCTCCTTTCATAGCAGGTCACGATCTGATTACTATCACTTTTAAGGCTTTTAAGCCTCAGGCTGCAATTAAAATAATCAATTCTCGTAATTTTGCTAATATTAACCTTCTAACTTTAAACAGTATGATTTCATCTTCTCTTTCAAATCACTCACACGAGAGCTGTGTTTCATCTTTGGGCACTGCCTCTTCTTCTGTTGATATGTTAGTTCATAAGTTGTCTTCTGTTCTTGTTTCGTCCTTTGATTCTTGTGCACCAATTAAAGCACTTAAATTAGACATTAAGAAAAAACCGTGGGTCACATCTGATATTAGATTTCAGATGAGAGAGCGTGATAGAGCTTATCGTCATGCTGTTCGATCCGGCTCTACTCAGGCAGTTTTAAGATATAGGAGACTCAAAAGTGAAATTTCAAATGCGCTTGACTCTGCAAAAAACAATTATATAGCTGATCGTCATAATTCTGTGGGTAACTCTTCTAATCGCTGGAACATTCTTCACAAGATTGGTCTGGCTTCAAGGATATTGCCTTCACCGCTACAGTATTTCTCCTCAAATGTTCTTCTCTCTCACTACACTGCAATTTCTTCTGCCACTCCAGCTTTGTCTGAGGGTGAGTTGAGAGAAGTGCTTGCAGTACCACTACGTAATGACTTGCCTGTCTTTAATTTTGCCCCAGTTAATTGTTCTCTTGTCGAGTCTTTTGTGCGCCTTGGTACTTCCAGGACTTTTGGTCCTGATGGTATTATGGCTCAGATGCTTAAAATGACGAGTCAATCCTCTGTTGATCTCATTACTTCCATCATAAATTGCTCGCTCGCATCTGCTGTTTTTCCGACTGATTGGAAGAGGGCCTTTCTGTTTCCATTGGCAAAGACAAATATGATAGATTCACCTTCACAAACTCGGCCCATTGCCAAACTTTCCGAAGTTTCCAAAATCCTGGAGAGAGTAGTGCATTCTCAGTTTAGCTCCTTTATTGAATCAAATTCTCTGTTCGATAGTCTACAGACAGGCTTCCGTAAATTTAATAGTACCCAGACTGCGCTCTTGAAGCTTCTTGAAGATGCACGTCTGGCTATTGATAAAAGAATGATTACTACTCTATTGCTCCTTGATTTTTCCAAGGCTTTCGACACAATGTCACATATTCGTCTGCTGTTCAAACTTCGTCGATTCAATTGCTCAGATACTGTTATACGATGGTTTGCGTCGTATCTCAGCAAGAGATCCTATGCTATTATGGACTTGGAGGGTCATGTCGGTGAGTGGGTCACCTGCACGGCAGGTGTTCCTCAGGGCAGTGTCTTGGGTCCGCTGCTTTTCTCTGTTTTCATCAATGATTTATCTTCTGTTTTAACCAGATCGTCTCATATACTGTTTGCTGATGACTTGCAGGTGTACCACTCATTTCTGCCCGCAAATCTGAATGACGAGATCGACTTTCTAAATCATGAAGTTGCTGCAGTTGTTAAGTGGGCTGTTGACAATGGTCTTGCCTTAAACCCATCCAAAATGCAAGCAATGTTCATTGGTAGCGAGCAATTCATCTCAAGAATTGATCTCTTTTCTTGCCCTAAAATTCTCGTAAATAATAAGGTGGTGCCGTATACTAGTTCGGTCAAAAATTTGGGTATCTGGATAACTAGTACTTTAAACTGGAACAAGCAAGTGGGTTTGGTGGTTGGACGTATCTTTGGTACCCTTCATTCATTAAAGTTCCATAGACATGCTCTGTCTAGGCAGGTCAGGAAAAACCTTGTCGAAGCTCTTATCTTTCCTATAATAGACTACTGTTGTGTAGTCTATGATGACTTACCTCAGACGTTAAACATTAAACTTCATCGGGCACTTAATGCCTGCGTTAGATTTGTCTGTGGAAATATAGGAAGACAAGAAAGGGTTACGCCCTTTCGCCTGCAGTTGGGCTGGTTGTCGGTGAGCCACAGGCGTTTATATTTCAAGTCAGCTCTTGCTCACTCTATTGTTTCGTATCAAAAGCCAAGCTAACTGGCTGCTAAATTCGATAGGGTAAACATTGATACAGTTGTTCGAACTTCGACTAGACTGCCAATTAGACTTCTCATTTGTCCCGTTGTTCGAACTGCTGCTATGCTACATTCTTTCGTCTACACGGCATCTAGCTTTATTAATGTTAATACCTCCTTATTCGCTAGTTTTGAACTAGGACAAACACAGTCTATTAAGGCTAAGCTGTACAACAAATTCTTGCTTGAGGAGCGCACTGAGTGGTTGAGCGAGACAGAGGGTCAATGAGTGTATTTGCATATTATGGTACACTTTACTACACACTTTGTTCTGTAGACCTCCAACGGCTTAATCATTGTGTAACTTGTTGATCAGATGAGTGCAGTTTTAATAAAGTGTAACAAACTTATACTTTTAAAATCATAATTTTTTTTTTGTACTTTTATCACAGAGAGAGAAATCTCAATTGAATATAATCAAATTTATTACTATTGTTCTTGCTTGATATATTTGCATTTATGTTATTTTGTAATCAACATTATGTATTACTTTTGGGTCATACGGGGTTGAACCCCATGATCTGTAATAAATATGAATCAATCAATCAATCAATCTCTTATTTGACTCTTATTTGACTCTTATTTGACTTTTCAAAAGCCTTCGACACAGTACTTCATTTGCGTCTTCTTCACAAAATTCGTTCTCTTAATTCCTCAGATACGGTTATACGCTGGTCTGCGTCTTATTTAAGGAATAGATACTACTCTGTTCCTGATCTAGAGAACCAAATTGGGGATTGGATCACGTTTTCGGCTGGCGTGCCACAGGGTAGTGTTCTTGGTCCATTATTGTTCTTAATATTCATCAATGATCTTTCTTTGAGCCTGAATAAGGCTAAACATATTCTTTTTGCTGACGATCTCCAGCTTTATCACTCGTTTCCACCGGCAAATTTGGAGAAGGAGATTGACCTCGTGAACCATGAGATTGCTGCTGTGGTCAAGTGGGCAAATGACAATGAACTCACTTTGAATCCTACCAAGATGCAGGCTATGTTCTTGGGCAGTGAACAATTTATGGCTAGAATTGATCGACTGTCATGCCCACCTATTCTTCTAAATGGCGTGTCCATTCCTTACACAGATATCGTTAAAAACTTGGGAGTCTGGATTACCAGTACATTAAACTGGAACAGACAAGTTAACTCGATAGTTGGTCGAATCTTTGGTACTCTGCAGTCTCTTAAGTTTCATAGACATGCATTATCCAGAAAGGTTAGGAAGGAACTGGTTGAGGCGTTAATCTTCCCGATTCTTGACTACTGTTGTGTGGTTTATGATGATCTTCCTCAAATTCTGAATCTTAAACTTCATCGTGCGCTTAATGCGTGTGTCAGATTCGTATTCGGTAATATTGGGAGACAGGATAGGGTCACTCCTTTTCGCCTTGAACTTGGTTCGATATCGGTTAAAAATAGGCGGCTCTACTTTAAAATGGCACTAGCCCATGCTATTGTGTCTTATCAAAATCCACCATATTTAGCTTCCAAGTTCCTCCGTGCAAACATAGATACAGAGGTTAGGTCATCAAATAGACTTCCTGCGAGAATGCTCATTTGCCCGGTTGTACGCACTGCTGCGATGTTAAATTTTTTTGTCTCCACAGCATCTAACTTCATAAATAATAATGTCAATCTATTTCCTGGTTTTGGAGCTGGGTTGACCTGGGTTGTTAAAACGAGACTAATGAGCAAGTTCCTTAATGATGAGCGCACTGAGTGGCATGGCACGTTGGATGCTTGAAGAGCGTTGTCTATGTATACAAGCTATGCTCTACTACAGTTTTAAAATGTAGTCCTTAATGGTTGCTTTTTGTGCTGATACGAAAATGACAATGGTAAAAATGTTACATAGATTTATTGTTGACCTTTATTTCAAATTTAATTACTTTACTTTCATCTTTATGTGATAAACTTAATTGTCTACTTATAATAGTAATCTAATTATAGAATAATTTCTATTTTGGTTTATATCGAGTCATATAAAATAAATATCTTATATGCTTATCTTATAATCTTTTACATATTGTGTATATAATTTGTAATTACGTATGGGCCATACGGGGTTGAACCCCATGGCCTGAAATAAAAGTATCAATCAATCAATCAATCTCTCTCTCTCTCTCTCTCTAAAAATCATTAAGGTAGTACTAAACTTTAAAAAAAAGCTAGATTTGCGTTGTGTGCGCATACGCAAAAACAAAATTACTAAACTTTTAGGCGTACAGATGTTTGATATTGGTATTTTAATTATTTTTATTGGTTTTTTTAAATAAGAAAGCATATACAATTAATTTTCTATTCATTATAAGACTTCGGAAATGATTATTAAGTCAGTGACTCATTAGACTTCAGCAATAATTGTAAGTACTACCCTCTTTGCAAGAAAAACAGGTGCTCTCACTTCTTCTCACTCCCCGTGAACAAAAGGAAACGCTTCGGCTCTTCGATGTCCACATGCACAGTGATAAAAAACGTCAAAAAGCTGGCCAAAACTCAATTTTCCAAAGTATTTAATCTTTATTCTAAAATTTCATAAATATTCTATAGACCTTAAAACAACAAAATCCATTAAATATTTTCCAATTTAGCAATCGATTGAGTAATTGTAAACCGTGAAAATTTTAATAATTTCTCTTTTGTACCTAATACGATTTTTTAAAAAATTTTGTAATTTTAAGATGCAACTAAGCATTTATTAATAAATAAATGGCTTGAAATTAAAACTCTACGTTATGTTATATTTTATAAATTACAAATTTACCAGTCAGACATAAAATGTTCATAAATTTATTCGCCAATGCAACTATGCAAGTTCTTTAACTTTTTAGCTAAATTTCAACAAGAAAGGTAAAAATATAACTTTCATGATGTTTCATGACCTTCTTACAAGAATAAATTTTTTTTTAATTACATAAACTACAATTCCCACTTCAAATTGGTTGCGCCTAAGTGCGCCTTTTTGAATGAATTGAGTTAAAATGACGAAAGTATTATATGCAATATAATTTAGTATCCCTGGCGAAAATATAAAATGTTTATTAATGTTTAAAACTGTTAAAAACTGTTTAAAACAGTTTATAAGTGAGAAATTCGGAACAATTTAAATACTATTTAAATTATTCCAAACAGTATTTAAATATTCAAGATATTTAAAAACAATTTTTAATCAATGTGAACTCTTTTTTATTAACTTTAACAACATGCAAAAAAATTTTTAAGAATTAAGTATACTGATCTGTAAAGTAAATAAAACCATAGAACACTTTTTTTAAAAAAGGTAAATTATGAAGATTTTAACTATTTAACATTTTTAACATTTAAACTATCTAGAAGAATGCAAGCTGATTACTGCGTATTATTGAACTTAAGTCAATTCTAGTATTGAAATGTTGTTGGTTATTTAACTTCAACCCATAAAATAATATTTTCTTATAAATATTTTTTTATAATTACATCTTTATAAAAGTAGTTTGTCTATAACATCAAATTATGAAATTGATTATATGAATGAAATTTAGTTTCAAATTGCAGTTATGTACAAATATGGGTTATGAATCTTCGCTTTAATTATAAAAACGTATTATGCTCTTATTAATTAAAGAATTACATTCATAACTAGAAATATTTCATTTATCAATACACGAATGTTGAATTTTTTAAATCCTTTATGACTTTGTATACATACGTATTAGAAACACATAGCTAGCAGTCTTAATTTTAACTATTAAATTTTGTTGTAATTTAAATTTTAATAACATTACACGCAGAAAATATGTTTTTGTAAAGTACAATAAAAAGCATTTAAAAAATCTCCATGACGATCAGTAATCTTGAGATGAAGTTGGGGTTATAGAATAATTATAATATTGTCAGGGTAGAAAATGCCGCTAAAAAAAATATGTTAAAATAACCTCAAAAATTTACTTAAAACAAATGTTCAAAAGTTTGAATTTACCGAAAAAATCAAAATTAATGCAAATCTTTTGTGATTAATTTCAACATACATTTTATACGAAATCGCAATCAAAATTACCAAGACAGTGCAGTAAAAATTATTTACACAACACTGAATTCAATAAAAGATACAAAATAATAATTTATTATTAAAAGTGATATATTAAAATAGGGACCTTGTATGAAAAAATGCATTATATCCACCAGGTAGAATACGAAAAAATAAAAGACTCGTATTTTTTGGTTTTTTAAAATATGATGAATTGTAAAAGTTATAGCCAGTATAAGCTTATACAATTTCGATATATATAGATATAGCGTCGATGTACATAACGTTACGAGTTTACCTGTACTCGTGACGTCACACCAATTTTCAACTGCCTCTATCTCTTTGAGTTTTTATTTTTAAGAGAAAAGAAAAAATATCTGTTCTTTATTTTTTCTTTTTCTAAATGATAAATATAATGAATTTAAAAAAAATTTTTCATGCAACATCCCAATTCTATAATATGCGCGTCTTAATCACTTCACCGTTTGCCCTCATCTGGAAACTCTCTTTTTTGTGTGTAACTTTTTTTTAGTTTTGTTTTTGGCCTATCGATATAACTTAAGTCATAACCAGAGTTGTAACTTTTACACGTTACTGATTCGCGCATGCGCATAACCTAAATATAATATAATATAAAATAACTCACTTTCGACAACCCCCTTTTTTATGTGAAAACTATTAAATATAAACAATATGTCATCAAATTTTTAGATGAAAAATGGCAAAATTATTACATAAAAAAGAAAGGATTTACACAAAATTTTTTCGTTTATCACATCAATTTTTAAAAAAGGTAAATCAAGTAGATTACAAATTTTTACGCATTTTACAAAAATCGCTATTACGTAACGCATACAATACGATTGTTATATTTTTTTAAAATCTTTATGAATTAAATCGTTTAATATTCATTAATTAATAATAGTACATGAACATAGGTTAGTATATACTACGCTTCGTAAAACAATTATTATTCAGTACGATAACGTAAAGGTTTTTTAATTACGCGATCAGATCTTGTAGTCAGTATCAGTATTACAATTTTTTCTTGATTATAACTACACGTTTCATTTATTCGTTCGGTTTCTTTAGCTTTATAGTTTTGATTTGCTTAGCTCTGTCGCGTAAATTTGATGCAAATATACAAGTATCACCAGAAATTTTGAGTGGATAAAGTCTTTGTATGGATCTTTTAATTGATCAGGTACGCCATTCTCTTTTAATTCGCATGAAAATAGGGACGGCGCTAATGACTTCAAATCATCAGGTTTCTTTGATATATAGGTTAAAGATCGCTTATTGATGATGGCTTCTGTATCGCATAAGATCGTTGATGTACTTTGGTAAGATAAACATGTCTCGCCTAATATCTTCCGTAAAATTTTTTTCATTACCCTAACTAAACGCTCCCACCATCCTGCACACTAAGGAGCTGACGGCGGATTAAACAACCATTCAATACATTCAGCTGTACTATGTTCTGTTATTTTATTCTAATTTAACTTATTTAACATCTTCACCGTATCTGTAAAATTGGAACCATCGTCGCTGTATATAGTTTTTGGTCTACTGCGTCTTGCAATGAATCGCTTTATACAGTAAGTAAACGCCTTATCAGACAGTTCTGATACTAGTTCGAGATGAATAGTTCTATATACTGCATCTGTGAATAAGCAAACCCATGTCTTTTTCTTGTTTCGTAAGAACAGCGGACTGGCGAAGTCTACGACAACTATCTCAAATGCTACTGCGTCTCGTACTCTGTTTATTGGTAACAGATGTTCTTTACAATTTGCTGATTTAGCGTTATGTTTTTGACAAATTACACATGTCGATATAATGCTTCTCAATAATTTACGCAAGAACGGGATCCAATATTTTTCACGTAAGTGACTCATGGCAGTTGTCGCACTAACATGCCCGAGTTTTTCGTGAGTTTCTTTTACAAGTAAATAAACTATGTCACTTTTAGCATCTAGTAAAATCGGGTAGAGAAACAACGACTTGTCTTCTCTATTTGAAATTTTAGTTCTAACTACAAATAATACTTGAGGATTTTTTAATAACTTAAAATACGACCATTTATTATCATTTTGTTCAGAAAACGAATCTTGTAAATATTATAGCAAACGTATTTCAGCCTCTTCTATTTCTTTAAGTGGCAATATTACAGGTTTTACGCTGCTGCTTATATTATTCTCTGTTGAAGCATTCGATTTTGCAAAGCGAAAAAGTTTTGTATATGACGAAAAATATTGTCCTACTTGTAATAGTAATACGCTTTCCATATTCGTCATCTAAATTGACACAGACTGTTTGGTTTTGCTTAAAATTTTTTCTTCAATAGCAACGACTTTTATTACAGGCCAATCCTCTTCATTATTATAAAGCCATTCTGGCTTAATGAGTCTCTAAAAAACGCGCTGGGCTGCAGTTGCGTGAAGGCCAATCAGCTTGATTCTTATTTCCAGACATATGTCGCCACGCTGATACATTACTATACTCGCGGATTTCTTTGAGCCAATCGTATACGAAAACATTCTAAGACATGTCGCGTTGAATCTAATCAAGAACGATAGTAGAATCCGTTCAGTATGTAATCTGAGGAATCTCGCGAGTTCATGAGTCTTTTACAGCTGATGCAAGGCGAACTGCAATTGTTGCAGTCATTAACTCAAGCTTTAGTATAGTTGCATTTTTAGGAGCAACCCTTGACTTAGCACTCATGAGAGTAACTTTTACTGACTGATTACATTCAGATTCATGCAGGCCGTCAATTATCGAATTTTTTTTCTATTATAAGTGATAAAAATACCTTCCAATACGTATATGAAGATAGAATTCACCTCATAGAACGCTCGAAAATATGTTTTTTCCTCGCTACAGCGTATTAAGTGTTAGGTTGTTAAGTCCTGGCTTGCACCAGGACTAAATAAAAGTGAATAAGTTATTTATTTAACTGTATAGATTCATATATGAATTGCGTTCTCTTTAAATATTTGAATTATTTATTAAAATTTAGTAATAAAGATAAAGATGTATGAATTCTAGTGATGAATGAACTCCACCAATATTTAATTGAGTGAAATCGCTCTCACCATTAAATGTATTGAAAGATAATTATTTGAAGATACTTATAAATTGAACATTCTTACCTTTTGTTGAATTGAGTAGTTGAAGGCTGGATATGTATAGACAAGGAATAGATAGGCACGATTTCAATAAGACTCGAGTTAATTAGACCTGAAACTGTTTAATAATTTATTTGACACGTGTATAAAGTATAAATATTGAATTGATTATAACTTTGATTTAGAGGGCGATTTTTACAGGACGTGTAACTTAGTACCAAAAGAATCCTGGGGTAGTGTCAGAATTTTATTTATTTTATTCGGCTTTTATACTCATACGTTTTGTAATGATTTTAGGATTCGTTTGGTAATTTCAAAATAGATGTTGTCGATTTGAACTACATAATTTTATAATTTTGCTAACTAAAGAGTTTTATTAACAAATATTAAACTTAGAGTTTCTTTACTGTTTCGCTTTTTTCTGTTTAGCCTGACGAATTCCTTTATTGTTCAATAACTGTTTTAATTAGTTCATGGCGTAAAAAGATACTTTAAAATTATAAATGAATGAAACAAGAGATACGACGTGACGTAACAAGGTGTTGAAATAAAAATTAAAAAATTGAAAATGAACCTAAATTTTGCAACTGTCGCAGCTCCGTTGATTTTTTCCTTTTAGGACGTTTTTTTAATAAAAATGTGCGGAATCTAGTCTTGTTTTAAATGCCGTTTTGATTTTTGCGATACGAGTTGATCTCTCTAAGTTATTCATGAAAAACCGAAAAAACAATTTTTTTGGAACGCAATTTTTTTAAAAACTACAATTTCTTTTTTGAGATTTTCATATGTTTTTATACATGAAAATACTGATTTTTAGAATAGGTGAGAATATGCGATTTTAACTTGTTTTTTTAACAGATTTTTCATTGTTTTTTTTTAATATTTTCCATATTAAAGAATTGATACCATAGCGCATCATCCCATTTTTCCAACTATTACGTCTTTTTACAATTTGTTTATGCTTCTATTTATTAATTTATTAAAAATATTAACAAAAATCTTTAAAATAAACTCTCGATAAAATTTTTTATTAATTGAAACCGAAGTTATGACAATTTTAAGTTTATAAAAAATGGAATTTTTTTTGTTGAAAATAAAAACTTTTTATTCAGTTTGAATTTCGTGCCTACAATTTAAAGTAAGTTTATATGGAGTTGACATAAGCCATCGCTAGGTGACGACGATTCACTTTTGCATTCTCATTAACACCGTGACGCATTCAAATATATAAGACAAGCCAAATAAAAAATAAAGTTGTCTAATAAAAAATTTTTTTTTTGCTCTGTCGAAGAACTAACTAATAATGGCTTTACTGGTTATTAAGACTAAGTGCAAGGATTTGAGAGAAAGGCACAAAAAATTAGTTCATGATTGCTCCAAAAATCCGTTTAGAGAATTAGGTGATCTAACGAAATCTTTGAAGCGCTTGTATCCGAATACTCCTTTTTCTAGAGAGTATAAAGTATGGCATTCGTGTTACAGAATATTTTTAGATCAAGTGAAAAATACACCTATTTTATCTTCCTCAAAGAGTCAACAATCTTCGAAAAAAGTTTTATATAGTGAGGCTGTGATAGAACAGTTCAATAAGACTTCAAGTAATTTAGAATTAAAAATTTCACCAATCAAAGTGCCTTAAAGTATCAATATGAAAATGCGAAAATCCTATGCTCTTCGAAGAAGAAAACAAATAAACGATGAATTTGATTCACAAATAGCTAGTAAAATTATGAAAGTGCACGATATTACGGATTTGCCCACATTAAATGAGGAATGTAAAACATGTGATAAATGACTTAAAAATATTGAAATTGCTTTAGATAATTGTTTAAATTTTCTTGAGAAAGTGCGGTTATTAAGTCTTGTACCAAGCAACATTTCCAAAAATTATTTATTATTAGATTCACCTAATGTAACTGTTTATATGATTGATCAAGCAAGATCATTGGTAAATAATAAAGATATTTACAAGCCTGAGAACTATTGTGGCCATTCTTTGAATAGTAAAATAATCACGAAAATGAAAAATTATTACTTGAACCATGATTTCAATTGTTCTTGTTAAAGTGCAAATGAAACTGACACAATATCTGTTAAAGAAAATAGTATAAAAACTAAAAGAGTTAAACGCTTCCTTACGCGAAGCATAAAAGAAATATATTAATTATTTACAGAAGAAAATTCTGAAATAAAAATAAAAATCGGTAAATCAATATTCTATGCCTTAAGACCAAAATGGGTTATACCCTATCCACCCAATAATTCGTGTCTTTGTGTTCATTGCGAGAACCTGAAACTTATGTTGGATGCTTTGAATAAATATAAAAAAGAGAATAAACGTGACATTGCGGATTTGGAATTGAAAATATATTCTTCACTTTTTGTTTAAAAGATGATATAAAATGTATACTAAGAGAATGTAAAGAATGTCCAATTGGAGATAGTATTGTTGTAAAAGTGATTTCTTCGACAGAAGAAGATTTATATGAAGAAATAACTTATGGTGTTTGGGAAAAATCAGATTTACTAAATAAGACTAGCACAATAAAGATTTATTAATTGAGTTAAGAGAGCACGCTCTTACTGTAAGTACTCATAAAATGGTTAAAGCAATTCAACGTGTTGCAATTCAAGAGGTTAAACTTTTAGCAAAAAAAAGTCAATCGCAATTAGTTATTCATGTTGATTTTGCAGAAAATTGGACAGTTCTACTTCAAAATGAAATTCAAAGCAACGATTGAAGTAAAAACCAATTATCAATATTCACATCAGTATGCTATTTTGGAAATAATAAAAAAGTTAGTTATGTCATCGTTTCTGACGATATTAAACATGATTCGTCTCAAGTCTTGATGGCTATGAATTTAATTATTAACAGCTTGAAAGAAAAAGTCATTTCGCAAAAGCTTGATAAAATCATTACCATTTCTGATGAAGCTGCAAGTTATTTTAAAAACAGATATCAACTTTATGAACTTAAAAATTTAAAAACGTTGCTAAGTGCTTTGGCGCAATGCTTTCTTATAGAGCTCATTTAGTTGGTGTTTATTCTATTTTTATTTTTTAAATGTGACTTCAATGCAAAAACGCTGCTAAGTGCTTTGGTACAATGACTTCTCATAGAGCTAATTGAGTTGGTGTTTATTTTATTTTCATTTTTTAAATGTGACTTCAATGTTAATAAAAATTATTCATCAGCAATTTTTTAAATATCTTTCATGTATAAGCTTACGAAATTCATCATATTATCTATCATGAAACGTAAAACTAAATATAATTAATCTATGTGAACGCTTACAGTTTATTTGATTGCGTTATAAATATTTTACCATAAATTATGTCATATTTTTCTCTTCTTTTTAATATTTAAAGTTTTAATTTTAAAAAATCAATAATATAACTTCTATAAGGATTTAATTAATAGATAAATCTCAATCTTGAGCCATAAAGATTGTCAATTTACAATCTTGATCTGGAAAAAAAATCCGTTTGAAACTTACACCTATTTATAGAATTATAAGCATAAAAGTTTCTTTATCCAGAAAAGCCTATATTAAATTTTTAACTCTCAACAATTTTTTTCTTAATTCGATTAAAAATGAATAACACACAACTCTAGTAAAAACATACAATGTATATCATAGCTGAATCACAGCTGATGAAAAAACAATAATTAAACATCAATAATGTTGTAATATAAAAATGTATCTTAATCATAAGCAATGAAGATTGTCAAGTTACCATTTCGATCGCGAAGTAGCGCTTACGCAGTCGTTATGATATTTGAATAAATAACACAGAAATCAAGCAAACAATGATAGCGAATCCGGTCTATACTTAATATAAATTTTATGATATTTAACATTTCAATCCTTCATCAGTGATCATAAATTTAGAATTACATGCTGTAACTTGAACCACTAATGTTCAGTTCATGTTTTCTTAAGGCTCTAAAATTGAACCTACACTAAGAAACTCAATTTTCAATAGCTTCCGCATCGAGGAGCTTTTAAGATCCAAGTAGCTAAATGAATACAAACATTTTTTTCAAAAATTTCAAATTGCTCTAGAACTAAACTACACTAAAAAAAAACAATTTTTAGAAGTGAATTTCATTTCGGCGATTGAGAATTATTTCCATATAAATTTTTAAGCAGTGTCACGGTATTCTAGCGTGTTCGAATCTTGCGCGCTTAACTCATGTATACAAATGTATAATAAAAATAATTGTCCTCACACAGTTAGGAGTGCGCTTTTAGCTAAAGTTTAAAAACATACAGGCTTTTGGATTTAGTTGCGTATTTTGAAGATTTTATAACAGTTTTTAACTGATTTTCTTTTTCTAGTAAAAATTAAAATAACAGAGTTGGAAATGTTTTATATCGGTCAGTTTACTAAAATATTATTAGTTATTGCGTTTAATTAATAAATCCAAAAACCAAAACATAAAAATATATTGTTTCAAAAAATTATATATACATATATTTTATCGTTTTTTTGCATCGTATGTGCGCGGCTTAGTTTCTAACCATACATATTCGAAATAAAATATTATTTATTATACATATAGCGAATACACACACACTGCAAGCGTATAGTAGCGTACTTGCGTGCGATCAGCTTCAAGATATAGATATAATCAAGAAAGAAGATAAACTAATCCAAGATGGCTACACAACGAAAGTCAGTCGACGAGAGCCACAAAGCTGCCGCTATAAAGGTCTTTAAATGGGCAGCATGTTTGCCCGAAGATGACCTATTAGATTCCCTCCAAGCGCTAGAATTAAAGCAAGAAGGGCTAGTCTACGAGCAGTCATACCGATTAGTGCGATGGCTGTTAGGTAATTATACGGCAGTAGACTTTGAGAAATCAAAATCTACAGAAGACGAGAAAGCGATACGACAGCACCGCCTTTCGGTCAGGCAAGAATTCATAGAGAAAACAATATTCTAAAAGACCGGGTCTACGATCTTGAATGAAAACGTAGACCCAAACGAGGAACACCCTCTCACCGTATTACGTAATGACTTCGCCTGAACAGTCTTTATTACCTGATGTGGCTTACCGACCAACAAGCAAGGCCAGAGACAGTAAGCCACAAGTAGCAGCTGTGTCTGATAAACAGGCATCTGCTGAGCAGTTAAATTTTGGGAAAGTGTTAACCCAATTAGCGAAAGAGATGCGTGAACTAAGGAAGGCTTTTGTAAAGCACCAAATTCCTAACGTGGACAATGCAAAAAGATCTTCACTGCCTGACGCGTCTCGAGAGAACTCTCCCAAGCGACGACAAAATTTTAAGAGACCACCAAGAAAACCCAATCAAGGACAAGGTAACTCCGAATAGCAAGGTCAAAACCGAAAAGAAAATGAAACCGAAAACTCAAATAGTGATAAAGCCAACGGAGAAAATCCAAGAGATACAAAAAACCGAAATCCTAACCTCAGTTGTTACCGCTGTGGGCTACCTAGTTACACGCAATGGTTCTGTCCTCAATGTGCGGGAAAAGAACAAGGGAACAAGTAGAAGAGGTACCTATTGTTCCCAGCAAAAATAACGAGACCTCAAAACTCTCTACTGAAAAGGTATTAGACAAAAAGTTACTCGAAACCATAGTAAAAGAGCAGAGCGAGTCTCGCATTTGTCAGGCTGAGACAAGTGAACAGGAAGAGCAACTGGAGTCAGATATCGACGACGAAGCTCGATGGTGGCTCACGGTAGTGATCGGAGATTACCGTATAAGAGAATTATATGACCCAGGTGCATCATGTACGGTGATGAATTTTATAGGTCTGCAGCTGGCAGCTGCCTGTAATGTGCCTTTGATACCAGCTACGGGCAGATTCGCTAAAGTAGCCGATGGTAGATCATGCTTAATAGTAGGTTATATTGACTTACCTTTCACAGTAGGCGGAGTTACAAAAACGATCCGTTCTGCGATTATGTCTAGCTTAGACGAAGAGTGTTATCTAGGCGGCAACTTTATAAGAGCATTTAAGGCTATCTTCGATCCGTGCGAAAATAAACTTTCTTTCTAAGGCATAAATGTGAAAGTGAATTTAGAAATCGCTGCGCTCAGGCAGTTACATGCTGCTAAATTAAGCTCAGTCGGTCTGGCTGACGTATCAGCAGCTGATCGTGTTCGTGTGAAAAGACTAGTTACAGAAATATTAGGAGAAGACGATACTCCTATAGGATGTACAAGCTGGATCGAACATGAGATCGATACAGGCTCTGCACGACCTATTAAATAAAAATATTATCCCGTTTCTAAAAAGGTCGAAGAATGGATGCACGAACAGGTTAACGAGATGCTGGCAGCAGATATTATTGAACCCTCAATGAGTGCCGTGCTCAAACGGCATTTACGATACCTGGTATGGGCCTTTTCCAGTTTAAACGCATGCCGTACGGCCTGAGCCACGCTGGTGCCACCTTTCAGCGATTAATCGACAAGGTTATAGGCTCAGAACTTGAGTCATATGCATTCTTATACCTGGATGATATAATCGTAGTAACTGAGACCTTTGCTGAACATATAAAATGGTTGAAGAAGGTATTACTGCACATAAAAGCAGCAGGTCTCACGATCAGTCATGAAAAAAGCATATTCTGCAGAGAAGAGGTCAAATATCTGGGTGTTCTGGTGAATATAGATGGATTTAAGCCAGACCCAGAAAAGATAAAACCCATTATTGAATACCCAGCTCCAAAGAATTTAAAACAGCTGAGGCGTTTCATATGTATGGTCTCGTGGTACAGGAAATTCTTGAAAAATTTTGCCTCGTTGGCAGAGCCATTGACCAGACTCACTAGAAAAGATTGCAGATATGTATGGTCGAGCGATTAGGAAATTGCTTTTAATCAAATAAAAGCTTCAATTGCGTCTGCTCCGTTATTGCATCGACCGCAGTTCGATTTGCAATTCATTATACAGACAGATGCTAGCGACTCGCAGTACACCTACAAATAGTTAACGACGAAGAGCGAGTGTTAGAATTCGCTAGTCGTACCATGTCCAGTGCAGAGCGAAATTACAGCGTAACAGAAAGAGAGTGTCTAGCTGTTATATGGGCTGTCAAAAAGTTTCGTTGTTATATTGAAGGTTATGACTTTAAAGTCATAATCGATCATAGTAGTTTACGTTGGTTATGTAATTTACATAATCCAACGAGCAGGCTGGCGCGATGGCCGCTGGAGCTGCAAGGTTACTCTTACACTGTTGAGCACAGAAAAGGTGCATTGAATTATGTGCCTGATGCATTATCGCGCATGCACGAAGATTCAGTGGAATACGACACTCACTTAAGTGCACTAAGCTGGGCGTCGCAAACGAACGATGCGTGGTATAAGTCTCTGCTTCAGCAGATTATGAGTAACCCTGATGACTATCCAAGATGGAAGATAGTTGGAGGTCAATTGTACCACTATGCACCGGACAGGTTCACTGAGGGAACGATGGGAGACGATGACGCATGGAAACTCGTTGTTCCCTGCGAAAATCGAGCAGAAGTACTGAGCGAATGCCACGACGAGCCGACTGCTGGCCACTTGGGTCGTGATAAAACAATAGCCCGCGTAAAACAATATTATTACCGGCCATATATAGAGAAAGCAGTGGCACAGTACGTTAGGAGTTGCGAGATCTGCCAGCAGTGTAAGGTAGAACAAAAATTACCTGCAGGCTTGATGGGTAGAAGAGAAATTACAGGCCCATGAAAGATCGTTGCAGGTGACGTAACAGGTCCTTTTCCAAGGAGTAAACATGGTTACGAATATGCCTCAATTCTTGAAGATGTATTTACCAAATGGGTGGAGTGCATACCGATTAGAAAAGCGAATGCACCCACGATCTTAAAAGCACTGGAAGAAAGGATTTTTTTAAGGTTTGGTGCGCCTGAGATTTTCCTCTCTGATAATGGCTCAGAGTTCAGGAATAACATAGTAGATAAATATCTAAATGAAGCAGGTATTTGTCATAATACTACTCCGACGTACCACTCACTGGCCAATCCGGTAGAAAGGATAAACCGGACAGTTAAAACAATGATTATTGCATTTATTAATGAAAATCATCGATCGTGGGACGAAAAACTACCAGAGCTTATATTCGCGTATAATACTGCAAAGCAGAGTACAACTGGTGCGAGTCTTGCATTATTAAAATATGGTAGACAGCCAGTACCTCCTAACTCACTAAAAAGAAAAGGAGACAAAACTGCTAAAGAAAACGAACGATTACAAGAAGAAGCGAACTGGCAAAATCGTGTAAGCAAATTACCTTCGCTACATGAACAGGTAGTAGATCGTGTACAGACTGCTCAACAAAAGCAAGCTCATGCGTATGATACGGGCCGAAGAGAAGTAGTATATAATATAGGAGATTTAGTTTGGAAAAGGAATAAAATACTCTCTTCGGCTGCTCAGGACATAGCAAGTAAGCTTGCGCCTAAATTTGTAGATCCATATGTAATCACGGCTAAATGCGGCTTCAACACGTACAGGTTAATAGATCAGGATAGTAATGCGTACGGCCCTGTTCACGTCAAGCAGCTAAAACCGTACATAGCACGGCAAGAAGACGAATCACCATCTCAACCACCGGTGGAACCAGCACATGCGAATGAGACGATGAGCGACCCGTCTCTTGCGAGCGATGCGACTGCGTGTGTCGACAGAGGCTCGGGCTCAGGTTGCGTGCGACCGCCTGCGAGCGGTGATACTCCCTTATCCGAAAAACCGAAAAGGAAATGAGGTCGTCCGCGTAGAACAGTCATCGTTGTAACACGAACAGTAAAGCGTACGCGTCAAGCTGAGTCCGAACCGATCAGGCGTAGGCGTGATAGGCCAAAAGGTTCTACAAATGTAAAGCATAGCAAAAATATAACCTGCTTTTCACCAAGGAAAACATGTGCGCAACGAATGAATACACAGTGATAGAATAACAAACGCATTAAACTTACTCAAAGCGTTGGCTGCACACCTTCCACGCGCTAAGCAGAGCAGCAGAACCCGGTTATGCTGCGTCTGGGGGGTTATTCACTAACTTTTTAACGATACCGATTGACTTAACGTTTTGACGTCGAAAAGCGTTAAGGACTCTACTCTTTCAAGTAATCGATAAACACATGAAAAAATGTTTTAGTTTATTATTAAATCTTTCACAATAAACATTTACAACATAAATATTAAAAATCAAAATAATTTTAAATAATTATTACATTAAAATTAAAATGATTACAAAAATAACTGTTTAAGTTTTTGACATATTTATACGCAAATAAATTATAATTTTACTATTTTTTGTGTAGATTTATATTAGATCTTGTATTCTTCACACATTCAGTATCAGGATTTCAAATGGACAGTTGATTGGGACATTATGAAAACTTAAGTAATATTTTATAACTTGTTTGATTTTATATGCTAATAATTATATATCCAAAATAATAATTAGAAAAAATATCATAATCCATTCATTTTAAATCCCAATACAGAGAAAAAAGGAATTATAACAGTATTTGCCTTAAAACACACAACACGTAACATTCATATTAGAAATATATCTGTATTCATGTATCTATTATATATTCTTCTAACTCAACATTATCCAAGCCAAAATTTTCATTTTAAAAGACGAAATTTTAAAAACCAATATTTTTAAGTTCTGCAGCAAACTTAACAATTCAATTGAGAAACTGTAGTTGTTGATATAGAATATAAAATGCAAATTAAGATTAATATATAATTTTATTAAAAAACGTTTTTTATTGGTGATAAGATAAGTTCATTTAAAACAATATTTATATTATTTTTTTCTGTTCGTTTTTATTAAAGTACATATAAATCACTTTAAAATCTGTAGATCCAATTGAATTTTAAATTATCCACAATTCATCATTTAATCGTGTATGATTACAAATAATTTTTATGATTACTAATGTAAACAATAATAGAACAATGTTCCTTTTATATATATATATATAGATATATATAGGTATATACAAACATTGAGAAAAGATATCTCGATCCTCTTGGATACAACTTAAAATCTGTGAAGCAAGAAATTAATTTAAACATCTAGTTACCTACATCTAAGAAATTATTTTTCCATTTGAATGCTCACATCAAATCGGAGTTATTCTTTTGCTTCTAGAAATCTTTTCTGTCAATGTATATACACAGAGATAAGTAGAGATCGCCAATGAGCATAGGCAAGAGCGTGCCCGTTATAATACAATGTAAACTACCGCCGCCACATGGACAAATGCCCGGACTATACGCGCAAAGCCCCTCCACGTCTACACGCGCGTAGAGAAGCAAGCGAGAGGGGAGGAGACAAACACACGAAACACGCGGCTTCCAGTAGCGTAGGTGAACTTACGGCAAACCCGCTTTAGCTTGTTTTTGCCGCGATACTTTATAGCTTTATTTTGATGCGATTAACCCTCCCGAAAATTTTTTGATTAATTACACATTTTTATTTAAAACAGATACATATTTTAATAATAAAAATCATTAAAGTAATCAAACAAATAAATAATAATAAATAAAATCTTTTGGGGGGCGATAAACATATGAAACTTTTTACCCTCTTCAACAAACGAATGCGGTGGCTGTGGTCACTGAGTTTTTACGCATCTCTCTCTCTACTTTTGCCAAGTTCAAACCCGATGATCCATCTATTTTTTTTTTTTTTTTTTTTTTTTTGTTTTATTTTTAAATATTATATATTTTTGTAATCAATTTTCATAGCGGAAAAAATAAAATAAAAAATTTATTTAACACCTTAAATTCTATTTTATTTTAAAAATAAAAACAAATATATTTACAGATAGGGATAGAAAAAAGTTTTAATGTCAATATTACATGGCTATATAACTTATATTAATATGAAATATAAACTAAGCTAGTTCTGTAATTTTTTCCTACTAAATATAAAAGATATTAAAGATTGAAAAAAATTATTTTAAATTATAGTTGTTTTTTCATTTTCACTCAATTGCAAATAATAAAACCTTATTTGTTCCTTTAAAAAAGGACCTTTTCTTAATTTATATAAATTCATGACTTTTTAAAGTAATTTAATAAAAATATAAAATAAATATAAATAATTCTAATTTTATTTTAGATAAGCAAAATAATAAATTTACCTGAAAAAATAAATAATTTTATGAATTTAAACTTCATTAAAGCGCCTTTTAAGTAAAAATTACATTCAATATCATTAATATTTTTAAAATTGGACTTTTTCTTCTTTCTTTTATTAAATATATTTCTATGATATTATCAATTATTATTTCTAAAACAAAAAAATTGATAATTCTCTACGAACGGAATAATTTTCAGTTCTTATTAAACAAAATTTTGACTATACTTTGAATAGTTAAATTATTTTTTTCCGTTAAAAAGTGACATTTTCTAAAGTTATATAAGGGCATGATAACATTTTTTTAAATTAAAAAAAAAAAAAATAAGATTCTATTTTAACAGTTACAAAATTTAAAAGATGAAAAATCTTAATTTTTCAAAAATTACATAAACATAAACATAAAATTTAAGTTACACAGAGATTAATTATTTAAGAAAAATTGAAAATTCTTTCGGAAAAATGACTAATTTGCATCTCATCTGACTGCTCGTTCTTTAATAATAAATAGAATATAAATGTCCCTATCCTCTGTATTGAAGGCTGTCTTAATATCTACGAAAACTATATGAATTTTATTCTTCCTTACTTTTGCCATTTGCATTATGTAATTTTATGACGCTCTAAAATTAAAACTGCATTTATAAAATTAATTTTCTCATGCTTGTCTTCTTCACACTATAGCCAATAACTTGCATACAAATTTTGGAACATTTTCATCGAATAGTTTACAAAAAATACCAAATAATTGAAAAATAAAAATTTTTTTTTAATTTTCAAAACGCTTTGACGTTACAACTACGCTAAGAAAACCAGTTTTAAAAAGTTCATTTTATTTAGGCAATCGTAAATAATTTCTATACATAATTTTAAGTTACTTCATCGAGGAGTTTACGTAAAATACTAAAAAATAAGTAAAATTCTATTCAAAATTTAGAAAGTGCTCTAAAATTAAAACTGCGCTAAGAAAATAAGTTTTTCCAAGCTTGCTTTAATTAGGCAATAACAAATAATTTGTATGAAAATTTTTGAGCAAATCTATCAAATGGCTTTTGTGTAATAAAAAAAAATGAAATATAAACATTTTTTCCAAAATTTTCAAAATGCTTTAAAATTAAAACTGCGCTAAGAAAATAAGTTTTCTAAAACTTGTTTTATTTAAATAATAGTGAATAATTTGCATAAAAATTTTTGAACAAGTTTATCAAATGATTTTTATGTAATAGAAAATAAATTGAAAATAAAAATTTTTTTCAAAATTTTCAAAATGCTCTAAAAATAAATGTGCGCTATGAAAAATTAAAGAAAATTAGTTTCCAAAAGTTAATTTTATTTCGACTATCATAAATAATTCCCATACATAATTTTAAGCTACTTCATCGAGGAGTTTACGTAAAATACTAAAAAATAAGTAAAATTCTATTCAAAATTTAGAAAGTGCTCTAAAATTAAAACTGCGCTAAGAAAATAAGTTTTTCCAAGCTTGCTTTAATTAGGCAATAACAAATAATTTGTATGAAAATTTTTGAGCAAATCTATCAAATGGCTTTTGTGTAATAAAAAAAAATGAAATATAAACATTTTTTCCAAAATTTTCAAAATGCTTTAAAATTAAAACTGCGCTAAGAAAATAAGTTTTCTAAAACTTGTTTTATTTAAATAATAGTGAATAATTTGCATAAAAATTTTTGAACAAGTTTATCAAATGGTTGTCGTGAAATAAAAAGAAAAAGAAAAAAAAAAATTTTTCAAAATTTTCAAAATGCTCTAAAATTAAAAGTGCGCTAAGAAAATCAGTTGGTAAAAGTTTTTCTTCTTTTAACATTCGCAAATAATGTCCATAGAAATTTTCAAGAAAATTCTTTGAGTAGTTTAGGTAAAATACCAAAAAAATTAAAAATCAAAATTTTTTTAAAATTCTTAAAATGGCTCTAAAAAAAAACTAACTAGGAGAGTGTCACACCTCCGGATCACGGATTTTGCTCAAACTTCGGGATAAGTTTTCAGATGATAAAATATGAAAAAAGCTAAAGTTATAGTCATAAATACTCAATATTACCCTAGTTACAGGCAATTAAAAAAAATCACTAAAAAAGTTACTAGATTTTTAAACGCATATAGTTCTTTAGCATTGATAGCTACAAGCTTGAAACTTTTTTTAAAATAAATCTGAGCTCAAAACCTTTCGAACTAGTAGTTATAGCATGTAAAAATATTATTTTTTCCCAGAGTTAGAGCGTGATAAACATTGGACCTGATTTTTCTTTTAAAAACATTAATTAAAAATAAAAGCTGAAATTAGGTCCAATCCTTATTACGCTCTAGCTTTGGGAAAAAATAATATTTTTACATGCTATAACTACTAATTCGAAAGGATTTGAGCTCAGCTTTAATTTAAAAAAAGTTTAAAGCTTGTAGCTATTAATGCTAAAGAACTATATGTGTTTAAAAATCTAGTAACTTTTTTCGTGATTTTCTTTAATTGCCTGTAATTAGGGAAATATTGAGTATTTATGACTATAACTTTAGCTTTTTCCATATTTTATCATCTGAAAACTTATCCCGAAGTTTGAGCAAAATCCGTGATCCGGAGGTGTGACACTCTCCTAGTAAGTTAGTAAAACCATCGAGTAGTTCTCGAGATATTATTGGCGTACTGAAATCACACACACACACACACACACACACACACACACACACACACACACACACACACACACACACACACACACACACACACACACACACACACACACACACACACACACACACACACACACACACACACACACACACACACACACACTCTCACACACACACACACACACACACACACACACACACACACACACACACACACACACACACACACACACACACACACACACACACACACACACACACACACACACACACACACACACACACACACACACACACACACACACACACACACACACACACACACACACACACACACACACACACACACACACACACATACACACATACACACACTGAATTTACTCATGTTTTTCACCTTAAAATATATCCTAAAGTTTTATCAAGATGTGTGACCCGAAGGTCACAACCTCTTCTGTTTAGAAGAGGAAAAAAAATTCGATCAGTGATGGCCTGGGTAAATCTGAATGAAACCAGTCTACTGTATCTTTGACCTGTACGCGTATGAATACAACCACAGCGTAAGCATCACCGCTACAAATTCAAAATCCAATAATATAAAAAAGTCACACCGTATTTTTTCTCGGAAAAATCGATAAATGTTGTAAAATTGTGATTTTTGTGACAAAAAAAGGATATTACTTTATAAACTGCAATGAATCATAAGTAAGTTTCCAAATCGATAGAGAAAACTATAGGAAATACTATTTATAGGTGAAATAACGCGAAAAAGATTCGAAACATTATCTACTTCTAGCTTTTTTTGCTGTATAATAAGATAACGATCGTTTTCTTGCGTATTTCATGTGAACTATGCATGGATTTTAATAAATATAAGTTTAAATAGAAAAATAATTTAGTTACATCTGAATTCTGGTGATTATTTTTATTAAAATAATAATAAGATTATAATAGTCAGTAGTAATCACTACATTTCGCCATTGACGAAATGAAGTGATTACTACTGACTATAATAATTTTGATCCTGATGAAGAACATGTATCTCAATAAATGTCCGAAACGTTGAGGAGAAAGAGTTGATTGTAATTTATTTAACTTTCTGGTAGAAAGGCCGTTAGCTTCTTAAAACATCATTTAATATTATCTACCATTGGCATCTAAAAAGATTAATAATAAGATTAACAAAAAATTGATATCATCAGGAAATACATGGTAAAGTAGATATTTCTAACTGGAATTGTAATCGGGAAATCTACTACGTTGTTATGTTCGACAATAACTTTTTTTTAATAAATAGTTGATTGACTTAAATAACGTATTCTCTAGCCTAATTTAGGATTTTGTAAGTATATCAAACTTTACTTAAAAAAAAAGCAACAAAATTAATTTGCTCTCATCAGACAAAATATTGTTTTTCACTATAGAAGTTGCGGACAACCCTTAATTTCTATCAATAATAACTAGTTTTCCCAAAAATTTACATTTTTCAATTACAAAAGGATAGAGAGATACAGCGTCCCCTTAAGCTCATAAACACACTTTTTTCACACTTTAAACTCAGAAACGCATTCTCATACACCCTCGAACCATGCACTCCACATACTTACACTCCCGACACTTCCGACACCTATGAACCCACAAATCCTAAGCCAATACACTCCGCTCACCCACTCAATCCACATAATAACACACTCACACACTGAGTACAACAAATCCCACAGATTCTGAACTCACTCACCGATACATCCCATTCTCACAAACCCCAAACCCACACACTCACCAAACTCAGACCGACACACGCTGCACCATATCCAACAGCTTACAAACCATAAGCCAATGGATCCTTTAAACTTATTCAAACCACACTCGTAAACCCCAAATCTAAACTACCCACATTCACACATCCACGAATCTATATATCCCATACCCTAAAATCCCAAACCCACTAACCCAAAACCCACGAACTCTAATCAACACACCTTAAACTCAAAACCTACATAAGCATCATACCCATCTAAACCACATACCTTTACACACCACACCCACAAACGTCAAACTCACACACTCTGAGTCTACAACCATTAACCGCACAGATTGTCATCCACAATTTTCAAACTTAGAAACCTGAAACCCTAAATAGACAACCTCTATAACTACAAGCTTAAGGGGACGCTGTATCCCTCTATCCTTTTCTAATTGAAAAATGTAATTTTTTTGAAAATCTAGTGATTATTAATAGAAATTAAGACTTGTCCGCTAATTGTTTAGTAAAAATGAATATTTTCTCTGATGAGGACCAATTAATTTTGCTGCTTTTTTTTCAAGTAAAGTTTAAAATACTCAAATAACGTATTCTCTAGCCTAACTTAGGATTTTTTAAGTACGTCAAACTTTACTTGAAAAAAAAGTAACAAAATTAATTGGTCCTCATTAGAGAAAATATGGCTTTTTACTAAACAAGTAGCGGACAAGTCTTAATTTCTATCAATAATCACTAGATTTTCAAAAAACTTACATTTTTCAATTAGAAAAGGATAGAGAGATACAGCGTTCTCTTAAGTAACTAATAGAAACACAAAGACCATACATCCTCACACACCTGACACCCACCTACCCACACACTCATATCATGAGTTGCAAACCCAAAATCCCAGGACCACACCCACAATCTATACATTCTACATATCTACACCCCCTAATCCCAAACTAATGCATCTAAGACAACCAACTTAGCCTACGCTCACACATCCAAGAAGTGGTCTGGTCAGAAGTGTGATAACTTTTTTGTGAGTTTATGTCTGTAAATAGTGTGATTTGATTATGAGAAAAGTCATTATATATATAGAGTGTGAGGCCAACATACATAGATATATGACTGCATTAAGGGGATGTTAAACAGACACTACACTAGTATTCATAAATATTGCCTATCTTTTCATTTTATTGCAAGATTTCAGGAAAATAAATACATTAGCTTGTAGTATGTATTGGGAACATTATTCAGTTAAATTTTGAAATGAATTTATTCATTAGTTTTTAATAGCTTTAGGTTCCAATATCATATATTAAAATTTTTCGATTTTGTACCAGAAACCCAAAGTTATTAAAAACTAATGAATGAATTTATTATAAAATTTAACTAATTAATGTTCACGATACATACTACAAGCTAATGTATTTATTTTCCTGAAATCTTGCAATAAAATGAAAAGATAGGCAATATTTATGAATACTAGTGTAGTGTCCGTTTTACATCCCCTAAAGAGTGTTTTTTTTTGGTAGACTCTTAAAAAGAGACCATATTTTTTTGTCTTTGAAAAAAATTATTGTAGCTAAAAAAGCTTACAGAATATTTTTTCATTGTATAAATTATATTCTTATACAATATAACAAAAATTATAAAAGAAAAGATTTTTTAGAGAAACATTTAAAAGTGCATGAAGATAGTTAATAATGAGATATATGAATATAATATATAGGAAATATAGGATATGAATTTTTGTTTGTTTAAATATATCATTATTAGCTCATTAATATAATAGTTATTTAAATGGTCAGTTGAAAATACATAACATATAGTTTAAATAAATAAAAAATAGAATAGTGAATAATAATAGAATTTTAAGTGTTAATTGTATACAATAATGTTTAATAATAGTTAATGATACTGAAATTTCAAATTTAATTCTTTTATAAAGAAAGGAAAACTATAAAAGGAAAGATAAAGAATAAATGAATATTTTTATTTTCTTATTTTATGAATTATATAAATACATGCAAAGAAAACACTTCCTCTCTGCATTTTTTATTTTTGGGCTTGAGACCAACATCTATAAATATATTGCTGCATTAAGAGTGTTTTTTCTGTTATTGTAGCAAAAAGAAGCTCACATTTTTATTTTTTATTTTAGCTAAGGAAGCCTACATATTTATTTTTCATTGTAGCTAAAAGGAGATCACAGATAATTTTTCGTTGTCGCTGAAAGAAACTTATAAATTTTTTTTTTTTACTGTCGCTAAAATAATTTAATAGACTTATTTTTTACTGTCGCTAAAGAAGCCTACACATTTATTTTTCATTTCAGCTAAAAGAATCTTAGAATATATTTATATATATTTCTTTGAAGCTAATAGCAGTTTACATGTATTTTTTGTGTTGTTGCTAAAAGAAGTTTTCAGGCTTATTTTTTATTGCAGCTAAAGGAAGCTTACAAATTTATATTTCATTGTAGCTAATAGAAGTTTATATGCATATTTTGTGTTATTGCTAAAAGAAGTTTTCTGATTTGTTTTTTATTGTAGCAAGAAGAATTTTACAAATTAATTTTTACTGTCGCTAAAAAAAGCTTGCAAATTTTCTGTTCGACTGTAGCTAAAAGGAGCTTACATTTTTATTTTTTACTGTTACTAAATAAGCCTTCACATTTATTTTTCATTGTAGCTTGCGATGTGAGAATTTATAATAAAGCTAATATTCAATACTTTTCCAATAAATATATTAAGTCTATTAATGAGCCGGTTCTCACAAGCGAATTCGGTATGTCAAATTTTTCTATAAAGGGGCGCCAGATATACCACCAGCTAGCTAGTGGCAAGCACGACTCTCAGGCTGCCTTGGATCGGAAGGTGGTTCTATTCGAGTAGAATCTTTGCCTGGAATGGGAGGGGGAGACACACACAAAAAAAAATCTTTACTTAACTTCAATTTAAATTTACTCAACAAAGAAATGAATTTGTTTAACACTTGGTCGTAATAAACCTTGCTTAGGTTTCTACCTATTAATAACCCTACCTATAAATTAATTACATCTTATTTAGTTTTACTTTATTTAATGTCTCTAAATTTTAATTTTATTTAATGTCTTTTACTCACTTGTCTCGCTTAACAAACAAAAGAAAATTTAATTTAAATATCGGTATTGCAAAAAAAGGGTTTACTCCACAAGATTTTAATGGCGGAAATCGCTAAGCTGTTTAGGCCCGCTTCTCTCTCTCTCTCTCTCTCTCTCTCTCTCTCTCTCTCTCTCTCTCATTCTCAGCGCTCAATACGCGCCCACGTGTTACCAAAAGAACGAATTTCTTATCAGCTTTAATATGCGCGTACTCATGAAGGTAAAAAAAATATATATATAATTTCTTTTTAATAATTATTCGCTCAGTTGGCGAATAAACGCATTCAACCGGTCTAGATTTACTCCGGTACTCACGATCTGACCTTAAAAATAAAGACAGGAAGAAAAATTTTATTTTATTATTCTTTACGTCGCTCAACAAAAATAACTCTTAAATTTGCACTTTATCTTATCTTAGAGAAATTTTATGTGTTACAAAGTTTTACGCGCACAACGGTAACTAGCAAATTTAATTTTACTATATGCTTAATTACGTAATGAAACCGCGCGCACAAACTCAAGTACAAACAGAAAGAATTTCGATTTATTACTTTCTCTCGCGTCCAATAAGAAAGATGAATTTTACACATTTAATTGAATTATCATACACAATTTACCGCAAATCTTACAAATATAATAACAAAAATTCCGCTTTAAACACCTCACTTTACGTAATCTGACCTCGCGCACAAAAAAAAACCACTTCACTGACTCGAATATCAACTAGCGAGAGCCGTTGATTCACAGAAAAACGAAAATCTTATCGGGCGCAGCCCGCTCACCAATGATGTACTTGAAAACTTGTCTAGGTCGATACCGTCGACGGTGGCGGTCAAGATGGCTGGTTGAAGATGGCTGGCTGGCGATAATGGTCGTCGATCTCTAGCTTCTTTGGGGCCTTAGTGGTCGCTACCGGCGACGTTGATTATGTCTCCAATCTCATCTCCAAAGTCAGGACTTTCCTATTTCTCTCTCTGTGACTCAGCTGCAGATCCTCTCAGGTCCAACAAGTTTTCTCTTGCCCGAATATGCACAGAAAAAAAACACAGACTGTAAAAAATTACAGCGAATTACAAAAAAAAGCCTCTTGTGCGACAAGAGGACAATCCTCGAATCGCGTACGACTTTGCACAAAGACCAGCAGTGAACGTTCTTCTTGATGGCTACTTCTTTCTTCTCCGCGTCTTCTTGTCTTCTTGTTATTTTCTGTCTTCGTTTAATTTCTTTTACTCTCAATCACTGCTCTTGAATTCTTTTTACAGGTTTTCATTCGTCCCACGTCATTTCCGTTTCACTACACACACATATGCTCAAAACGCGTATGAAAACTTTGATTTAATTTCTTTTAAATTAACTCGTGCGTTTAATTGATTCACAATAGGTGTTAATTTAATTTTCTATACTAGTTATAACACCTGTCATTGCTCTATTATTCGTTAATCTAGTATCATCCTCGCTTTATACTTATTCTTTATCCTTTTCTATCTTCTTACGCACCGACTAGTCTTTACCGTCTATACATACTTAGAATACACATACATATCCATGCATGTGCGTATGTGCGCGGTGTAAAGTTTCAGCTGAGAGAAAAGAATTGTGACGATCCCTTCTCTAACGCTCCCTCTCCATCTTCCTTTATTGTCTCCTTTCTCTCTCTTTGCTTAATACGCGAAATATCAACGTACCAGCATTTCCAATTCACTCTGCTAGCTTACAGATCTCCCCATCTCTCTTACTCTCTATATCTTTCTTATTCTTCTCTCTTCTACCTCTTTTTCTTGAATCATCGATTCCTAGCGCACGCGCGGTCGTTGCTAGGTATTGGTGCATACGTTGTCGCTCAACTGGCTGCTACAGCAGCACCGATGTTCACACACAGTAGCTATCGATGTGTGTAATGGCCACCGCGCGCGTCTGCTATAAATCAAATCTTTGGCTCGCGATCTCCTAAAAAAAAAGAAACTAAGAGAATTAATTTATGAAAAAAAATCTCATATGCGTTCGCACCTCTGAGTGGTTGGTGGTTGTGCCGACGGGAGAAAAATTTTATTGAAAAATTTTTTTTTTTTATTGTTACGTGGTATTTTTTATGTCACAAGATAAAAGAAGCTTACAGATAATTTTCATTTTCGCTAAAAGAAGCTTACAGATTTATTTTTTACGGTCGCTAAAAGAATTTTACAGATTTATTTTTTATTGTTGCTGAAAGAAGCTTACAAATTTATATTTCATTGTAGATAATAGAAGTTTATACGTATATTTTGTGTTGTTGCTGTAAGAAGTTTTTGGATTTGTTTTTTATTGTAGCTGAAAGAAGTTAACAAATTTATTTTTACTTTCGCTATAAAAAGCTTGCAAATTTATGTTCCATTGTAGCTAAAGGGAGCTTACATTTTTATTTTTCACTGTCGCTAAAGAAGCCTACACATTTATTTTTCATTGTAGCTGAAACAAGCTCACAGATTTATTTTTTACGGTCGCTAAAAGAATTTTACATAAATATTTTTCATAGTTGCTAAAGGAAGCTTACGAATTTATATTTTATTGTAGCTAATAGAAGTTTATATGTATATTTTATGTTGTTGCTAAAAGAAGTTTCCAGACTTGTTATTTATAGTAGCTTAAGGAAGCTTACAAATTAATTTTGATATTCGATAAAAAATCATTTTTTATTGTCGCTAAAAGAAGCTCACTGATTTAATTTTTACTATCACTGAAAGAATTTAACAGAATTTTTTTATACTGTCGCTAAAGATAGGGTGTGAGGCGAGCTTAAAAATACGTGTCGTAGGAAATCAGTTAACCTTTTGAACACAGCTTGTTTTTAATATAAGTAATCGAGTAATGTATGTCTGGCAGCGTGTAAATGGGGCGTTAAGTCACGGCATCATGTGAAAGTCGACGAAAATTGAATGTATCGATGTATGATAAGAAACCGAATGAAATGTAATTGGTTATTACTTTCTTGTATGCAGTTATAAAAAAAATATGCCAGACACATGCGGTGGCTCCGTCACGCCGCCAGACCACCCCCAAAATGACTATTTAAGTGATTTCTTAGGATTATAGGAAACCAGCTGGTTTTTTCAACATAGCTCGTTTCTTTAACATATTTTACAGAAACGTTTATGCCAGACGCGTAAGGTAAGCCCTAGTGTATGCCAGACTGGCCCAAAGTGAGCCATTTGGCAACTTTTGAAGAATCATAGGAAACTATCTAGCACTTAAATATGTTATGTATTTTGATGTAAAAACACCATACAATGAGTGCTAGAATGCAGGTTGGGGATTTTATACTGTCAGACATCATCAAAGTAGAAAATTATACAGTGGCGACCAAAAAAACGCAGCCACCTTTGAGAAATAAAGCACTAACTTGAAAGTCTTATATCTAACGAAATAATAGTCGTACAGGATTATGCAACCTTTTATTTTAAAGGTATTTTTATCTTTGGGTCAGAAAAATGTTTAATAATACGCATGAGAAGTAAAAAAGTTAGTTGACGATCAAAGCAATAGTCACAAGAAAAGAATCGTTTATTGATACATCCAATAAAAATTGTCCTCAGAAGCAAAAGAAAAAAGAGAGATACAGAGTTGTTTTAACAGATGCCATTAGATAGAAATTTTTTCAATTTTACTTCGTGTGAATAGGAAACATTTATGTTGTTATTGAAAAAGCATATGTTTCTCAAATTTACGGTAACTTTTCAAATTTTTCAGTTCTATTAATTTGTTTTACTTTCTTTGAGAAAAAAAAAGTTTTAATGAAAAACAAATTGAGGCCAGATCACAAGTATTATGACTACATTATATCAATTTATAAATATATTTAATTTTAAATACCAAATGAAAAAGATACACTTAGAGAAATATCACAGTTAAAGTTACTGGTTTGGTTTCGTCATTTGGAAACATTACACATTATTGCTCTAGAAAATAATAAAAAATACAGCTTTAAAATTAAATACAGTCGACGATCTGAGTCCCGCCGCCTTCTCCTCCATCGACTCGCTCGTGCGTTACTCCCACTCTCTGACTAAAAGAATTTGTTTCCAAACATTCTGAGTCCCGCCGCTGCTCCATGCGACTTTTTCACTTGTAAAAATGGGTTTATTAATTTCATTTTTTGTTTAGGATACAACAAATGTTTATTGAAATAAAAAGTAACAAAGAAATAATACAATATTGCATAATTCTCATTTATATCTATTGAAAAAAATATAAAAATTAAACTAGATATATTTAATCAATCAATAAAATGTTATTTATTTGCAAATTTAAGTGATTGCTTTATAAATAAAAGATAAAATAAATCTTATTTCATTTCATTTTCATAATAACAATGAGTATTTAGTTCATCAATAAATAATATATTCTTTAATTTTTAAATTTATGTTACCTATAAATAAAAAAATTTAATTTTTATATTTTTTATAGTAAATATAAATGAGAATTATGCAATATTACAATATTTTTTGTTACCTTTTATTTCAATAAACGTTTATTGTATTCTAAACAAAAAAATTAAACTAATAAATTCATTTTTACAAGTTAAAAAGTCGCATAGAGCAGCGGCGGGACTCAGAATGTTTGGAAACAAATTCTTTTAGTCAGCGAGTGGGGGTAACGCATGAGCTAGTCGATGGAGGAGAAGGCGGCGGGACTCAGATCGTCGACTGTATTCAATTAAGTACTACAAAATGAATGAAAATTCATGCATGAAAAAATATTTTTATGTCAAATTAATAATATTAATAAGTTTTTTCAGTCACATGTTCATAAAAATATTTTTCAATCACAGAAGAATGAATTTTCACCTAACATAACTGAAAATTACTGAGTATTCAAATTATTTTTAACAGTGTATATGTATATATGAACTCGTTTGTACGTGTGTACAGCTACACTATACTACTTTCATGCTTTAAGGAGTGTAAAGAAAAATTTATTATTCGTACAAAATTAAAAAATTATATTATTTCATACATTACAAAAAAATATTATTAACGCAGATCACACACAATTTATTTTTAGTATCATTCTCAGTATTTACAGACATGGCTGGAGAACTAGTGCGTTGTAGCTTCATACAATGACAGATCTATACTGATTCCCCTCGTATTCTTGTTAAATCGAGTAAGAGATTAACACAATATATACATAAAATAAGGTCTATACTCGCAAATTTTTGACCTTTAATTAAAAGGGGACCTATATTTTACCTGATAGTCCATGAGTGGAAAATTTTAAAAGATAATTTAATACTTGGTAATAAATAACTTTTATCTTTCAATTTATTATATTAAATTTTTATTTTATATAATAAATTAAATGATTTATTATATTTAATAACTATTTTGTTTTAGTATTTTTGCTACATTCAAACATTGTTAATAGTTTTGCACTTTTCCCTGCGTTTCCGTATTTGCTACGTATTTTTGAACATTCTCCGAAAATCGAAAACATCATCCTAATAACAAAAGCCCCAATATATGTGTCTGGCATTTTCATATTTGCAAAAGACAATTAAAATATAATATTTAAAGAAAAAACAAGTAGTTTCCTATGATCCTACAGAAGTTGGCAAATGGTTCTCTTTGGGCCAGTCTGACATACACTAGCGCCCACCCTACACGTCTGGCATGAACGTTTCCGTAAAATATATTTAAAAAACAAGCTATGCTGAAAAAACCAGCTGTTTTCCTATAATCCTAAGAAATCGCTTAAATAGTCATGTTGGGGGTGGTCTGGCGGGGTGACGGAACCACCTCATGTGTCTGGCATATTTTTTTTATAACACACAAGAAAGTAATAACCAATTACATTTCATTCGGTTTCTTATCATACATCGATACATTCGATTTTCGTCAACTTTCACATGATGTCGCAACTTAACACCCTATTCTCACGCTGCCAGACATACATCACTCGATCACTTATATTCAAAACAAGCTGTGTTCAAAAAGTTAACTGGTTCCCTATGACACGTCTTTTTAAGCTTGCCTCACGGCCTAAGAAGTCTACACATTTATTTTTCATTATAGCTAAAAGAAGCTTACATATAATTTTTTATTGTCGCTGAAGGAAGCTTACAGATTTATTTTTATTGTCGCTAAAAGAATTTCATGGAGTTATTTTTTACTGTCATTAAAAAAAGCTTGCAAATTTATAATCCATTGTAGCTAAAAGGAGCTTACATTTTTATTTTTTACTGTCGCTAAAGAAGCCTATACATTTATTTTTCATTGTCGCTAAAAAAGCTTACAGATTTATTTTTTACTGTTGCTAGAAGAATTTCACATACTTATTTTTTACTGTTGCTAAAGGAAGCTTACAAATTTCATTTCACTGTAGCTAATAAAAGTTTATATGTATATTTTGTGTTGTTGCTTAAAGAAGTTTTCAGATTTGTTCTTTATTGTGGCTAAAAGAAGTTTGCGAATTAAATTTTACTGTTGCTAATAAAAACTTGCAAATTTATGTTCCATTATAGCTAAAAGAAGTTTGCGAATTAAATTTTACTGTTGCTATTAAAAACTTGCAAATTTATGTTCCATTATAGCTAAAAGAAGCTAACATATTTATTTTTCATTATCACTAAAGAAACCTACACATTTTTTTTCATACTAACCAAAAGAAGCTTACTGATTATTTTTCATTCTCGCTAAAGTAAGCTTACAAATTCATATTTCATTGTAGCTCAAAGAAGCTTACATATTTATTTTTCATTGTTGCTAAAGAAATCTGCATATTTATTTATGTTTTTTTGTAGTTAAAAGTTATTTGTTGATTATTTTTATATTGTACATGAAAGAATTCAAAAGATCTATTCAAGATGCTGCTAAATTTCATTTTTAGAATTATTATATTTTCTTATATGTTTGAAAAATTCATTTTCATAAAGTAAATGAAAATTTTAATAAAACTAACTTATCATGATCGTCATTAAAAAAACTTTATTGATTTCCATTACTGTCGTTAAACAAACTGTACTAATGTTTTTTTTTTTAATATCGGTAGAAGAGACAGTAAATAATAAATTTGCAAATCCATAAACTTCTTTTAATGACAGTCAATAATAAATTTGTAATTTCTCTAGCGTTATTAAAAATTCTTTTGTAAGCTGCTTTAAGCGAAAGTAAGTGATAAATTTTTAAGCTTCTTTTAGCGACAATAATAAATTAATTATAAAATTTTGAAAAATTTGATTTTTCAGTAAGCATGTGCAATTATTATATACTATGGGTTATTTATAAATAATAAACGCGTATTTATGAGTGTACGTTAATGTCTAATGATAATGTCCAGCGATCTTCTGAAAATAAAGGCTTAATTTCCATCGTGTAGATACCTTGCGAATTTATTAGAATATAAAGAAATAAATGTTGTTAAAAAAAGGATTATATATAGTAAATATATAATTTAATATAGTAAGATTAAATATAGTAGAAAATAGAATAAAAAATACAAATGACTCAATAATTTATTTTCGAAAAAAATGGACTTAGCAATTTTTGTTGTGAGACGCTTCGACATTATGTTATACTACTTGAAAAATCTATAAATTGCAAATCTAAAATTGCTAAGTCCGGATAATATTTTTGAATAAAAAATAAATGAATTTTTTTTCAATACTAGCAAAGTCCACATCAAAGCTAGCTAAGTTCATATTAAAAAATTTTTTTTCTCTTTGAAAAATGAATTTAGATTTTTCAGAACATGTACAAAAATCTTATTTTCTATCGGTGAATTCAATAGTATATTGGTTAACAAACGATTTAGAATCATTCAAAAAATAGAGGTTTTTTCCATTTTCCTCAAAATGCGTTGGTTGTAACTTAGCCACGTATCTTGTGAGAAGTTTTAATTAATTTGTAAACTTTTTCAGCTACAATAAATAATAAAGGGTACCCCCAGCTAAGATGGTCAATTTTGCCCTGTCCCTGAAATTTTTATTTGACCTTGTAACTTTGTTTTGGATAAAAAAAATATTTTTTGTCATATTTGCAGACCGCGACCCCCCTCATCCTGTCCACAGTATGGAAAAAATGACTTTTTCATTAATTATTTTTTTTCTCCGCATCTAGTCAGTAAAAAAAACCTCAAGAAAATCGTGCTTATAGTTCAAATGGTTGCAAATCATGTAGAATTTTTTCATAAAGATTTGATGATGCTATATAACCTAAAAGGATGAAAAAAAAATTAAAACCCTTCCTTTTTTCACGGGAAATGCGGTACAGCGCCAATTCTTGCAAAAAAAACTTGTATTTTGTTTAAAATTACTTGCCTGAATTTTCCAGATATTTCCTGTTGGTGCGCCATGGTGAAAAATGCAAAAAACTCATTTTTTCGACGTTTTTGGCTAATAGTAGCTCATTTGCAGACTTTGTATTATTATTTATATTATGAAATTGTATTCTAGAACTTTATTTATGAATTTAATTATGCAATCAAGTCAGAAAAATAAGATTTACAAATATTCGCATCATATTTTTTCACGAATCCACATTTTAGATTAGGTATTTAAACACTTCCTTCATGATTTTGTTGATATTTCACTACTTTATATGTGATTAAATCTTTTAAATATTATATTGCTTCAATAAAAGAAAATATTTTGATAAATAAGTCATTTCACAGGTACAGCTATATTAAGTACGGTCAAAATATCAACTTGAGATTACATGTGGATTTATATTTCGTAAGAAAAACTTATCAATACAAACATTATCATCATGATTTAATAATATGAACCTTGACTTTGGCATTTTTAACACTATGTAATCTAAATTTGCACTTAAGAGCATGACGAAGCTGTCCGCCTTCTAATAATATTTCCAATCTTAACTTATGAATAAACGATGCGTTTAATTGAGTTTTTTTGCTATAAAGAACAAATTTGTAAGATTAAACTCTAGTGCGGACAACTCAAGAAAACCACCAAAATATTATACATACAAAGTTATAATAAAAACTTTCAATATATCGTATTTTAAGGTTAGGTTTGTCGAGTTTGATATATAATTTCCAATCCAAGCTCATAAAAAAATAATAAGTCCAAATAATTTTTTATTTTAACAAAAATTATTGTACTAATATAACTTTAGTGCGGACAAGTCATTATATTTGTTTAATTTAAGAATTTAAAATGATATCGATAAAATAAAAAAAGCAAAACTCGATTGCTGCAACTCCGACATGCCGTTAAGTCACACTTTTGCGAGAGCTATGTGGTCTATTTTTACACTGTGTGAAAAAAATGTGAGTATGCGAGAAAATTGAAATCTTGTTTACATGTCTCATATTAATATTACAATATTGAATATATTTTTGTTAAAAAGCGCATATTATTCGCAATTATTTTATGACATTTGCAATCGTTTTAGAGATCATAAATAAAGTTTGCACTTATGCCATGTATTGTATTATATTATCTTCATTGACATAGGTACGAATCCAGTAACGTAACTCAAGTAACAATCGTTAGGCTGGAAGTTATAGTCTTTACTCAGTTCTCAGATATCTATCTATGTTCTTACTCTTTTTCCATAAAAAGAACAAGGATAGAATATTTAAGAACTGAGTAACAACCACAACTTCTAGCCTGAGACTTGAGTTGGGTCTATAAATTCGAGCAATAAAAAAACATTATGGCCTGAATTCATAGTCGTGTCTTGAGTATTGAGTATGACTTAAAACTTAAGTTTCATCACTTGAGTATCAGCTGTTACTTCAATTGAGTGCTACATGGAGAGGTTATCACAGTTAGTTATGAAACAAAATCACGCAAATAAGAGAGTCGTTGGTAAGGATGTAACACTTAATTGAAGTAACAGCTGATACTCAAGTAACGATAATTAATTTTTAAGTCATACTTAATACTCAAGACACGACTATGAATTCAGGCCTAAGTTCGGGCCAAAGAAAAGTAACATGTAAAATATTTTGTAAATAGAATAACGAATATTAGTATTAAAACAGTATTACAAATATTATTATAAAAAATAAAATCCTATATTTATTAATTTTATATATTAGGTAAGAATTTATTTCTAACGAAATTGTAGTTTAAGACAATAATATTATTTCATGGGCTATATTACCTATATTACAATATTAGAATAACATTGTATAATAAAAATTGATCCGATATTAAATGGTTCGTTACAATTATTATTGTAGATGTTTAAGAAGATCTTTCAATAAAACATTAGGGCAAAATATTCGAATTATAATTTGTGTATGGTTAAGATAGTAAGTCCAAAACCTTTGTTAATATATAGGGCTATTACACGCTAGAAAAAGAACAGGGAACAGATATAAGAAATACATTACTTCTATATCTATATATATGAGGAATAGCGAGTTGTTGCTAGGGACAACGCGCTTATTATAGATATAGAAGCAATGTTTTTCTTATATCTGTTCCTGTTCTTTTTCTAGTTACTTTCGGGGTTTTTTTACCGACTAGATGCGGAGAAAAAAAATAAATAGTGAAAAAGTCATTTTTTCCATGCTGTGGACAGGGGAAGGGAGATCGCGGTCCGCAAATATGACAAAAAATATTTTTTTTATCCAAAACAAAGTTACAAGGTCAAGCAAAAATTTCAGGGACAGGGCAAAATTGACCATCTTAACGGGAGGTACCCTTTGTAAGCTTTTTTAGCTATAATGAACAATAAATTTGTAAGCTTATTTTTAGCGACAGTGATAAATAAAATTGTAAGCTTTTTCAGCGACAATAAAAGTAAATTTGTAAGCTTCTTCTAGCGACAATAAAGAATAAATCGGTAAGCTTTTTTTAACAGCAATAGAAAATTAATTTGTAAGCTTCTTTTAACGATAGTTAAAAATAAGTTTGTAAGCTTATTTTAGCAACAATGAAATTTGATTTGTGAATTTCTTTTAGCGACAGTAAAAAATGAATTCGTCAGCTTTTTGAACGGCAATAAAAATTAATTTTTAAGCTTTTTTTGGTAAAAATAAAAAATAATTGTGTAGGTTTCTTTAGTGACAGTGAAAATTTTTTTAACGACAATAAAAATTAAATTGTAAGCTTCCTTTAGCTACAATAAATAACAAGTCTAAAAACTTCTCTTAGCAGCAATACAAAATATACATATAAACTTTTATTAGCTAAAATAAAATATAAATTTTCAAGCTTCTTTTAGCGACAGTATAAAATAAATCTGTAAGCTTCTTTTAGCGACAGGAAAAAATCATATGTAAGCTTCTTTTAGCTATAATGAAGAATAAGTATGTAGGATTCTTTAGCGACGATAAAAAATAAGTCTGTAAAATTTTTCTGGCGACAGTGGAAATTAAATCTGTAAGCTTTTTTTAGCAGCAATAAAGAATGATCTATAAACTTCTTTCAGCTAAAATAAAAAATAAAAATGTAAGCTTCTCTTAGCTGCAATAACAAAAAAACACTCTCAATGCAGCAATATCTTTATATATGTTGGTTTCACACCCAAAATTAATAAATTTTCAGTTATGATTGCCTATTGGGGGTTGGCAAGCGGCGTCAGCAGGGGGGCCCCCAGTACATACATATATATATATATATACATGATTAATAACTTTTCTGGAAATGAAATTACACTTTGTACAGACATAAACTTACAGAAAAGTCAGTACACTTTTGACCAGACCACTTTTTAGATGTGTGAGTGCAGGTTATGTTGGTGAGTGTGGGAGTGTTGGATGCATCAGTTCGGGATGAGGAAGTGTTGATGGGTGGAATGTATGGATTGCGGGTGTAGTCCTGGGATTTTGGGTTTGCTATTCATGATATGAGTCTCTAGGTAGGTGGGTGTAAGGTGTGTGAGGATATGTGGTTTTTGTGTTTCTATTAGTTACTTAAGTTTGTGGTTATAGAGGTTGTCTATTTAGGGTTTCAGGTTTAAAAATTTATAAATTGTGGATTACAGTTTGTGCGATTAATGATTGTAAGCTCAGAGTGTGTGGATTTGACATTTGTGGGTGTGGTGTGTAAAGGTATGTGATTTAGCTGGGTATGATGCTTATGTAGGTTTTGAGTTCAAGGTATGGTAATTAGAGTTCGTGGGTTTTGGGTTAGTGGGTTTGGGATTTTCGGGTATGGGATATATAGATTCGTGGATGTGTGAATGCGGATAGTTTAGATTTGGGGTTCACGGGTGTGGTTTGAATGAGTTTAAAGGATCCATTGGCTTATGGTTTATGAGCTGTTGGATATGGTGCGGCGTGTGTTGGTGTGAGTTTAGTGAGTGTATGGGTTTGGGGTTTGTGAGAATGGGATGTATCGGTTAGTGAGTTCAGGGTCCGTGGAGTTTGTGGTATTCAGTGTGTGAATGTGTTGTAATGTGGATTGAGTGGGTGAGCGGAGTATTGGTTCAGGATTTGTGGGTTCAGGGTGTGTGAGTTAAGGGTTCATGGGTGTGAGGAGTATGGAGAGTGTGGGTATGTGAAGTTCATGGTTTGAGGGTGTGTGAGAATGCGTTTCTGAGTTTAAAGTGTGAAAAAAGTGTGTTTATAAGCTTAAGGTTGATTTCATTAAAAAATTTCTTAAAAAAACAAGCTTATTTCATAAAGATGTACAAAAATTATATGCTAAAATTTTGTTAACAATTGTATTAAGAATTGAAAAATATGTAGGAAAAATTTAATCTGGTCAAAAGTACACTCTCTTTTCTGAGATCCGATGTTATTGTAGGCTCAGAATATTTCTCGGTTTTAAATATGCGTGAAAAATGTATTTTTTATCTGTTTTATATTATGATAAGTCCATAAACTTAAGAAATAAGAATATAACAGTAGCATATAGAAAATAAATAAACTATTCATTCAAAAATAGTTATTGTCGAACATAACAACGTAGTAGATTTTCCGATTAGAATTCCAGTTAGAAATATCTACTTTACCATGATTTCCTGATTATATCAATTTCCCGGTAATCTTATCGTTACTTTAATAAAAATTATCACCAGAATTTAGATATCAAAAAATCATTTTCTCACTAAAACTTATCAATTAAAATCCGTGTATAGCTCACATGAAATACGCAAGAAAATATATTTAATATTCAAATATCGGCATTTTAAATATAAATTTTAAATATAAAATTTTATTCATATGAAAATTTGCGAATATTTCATAATTATTTATTACTGTAACAACATCTAGGAGTGGTCAAGTTTTTATTACTGATTATTCAAACCACCCAAATAAATCTTTTTTAAAACTTCTTTTCCAATAAGTCCCTTCCAAACTGTTTTGTAAAATAAGTTCTTTCCATACCGTGTAGCCAAGTAATTCCTTTCCAAACGCTTTTGTGAAGTAAGTCCATAGTAAATGGTCCCAAAAAGTAAGTCCTTTCGAATGGGAGGCGTCATTGTGCTTATTACTTCACTACACTTTCTTGCAGAGCATATTTTTTATCAATTTTCTATTCAAATGGAAGGAACAAAACAATACTTTCTTTATATTAATAGATAATTTTTATGATCAATATTCTACAACGAGTTTTCTTCGTAACTTGTTTATTCAAAATTTTTAGTTTAGTTTCAAAAGTTAATCCGAAAGATGTACTTAAGTTCTCATCTCTTTTCCAATTTTAATAACAAATTTTTAATACTGATACTTATTTACAAGAATAACAAGAATAGCCAATTAACGATATCCATATAGAGCGGTTAGACATAATTCTTGAAAAAAAGTAAAACAAGATATTAGATAAAATTGTGGTCGAATTAAGTGATAGTGTTCCTGAAAGTAACTATCGTAAAAAGGAAGGTGTTAATGCTGTCAACAATGATCATAAAGAAATTATAATTATAGAAAAAGAGAAAACGATAAATAAGTGAAAATGATAAAAGTGTCAAGAATTATGCTAAAGTGCGTGAAGCTATGTTATTCAATACCAAGAAAAGAATGCAGAAATTAGCAGAACTTGAAATTAATATTAGCTCATGTAAAGAAGAATTAGATTTTTTGCACACAAACTGGGTGCAAGAAAATTTGCTTATTGGGCAATACGAATTTTAAATGCATATGCATTAATACTAAATACGCTGTCATTTACTCTGACAGCTAAGTATCTTTTGATGTTCTAATCCCAGTGTCAAGGTCTAGAGGGTGCAATGACTTTTAATATAAACTGAAAAAAATTTTTTTAGTGAAAGATATTCTATTCACCACACTTCCAAACGAAAATAGTAGGATAGTAAATATTGTAAATATTAGATATTATGAACTTTTTTCATACTTTTTAAACAAAATATATTTAATATGAACTTTTTAAGTACTAAAAGATCCATTTCTTTAAATTAATTTTAAATTTTTTATGATGAAAAGAAATATAGTATAATTTTACGTATACATTTTTTTTGTTATTCTTAAAAATGAGTATAAATTTTAAAATATTGTTTGAAAATAAAATATAAATTAGATACTTATTTTCAAATAATATTTTCCAATGAAAACTAATGTATACATAATAATAATAATACTAATATATAATACTGATGTATGCATTTTTTTTAATAAAAAAAATGGATACGTAAAATTATACTGTATTTCTTTTCATTATAGAAAATTTAAAAGTAATTAAAAGAAATGTATCTTTTGGTACTGGAAAAGTTTATTTTAAATATATATTTTGTTAAAATGTATTAATTGGTTCTCATTGTCTAATATCTACAATATTTACTATTCAAATATTTTCGTTTGGAAGTGTAGTGAATAAAATATCATCCACTAAAATTTTTTTTTTTTGTTAGTTTATATTGAAAATTATTGCATTCTCTAAAAAGTCTTTAGCTGTCAGAGTAAACGACAGCGTGTTACATAGCTATACGAAAACAAAAAAAGTCTGAACCCAAGAACCAGACCATATAGACTTTATGTTTTTGAGGTCGCTGAATTTGAATCCAGTCAGTTTGATCCCATCACGTCAGGGTCAAGGTCATCTCAAGGTCAAATCTGCAAAATTTACAGTAACCCAATTTTTAGCACTGCATTCATATGTTTTTTGGATCGCGGAATCCAAATCTGGGGTCATTTAAACCCCACTAGAACAGAGTCAAGGTCATCTATCCATATACCGATATACCTATAAACCGCCATACCCATATACCCATATACCTATAAACCTATATACCCATACATCCATAAACCCATATATCCATGGACCCATGTACCCATAAAACCATATACCTATAAACTCATATACCCATATACCTATAAACCTATATACCCATACACCCATAAACCTATATATCCATGAACTCATATACGCATAAACCCATATATCTATAAACCCATATACCCATATAACCATTGACCCATGAACCCATATACTCATATAACCATTGACCCATGAACCTATATACCCATGAACCCATATACCCATAAACCCATGTACCTATAAGCCCATATACCCATAAATTCATATACCCATGAACCCGTGAGCCCATATATCCATGAACTCATATACTCATAAACCCGTATATCTATAAACCCATATACTCATATAACCATTGACCCATGAACCCATATACTCATATAACCATTGACCCATGAACCCATATACTCATATAACCATTGCCCCATGAACCCATATACCCATTAACCCATATACCCATAAACCCATGTACCTATAAGCCCATATACCCATAAATTCATATATCCATGAACCCATAAGCCCATAACCCATAAACCCATATACCCATAAACCCATGAACCCATATACCCATAAACTCATAAACCCATATACCAAGAAACCCATATACCCATAAACTCATATACCCATAAACCCATATACCCATAAACCCATATACCCATAAACCCATAAACCCATATACCCATAAACCCATATACCCATAAACCCATATACCCATAAACCCATATACCCATAAACCCATATACCTATAAACCCATATACCCATAAACCCATATACCCATAAACCCATATACCCATAAACCCATATACCCAATAACTCATATAACCATTCACCCATATACCCATATACCCATAAAGCCATATATGGCTAATAGTAACCCAATTTTTAGCAGTGCATTGTTATGTTTATGCACGGAGAGAAATTTGGCTATACTACATTGACATAAAATATCCTTCGTAGGTTCCAAAAGAAAATACGTTATATTCACGCGATGTGAACGATAGATTAACATCTGCGTATTAGCCCGTTAACAAACTTTGTTTCTATCCGAGCGAAGTCAAAACAAAAGTGAACATTGCATCATCTCATTTCAACGATGTCAACGAAACATTGACATCGTTGAAATGAGACGATGCAATGTTTACCTCTACTGTGAGATTCTCATTTTGAAAATAGAATGTATTCATTAATCCAATTTAAGGTTATAATATAGTTCGCAATCTACGAGTGATATTTGTTGTCAATGTAGGATAGCCAAATTTCTCTCAGTGTGGGGTCCCTGATCCAAATTTGGAGTCAGTTTAAGCTCACAAATTCAGGGTCAAGGTTATCCTAAGGTCAAATCTACAAAATTTATAGTAACCCAGTTTCTAGCAGTGCATTCGTATGTTTTGAGGATCGCTGAATCTGAATCTGGAGTCATTTAAACCCCACGACACCAGGATCAAGGTCATGTCAAAGTCAAATGATTTCTTGTACAAGATCATCCAAGATTTGATAAGCATTTTGAATTTTGTGCTATTTAATGTATCTCTCCCTACTACATCTTACACGCTTGTCAGTAAATAACTGATGCAAATGTTTTCTTTTACACCTTTTCCTAACAGTTTAAGGATCTTTTTTCAACATTTAGCAGTAGTCTGCCAGCATGGCAATATCCCATCTACCTTAATAGCGCTTCTCCATTACTTCAATATCTTGATGAAAACGTTCTGTTTCTCACTATAATCTCTACAGTTATCAGAAGAAGCATCTTAATAATTGGGTAGGAAAAATAATCTATAGCTTATTAGTTAACCCATTTCTCTAAAGTTCTCTACCATTCTTGATACAATTACTTTGTTATTTTGGCTTCAGCGACTATCCAAAAATTTTTCAGCAACTTCCTTATAACTAAGCAGCTTTTTTATTTTCAGTTATGGTAGTGAGAAATTGGTCATTGACCATCATTTTTCGAATTTGTGGACCATTAAAAATATCTTCCTTTAAAATCGTTTCTGATTTTTCTAGAAACTTGCTTCCCAAGTATTTGAAGCACTGGCCTTCTTTATCCTAAGTCTTTATTGAATTGTTTCATCACACCAAGTCTTATGTGCAGCGGTAGAGTTACAACTTTTTTCGGATCAACCAATGATGTATTTATAACGTTCTTCTTTCTCACTTTGAGAGATTTCCTTCTAGGCCATTTGTGATTTTTATAATGCTTTGCATGATCTTTACTACCTCATAAGCATAAGAAACATGGTGTCTTCGTGATTCCAGATTGCTGTCCAAACAACATTCCAGAAACTTTCGAATCACCACATAAACGCTATTTATGCTCATCATACTGAATTTTTTGTAATATATATTTCGCACAAAAATTGAGAGAAAATTTAAATTTGGCGTTAAAAAAGCACCGACTTCAAACCAATTTAACTCTGGTTAGAATTGACCTAGGGAGACCGGAAAAAAAAGCAAATTAAAGGTCTTTCTTTTAGTTTTTAGATGCCATATATTGTAATTTTCTTAACTAGAAATTTAATGCTCCTATCGAGCAATACGTAAGACTACGCAAAAACTCGATAAGTTTGCATCTGCTTTCTCGGTCACCACGGGTTTTAATAATTTTTTTCTGCTTATAAAATATTGCTTCATAAAGTTCAACTCTTTAGCTTTAATTTCGTTTTTTATGAGTCTAATTTTGAGTTTTTTTGACTGAGATATCGCTGTTTCAAGAAAAAAATGAATCTTTAAAAGGCTGCAACTCAATAAAAAATAATCGTACAGACATTTGTAAAAAAGCAAATCAAGGGTTTCATGTTCATCTTTACTGAAAAATTATTGCGATAATTTTAATTTCTTGATTTTACTATGAATTTTATGGTTTTTAAATCACTAAAAATGTTGATAATTAACCAGGTTATGAACAGCATTTCGTAAACCCATAACTTGGAATTTAAGTGGTTCTAATGGACATCTTAATACAGACACTATGTCCTCTGAAATCCATTCATAATTTTTCAAATTCATTGATAAATCGCTGAAATATTGAGCTTAAAAGCTCTTGTAAAATAAAGCTCTTCAGTAGCCTAAGCCTTTTTACACTAATTTATTTATACGATTTTTACAAAACTTTACTGTGGATCTACTCATAATACAGTGGCTACACTCTGCCGAACCCAGGGACAACGACACAAACGTGATGGCCACTGTCCCCATTATTTTAATTTTTTTTTTCTTCTTTTAAAAAAATTTTTTTTTTTATTTTTTTATTTTTGAATTAAAAAAAAAACTTTTAATTGAAAAATTTATTTTTTTGTATATTGTTAATTTTATAAAACATTGAGAAATTACATTAATAATGAGCATTACCACTACGATTACGAATTACCGACAAGCGTTGGCGCATGTTGATATAGCGTTAAATGGCTTGCTGCGGAATTTCATTTCAAATCTCTTGCAAAACTTCATAGAGCGAGTAAGGGTTTGCAGGTGATACTGGGCGCTGTCTCAATTTTTGACCAACCATGTCCCAAACATGTTTGATCGGATTAAGATCAAGACTAAGGGATCGGTGGTTCAATAAAGTTATGTCATTCTCTAAGAAAAATTGACGGGTAACGTTAGCTGTGTGAGATCTTACATTATCTTGCATGAAGACAAAATTCCTTCCGTAATGTTGCCTTAATGGCAAGACATGGAGATTCAACACTTCATCTACATATTGCCGCGTCGTTATTTCTAGAGATGGTACAAGGATGATCGGCGATCTGCCATTGTAATAAATAGCAGCCTTAGCCATTACTGACCCTTCTGCGTGAGGTATTGTTGTCCTAACAGTATTAGGGTGGTAGCGTTCTCCTCTTCGTCGCCACACAAATTTTCGTCCATCAGTATTGCGCAAACAAAATCGAGATTCATCGAAAAACCAAACCCTCATCCACTGCCTGAAACGCCGACGTACATACCTTTGAGCATACTAAAGACGAGCTTAGCGATGACCAATATTTAAATGTGATACTTCAGCAGATCTTTGTGCTTGCACATTCGCTGCATGAAGTCGGTTTCTTGTCTGCACTGATACTCGACGCCTATTCCTTTACTGCAGCTGATCACGTGTTTCTCTTGCTGTTATCATGCGACGAGTAGTACTTCTTACAATGTTTCAATCTGTTCGAGAACTGGTAACTCGCGGTCGTCCTTGACCTGCTCTTCTACGAAACTCCTGGGTTTCACGATATCAAGAGAAAGTGCGGTTAATCACGGATACGGAAACGCCCATTTGATTAGCGACATGTCTTGAAGAATGACCTTCTGATAATACTGTAATTACTATTGCTACCTCAACTTCAGTCAAATGACGTAGTGGTATATTTTAGGTAATTGAAAGAATTTGTAGAAAAAATACTGATTTCACATACGAAATTAATTGATTAAAATTTAAAATCTTTTCTTAACATTTCTACCCAATATTGACGAGATAAGGGACAATAAGTGAACTAAAGTGATGTCACGACAATTATTAATTAGAAAGGAGTTATTCTTTTCAAATTAAGTCAGCAGTTTTAATTATAATTAAAGATTGATCAAAGAACACAAACTAAAGATTAAAAAATCTACAAAAAATGTCTTATTGGTCTACGGGATTCTGTCCCTAATCTGGTTAATTATCAACATTTTTAGTGATTTAAAATCTATAAAATTTATAATGTAATCAAAAAATTAAAATTATTGCAATAATTTTTCAGTAAAGATGGATAAAACCTTCAATTTGCTTTTTTGGAAATGTCTGTACGATAATTTTTTACAAAGTTACAGCCTTTTGAAGATTAATTTAATTTTTTTCTTTAAACATCGATATCTCAGTCAAAAAAAATTCGAAATCAGACTTGTAAAATACAAAATTTAAGCTAAAGAGTTAAACATTATGAAACAATATTTTACAAGTACAAAAAAAAATTTTTGAACCCGTGTGAATTGAGAAAGTAGATGCAAAGTTATCGAATTTTAGCGTAGTTTTGTGTATAGCTTGATAGGATCATTAAATTTCTAGTTAAGAAAATGACAATGTATGGCATCTAAAAACTAAAAGAAACACCTTTAATTTGCTTTTTTACCGGCCTCTCTAGGTCAATTCTAGCCAGTTAAGTTGGTTTAAAGTCTGTGCTTTTTTAACGCCAAATTTAGGTGTTATCTTAATTTTTGTGCTAAGTGTAATTTCGAGATTGTCGTATGATTCCTTCACTGTAGTGGAGTGTGCTATTGGAACCGAGGCATAGTAGTTGGTAGTGTGTAATAATACAGTTTTCAAACTTTTTTTTGATAAATCTAGGAATAACCTCTGTTACGGATAGAATTACATTTAATATAGAAAATTATCAGGAATTTAGTATGTGAAATAATATTAGTATATATATTTATATCAAGATGAAAGTATAAGAAATAAATTTAAAATAATTTAGTAGAAAAGATTACAGCTGCGCGTAGAAAAAATTATTTTAAGTTTCAATCACACGAAGTTTTAATTTAAGTATTTTTCATATATGTTTTAGTTTTTAATCATTTTCTTAAAGGCTTAAATTACTAGTTTCTTAAAGTAGAATATGTAATTAAATTTTGGTATCGATTGGAATATTGCACTTCACGGTATATAATTTTATACGTAAAAAATTATACTTTTTTTATATTTTTCCACGTGTGTTTCTTGAGCTATCAAAAAAGATGCATGCTTTCGATCATTCTCAAATTTTCAGAGCATAATAAATACGGTAAAAAAAAAGTTTAAGCCTATCCTAGTACATGTGCCCTTCTTTATAGAACTGTTTGACTATTTTTAATGTAAGTGTAATTTTCACTTAAAAATCATACTTAAATTAAAAATAGTCAAACAGCTTTATAAAGAAGCCACCACAGTAACTCAGGAATAGTTAGATCTAGCTACTCCATTCTGGTTGCATAATTTATCGCTTTTTTGTCGCTCTAAGATAGGACAGTTCGTAAGTCCCAAAACCTGACCCATACCCGGATATGGCCATTGGGCCTGAGTGAAAATAGAAACTTTTTTTTCCTAATGTATCAAATAAGTCATGCGATGTTTCTGATACTAAAGTAGCTTTAGAAAATTTGTCACTTTAAATATCTTTACATCCAAGCACATAGAAAATGTTTTTATGTGAAATTGATTTCAATTGAAATGCATTTGATAATGAGTCATTCTTGATGATTAAAACAATCAAGACCTCAAGCACAATTAAAAGATGTTTGTGATCTTACTGACTAGGAGAGTATCAGACCTCCGGATCATGGATTTTGCTCAAACTTTGTGATAAGTTTTAAGATGTCAAAATATGAAAGAAAACAAAATTTTAGACCCCAACGCTCAATATTTCCCTAGTTACAGGCAATTAAAAAAATCACTAAAAAAGTTACTAGATTTTCAAGCGCATATAGTTCCTTAGCATTGATAGCTAGGAGCTTGAAACTTTTTTTAAATGAAAGCTGAGCTCAAATCCTTTCGAAATAGTAGTTATAGCATGTCAAAATATTATTTTTTCCCAAAGTTATATCTTAATAAACATTAGACCCAATTTCAGCTTTTTTTATTAATTAATGTTTTAAAAAGAAAAATCAGGTCCAATGTTTATCACGCTATAACATTAAGAAAAAATATTATTTTGACATGCTATAACTACTATTTCGAAAGGATTTGAGCTCAACTTTTAATTAAAAAAAGGTTCAAGCTCCTAGCTATCAATGCTAAGGAACTATATGCGTTTGAAAATCTAGTAACTTTTTTAGTGATTTTTTTAATTGCCTGTAACTAGGGAAATATTGAGCGTTGGGATCTAAAATTCTGTTTCCTTTCATATTTTGACATCTGAAAACTTATCCCAAAGTTTGAGCAAAATCCGTTATCCGGAGGTCTGATACTCTCCTAGTGAGATTTAAAGGATTTTGTCGCTCTAGTGATTTTTCAAGCTGGACACTCTAAATATTTTTTTCTGAGTTTTTGAATTTAGATGTGTCTAAAAATTTGTCGCTCATGATATTTGAATAAATTTTAACTTTCAATGCAATAAAAATATGGTTCTGAGACAACAGAAGCTACAAGGATTTTGTCGCTCTTAAAATCTATGGTTTCTAGCACGCTAAAATGATTTTTATGCAAATTTTTGTGATTATAATGCATCTGGAAATTTGTCGCTATTGATATTGGTAACCATCAATACTTTAAAGACAATACAAGAATATTTCTGATATTACTTTCCATTGCATTCAGTCTTATTAGTTTTGAATATCAATAGTGACCACTACTTTAATGCATTTTAATTCAAAAAACTTGCACAAAAACATTTCCTATGTGCTTGGGTTTAAACATTTTTGGAACAACGAATTCTTTGTAGCCACTGCAGTATTAATAACATCTTTTTATTGCATTTAAAATATTGATGGTTAACGATCTCAAACGCGACAAATTCCTAGATGCATTACAATCACAAAAATTTGCATAAAAATCATATCAGCGAGCTAGGAACCATAGATTTTTAGAGCGACAAAATTCTTAAATTCTGTATTATCAGAATCGAATCTTCATTGCGTTCAAAGTTATAATTTATTCAAATATCATAATCAACAAATTCCCAGACGCATCTTAATTAAAATACTGATATAAAAAAATATTCAGAGAGAGCTGATTGAAGAATTACTAGAGCAAAAAAATTCTTTAAACCTCAGTAAGGTCACAAACATCTTTTAATTGCACTGAAAATCTCAATAATTTTAAATATCAAGAGCGACTAACTTTCTAAATCATTTTAATTCAAAATACTTGCATAAAAACATTTCCTATGTGCTTGGATTTGAAGATTTTCAGAGCAGCAAATTCTTTGCAACTACTGTAATATCAGAAATATGTTTTTATTGCGTTGGAAGTATTAATGGTTAACAATCCCAAAAGCGACAAATTTTGAGATGCATCAAAATCACAAAAATTTGTATAGAAATCATTTTAGCGTGCTAGGGACCATAGATTTTTAGAGGAACAAAATTCGTGTAGCTTTTGTTGAATCAGAATCATATTTTTATTGCATTGAAAGTTAAAATTTATTCCAATATCATAGGCGACGAAATTTGAGACGCATCTAAATTTGTAAAATTACAGAGAAAAATATTTAGAGTGCCCAGTTTAAAAAATCACTAGAGCGACAAAATCTTTTAAGCCTTAATAAAATCACGAAAATCTTTTAATTGCTCTTAAAGTCTTAATTGTTTTAATAATCAAGAGCGTCTCATTTACAAATGCATTTCAATTGAAATCAATTTCATGTAAAAACATTTTCTATGTGCTTGGATGTAAAGATATTTAAAGTGACAAATTTTCTAAAGCTACTTCAGTATCAGAAACATCGCATGACTTATTAGATACATTAAGAAAAAAAGTTTCCATTTTCACTCAGGCCAAATAGCCATATCCGGGTCTGGGTCAGGTTTTGTAGCTTACGAACTATCCTATCTTAGAGCGACAGAAAAGTGACAAATTATGCAACCAGAATGGAGTCGCCAGCCCTAGCTGTTTTTCCGTTACTGTAGTGGATGCCATAGCTTAATATTAAGCTAAAGTAGCCATTGTTTCTCGGAAACAAGTGGAGCAACAAAATTAAGTGTAGAATCAAATATCAGCGACAAATTAACAATAAACTATTAAATATTGCATGATTTATTAGATACATTAAGAAAAAAAGTTTCCCTTTTGACTCAGGCCTAATGGCCATATCCGTGTCTGGGTCAGGTTTTGGGACTTATAAACTATTTTATCTTAGATCAACAAAAAAGCGACAAATCATGCAACCAGAATGGAGTTGCTAGCCCTAGCTGTTCCTGAGTTACTGTAGTGGAAGCTGTAGCTTAATATTAAGCTAGAGTAGCCATTGTTTCTCGTAAACGGCTGAAGCGACATAATCCGGGATTTAGCAACAAATTAGCTACAAAATATGGTACTATTTCGAGTTCGGCCCTATAAAGTGGATTCCGTAGCTCAATGTACATTAATTTTTCTATATTTTTGTAATACAATTTATCTGTATTATTTTTTGCAATACGATTTCATTCTAATTATTTTAGAAGACTATGATTATTAATTTGACTACTATAAACTGAATTAATTTTGTGCAAGTGCAATTTCATTTTTATTTATTTATTTATTTATTTAGAAAATATACAGACACGTAGTCCTTTACAATAAAAGTAGTACAAAAAGATAGTAATAATTTAATTTGAAATAATATTTGAATAAAAAAAAAATTTTTCAATGCCGTGTTTTAAAAACGACTAAAAAGTATAAAATAATTTTCGTAGCTATTAAAAATTATATTATACTTTTTAGTCGTTTTAAAAACGTGGTATTTAAAAAATTTTTTTTATTTCAATATTATTTTCTACTTTCTGGTCTTATGTGTGTAAAATTTTTGGTGTTTAAATTGAATTTTTGTTTTCGGACAAGTCAACATCTAGACTATATTTAGAGAACAGGTGGTCGCATGCTGAGTTTCGCGTCATTTTGAAGATTTTGACGCTATTGGGAATTCTACTGATATATGATATTTCATCCATTGATGGACCCTAAAATCGATAAAATTTAATTTTAAGACTGATAAGAACAATGGAAAATGCTATAATTTATGTCTAATTTCGATATAGGACAAGTTAAAGAATTTTAAAAATTTTCAAAGATTTTTAGAGATTAATGTTAAAAGTATTTCTATATATAAAATCTCTAAATTTTTAATTTTACAAACAACTCCGCATATAGTTGAATATACTGATATATACATCGGTAAAAATATATAAATTTGATTGTATTATCCAACAATGCATGCAAAAATATAATATTGAATATATTAATATATTAATATATCGAATAAAAAATTAAAAAAATTTTCGAAGATTTTTTGACACTAATGTTAAAAGTATATCTATATATAAAATTTTCAAATTTTCAATTTCGCAAACATCTCCACATATAATCGATATATTAATATATACATTGGTGAAAATATATAAATTTGTTTTCTATAATATTGCATTGTCATCGGCATCTGAGCTATGTTGAAAATTTCAAGCTCATCGGAAAGTTAGTTTTAAATCGATTACGAAATTTTACCCGAACAGACAGACAGACACGAAGAGAAGCTAATAAAAACGTTGTTTGTATAACAATATATAATTAATTATAATTAATTATATATAGTTATAAAAAAGCTCCCATTATTACTCCTCGAAAAGTAGTATACCTCCCTTAACTAATCGCCACTTGACCCTCTTTACCACTTGCCACATATACAATAGTACATTACGATACAAGTGACCTAAGTGGCACTTTATTACACGGCCGGAGTTATCGCCCGAGCGTAGCGAGGGCGATAACGTAGTGCCGTGTAATAAAGTTCCACTAAGGTCACGAGTATCGTATACTATTTTGTAGCACGTGGGGCATAAATCCGCCAAATTAAATCTGTACTCTTCAAAATCAGTAATAAACAAAAACTATGCACTCCACGAATTATAATTCAAAAAATAAAAGCGAAAATTATAAAAAATCAAACACTACGCATCCTGTGAATGATAAATCGAAAAAAAGAAAAAAAAACTATAAATAAACTAAAACTAAACACTCCATGAATAATAGATCGAAAAAGAAAAAAAGAATATAATTTCAAAAATATACTCAAAATGTGTAATAATAATTAATTTTTATCAATATTATTGATATTATGTGAAATTGTTTGTTGAAATCATCTTCTATGAAGTCATAAATTGAAATTTCGTTTCACTTATGAATTAGCGTCGTAGGAGCGGTGAGGAGGTAACATATTTAGTATAGCAATAGCAATCGTGTGTAGTAATAGGGGTTCCCGTAGCATTTTATAATACAACGCTGAAATGACTATACCTCTTCGCTTTACATGTTACGCTACTATCAATTTTCGTTTTACTCGTATCTTACTTGCTTATAATTGTTATTTAATTTGAAGAATGTTAATGTAAAAGAGTTTCAATATACTACAGCTTATTGTTATTTATGGAAATACTTTAAAAAATAATTTACATATAAAATTATTTCTTATTATATACGTAGGTTACCTAAGTAAATTCATTATTGTACCGTGTAAAAAAGTGCCACCTAGGTAACAGAAAAGTGTTACCTAAGTGCGGATTTAGGTCCCGCAGTGCTATAAAGATAGTTATAGCGAGAATGTTTTTTCTTCTTAGTTATTTTTCCTTCAGACATCTCTATAAGTATTAAAATAAATGAATTATTCACTAATGTTTCATTAAATCAATACATAATATAATAAAAAATTTTTTATACATAGCCTATACGTACAAATTAAACATAAAATAACATAAAATACAAATTACACATAAAATATAAGTAATTTTTAGGTTATGTCATGATGACAACTTTATAAAATAATTTTTACATTATTATTATTTTTATATATTTATATATATTAAAAACTTTATTAAAACTAAATTAAAATCTATTTAATCAATAAATATATGCACAAAGAAGCATATACAACTTAAAATTTTGCGAGTCATGAAACCGGATGCATCGTATTCTTACAACGTTATACTGCTCGCCTTTTTCAACTTAAAATATTTAAGTTCTATAAATTTAATATAAAACAAATCTTAAATAATAGTGATCGCTTACCTGTATAAATGCTTTTTTATGCTCATCAGAACAATATATTGATTATTTCATTTTTTTCATTGCTTTTAGTACACAATACAAACGCGGCTTGTCTTAACATATTTGCTAACATAAAGCATGTGTTTCGGGCCAAATCGATGTTCCGAGAATAATTTTCTTTTTTTTTACTTAGTGCTGCTCCCTTCTGCCCGGTATGGTGACGCAATCGGCGCGGTAATAATTAAATAAATCAGAAATAATTTTGTTTATCTATATGATTAATATATTATTTTTTATATTATAAATAATAGGAACCAAGCAGTAAGAGGGTACCGAGTAGCAAAGGGGTAATTGACCTTATTGTTGCAATAATTTATTCAATTCTTACCTCTTCCCAACACTATACGTTACAACCTCCATTATTTGTTTTTATATACATTAGGCTTAATTTTTTTCATTAAACCTTAAACGTCCTTACAATACACCATTTTATCATCATCATAAATCATTTTTTCAAAGTATTCTTTGAAACTAAAATTATAAGTTGATAAATATAGTATTATGTATATAATATACAGCACTTCTAAATTACAAATAATTAATTTTCTGATTTGTGATATTTAAGGTATAAAGCGATATATATGTATCTTCGTTTTGGAATAGTTAGCTTTTGAGTTTAAAATTGATTATTAGTCATTTAAAATTGTTATGTATTATATGATTCATATGGCTGATTCCATTCAGATTCATGCAGGCCGTCACTGATCGAATTTTTTTTTCTTCTAAGTAATAAAAATACTTTCTATAATGTATATAAAGATAAAATTTACCTCGTAGAACGCGCAAAATTTTTTTTTTACTACAGCAATTTTAGTGTTGGATGTAAAAACGAAAATTCAAAAATTGAAAATGAACCTCTACTTTTAAATGACTATAGCTCCGTCAATTTTTTACCTTTTTGGGCGTTCTTTTAACAAAAGTGTGCGAAATTCTGTCTAGTTTTAAATGCAATCTCGATTTTTGTAATACAATTTGATCTCACTGAGTTATTTACGAAAAACCGAAAAAAAGCGATTTTTTTTCAAACACGATTTTCTCAAAAACTATATTTTTTTTTTTTAATTTCTATATGATTTTATACATAAAAAATACTAACTTTTAGGGTAGGTGAGAATATGCGATTTTGCCTTATTTTTTTTAACAGATTTTTAAACGTTTTTCTTATATTTTCGATTTTAAAACATTGATACCATGGCGCATCGTACTATTTTTCCAACTTTAAGTGTTCTTACAACTATTTTAATGCTTTTATTTATTAATATATCAAAAATATAAACAATAATCTTTAAAATAAACCCGGGATCGAATATTTTAATCAATTAGAACCAAAGTTATGACAATTTGAAGTTTAAAAAAAAATACTGAAGCTTTAAATAAATATGATATTTACATTGAGGAAACGCAATTTTCGTTAGAGATTAAAATCTGAAGATATAAATTTTTTAATTTAAAAAAAAAGTTATTTTGATGAAAGAATACATAACTATTTATCCTCTTTTTATAGTACATTATTATAATAAAAATTTTTTTTGTTGAAGAATATAATTTTTTTATCAGTCTGAATTTCGCGCCTAGAATTTGGATTTATTTTGTAGGGAGTTGACGCATGTCACTACTAGGTAGCGATGATTCGTTCTTTGCATTCTCATCAACGACTTGAAGCGTTTAAAAATATAAGAAAAGGAAGATAAAAAATAAAGTTGTTTAAGAAAAATTATTTTTTTTGATCTGTCATTGAACAGAATATCAATAATGGCATCACTGATTGTTAAAATGAAGTGCAAGGATTTAAAAGGAAGGCACAAAAAAGTTGTTTATGATTGCTCCAAAAGTCCGCTTAGAGAATTAGGTGATCTAACGGAGTCTTTGAAGCGCTTGTATCCAAATACTTCTTTCTCTAGAGAAGATAAAGTATGCCCTTCGTGTTACAAAATATTATTAGATGAAATGAAATAATATTAAAAATAAAAAAAAAAACTTTTTAATGTACTACGTTTTTATAATGAACCAAAAAGTATAAAATAATGTGTAATGAAATGAAAAGTGAATAATGATTTGAAATAAAAAAACGTGGGGCGCATGTTTATTATTATGTATTGTATGCGCCCCACGTTTTTTTATTTCAAATCATTATTCACTTTTCATTTCATTACACATTATTTTATACTTTTTGGTTCATTATAAAACGTAGTACATTAAAAAGTTTTTTTTTTTATTTTAATATTATTTTATACTTTTAGTTCAATTAATTAAAAACTTAATTTCATGAGTATATCCTCTAAATATATTAATATATATATATATATATATATAAATTTTATCGTGTTGTCCAACAGTGCATATTATATAGCATATAAATTGTTATCAAGGGACTAAAACGTGTTTCATCTATTTTTTTAGAGAACACGTAATCGCATGCTGAGTTTCCCGCCATTTTGACGATAATGACGCTATTAGAAATTCAACCAAAATTTATTGTTTTATGCATTGATAGACCATAAAATGAATAAAATACAGTCTCAAATTTTATATGTACAATACAAAATGCTGTAATTTATGTCTAATTGCAATATGAGAAGTTAAAGAATTTTAAAAATTTTCGAAGATGGTTAGACACTAATGTTAAAAGTATATCTATATATAAAATCTTCAAAATTTCAATTTTTCCAATATCTCCGTATATAATTGTATTAATATATTTTTCGGTGGGAATATATATTTAATTATATTATCCAACAATGCATGCAAAAATATAATATTGAATATATTAATATATTAATATATTTGATATATTAATATATTAATATATTTGATATATTAATATATTAATATATTTGATATATTAATATATTAATATATTTGATATATTAATATATTAATATATTACTATATTAATATATTACTATATTTGATATATTAATATATTAATATATTAATATATTAATATATCAAAAGAAGATTTTTAAAATTTTCGAAGATGTTTAGACACATGTTAAAAGTGTATCTATATATAAAATCTTCAAATCTTCAATTTTGCCAACATCTCCGTATATGATTGAATATATTAATATATTGTTCGGTAGATATATATATTTTTTTTATAATATTGCATTGTCATCCAGTTCCGAGCTATATTTAAAATTTCAAGTCTCTAGCTCATCAGGAAGTTAGTTTACAATCGGTTGCAAAATTCGTACCGAACAGACAGACAGACAGACAGACAGACAGACAGACAGACAGACACCAAAGCGAGTTAATAAAAACGTAGTAATAGTAATAATAGTAATAGTAATAGTAATAATAGTAATAAAATACGCCTATTTCATCGACTTCAAGCAGTCAACAATCTTCGGAAGATTTTATTCATAGTGAGGCTGTGGTAGAACAGCTCAACGAGACTTCGAGTAATTTGAAATTAAACATTTCACCAATTAAAATGCCTCAAAGTATCAATATCAAGATGCGAGAATCTTATGCTCTCTGAAAAAGAAAACAAATGAACGATGCATTTGATTCACAAATAGCAAGTAAAATAATGAAAGTTTACGATATAACGGATTTGCCCGCATTGAATGAAAATAATGAATGTAAAACAAATGATAAATGGCTTGAGAATATTAAAATTGCATTAGATAATTGTTCAAATTTTCTAGAGAAAGTGCGATTATTGAGTATTATACCAAGTGATATTTCCAAAGATTATTTATTATCAGTTTCACCAAATGTAACTATTTATATGATTGATCAAGCACGATCATTGGTAAATAATAAAAAAATTTACAAGCAGTCTGAGAACTATTGTGGCCATTCTTTGGATAGTGAAATCGTAATGAAAGTAAAGGATTATTATCTGAACGATGATTTTAATTGTTCTCGTCAAAGTGCAAATAAAAGCGACACAGTATCTATCAAAGAAAATGGTATAAAAACTAAAAAAGTCAAACGCTTTCTTACGCGAAGTATAAAAGAAATATATCAATTATTTAAAGACGAGAATCCTGAAATGAAAACAAAAATTGGTAAATCAACATTCTACGCTTTAAGACCGAAGTGGGTTATATCACATCCACTCACCGATTCGTGTCTTTGCGTTTACTGCGAGAATCTTAAACTTATGTAAGATGCTTTGAATAATTATAAAAAAGAGAATAAACAAGACATTGCAGATTTGGAATTGAAAATATGCTCTTCACTTTTTTGTTCAAAAGATGATATGAAATGTGTACTAACCAGGAGAGGCTATGAGCTTCGGGTCACAGATCTTGACGAAACTTTGGGATATATTTTTAGGTACAAAAATATGAGTAAAGCCAGAGCGGTACGGTCTAACGCTTCAAAAATTGAAATTATAGACGTCTCCAGTCTTATTTGAAGAAAAATGTAAAAAAAAGCTCCTAATTGAAGTGTGAATAATCCAGTCTAGAAATTTCTTTAATAAATCAACAGGGACTAAAATAAAAGTACATAAAGCAAGTTTTAATCTGCCGTTTTCAGAATTGAAAAATAATAATTAGAACTAGAGATATGTTCGTTCAAAGTTAAGAAGCAAGAAAGTACCAAAAATCACCTAAATTCTAAAGGACAGTGATTTTGTGATTTTTGGTACTTTCTTGCTTCTTAACTTTGAACGAACATATCTCTAGTTCTAATTATTATTTTTCAATTCTGAAAACGGCAAATTAAAACTTGCTTTATGTACTTTTATTTTAATCCCTGTTGATTTATTGAAGACATTTCTAGACTGGATTATTCACACTTCAATTAGGAGCTTTTTTTACATTTTTCTTCAAATAAGACTGGAAACGTCTATAATTTCAGTTTTTCGAAGCGTTAGACCGTACCGCTCTGGCTTTACTCATATTTTGGTACCTAAAAACATATCTCAAAGTTTCATCAAGATCTGTGACCCTAAGCTCATAGCCTTTCCTGGTAAGAGAATGTAAAGAATGTCCCATTGGAGATTCTATTGATTTACAAGTAATTTCTTTGACAAAAGAAGATTTATATGAAGAAATAATTTATGGTGTTTGGGAAAAATCAAATTTACTGAATAAAACTAGCACAATTGAAAATTTCTTAATAGAGTTAAGAGAGCGCGCTCTCACTGTAAAAGCTCATAAATTGGTCAAAGAAATTCAACGTATAGCAATTAAAGAGGTTAAACTTTTAGCGAAAAATAATGACTTCCAATTAGTTATTCATGTCGATTTTGCAGGAAATTGGACAGTTCTGCTTCAAAATGAAATTCAAAGCTGTCATTGGAGTAAAAATCAAATATCAATATTTACATCAGTATGCTATTTTGAAAATGATAAAACAGTCAGTTATGTCACCGTCTCTGATGATATTAAACATGATTCGTCTCATGCCCTAATGACTATAAATTTAATTATCGACAACTTAAAACAAAAACATTTTGCGCAAGATCTTGATAAAATCATAACCATTTCCGATGGAGCTGCCAGTCATTTTAAAAATAGATATCAATTCTATGAGCTTCAAAACTCAAAAGTAAACAGAAAATGACTTTTTTCTGCAACAGGTCATGGTAAAGGCGCTTGTGACGGTATTGATGGTTTAGTTAAATATTATGCTACTACGCATAATCTGTCCAAGAAGAGTGCAGATTTTATTAGAAACGCTAAAAATTTCGCCACTGACGTATCGAAATATACTCCGTCAATTAACATTCTTGTTATCCGCAAGGATGAGTTAGAAGTTTTTCGACAGACAAAAAAAATGGAAAGGTTAGGAAATGCAAAAGAAATTAAGGGTATTCAAAAGATTCACTGTTGGAAAAGTGAACGAAACCAAATCTACACTGCCAAAACTTGGAGACATGAGTGGCAAGAAGTAAATTGAAAGGTTTTATTTAAATTCGGATTCTTTTATTCACATTAGTTCTCAATTCATTAGTGTTCATTTCTTAATTGTATCGCATATTATTTGTTCATTGAAAATGACCAAATAATATATTTTGGTATTCCAAAAATTCACCTTTTCAAAATTCGAAATTCAAATTCAAAATTCAAAATTTAAAATTCAGAATTCAAAATTCAAAATTCAAAATTCAGAATTCAAAATTCAAAGTAAATATATTTATTTAAAGTTTCAGCATTTTTTCTTAAACTTTAAATCGTCATAACTTAGGTTCTAATTGATCAAAATATTCGATCCGGCGTTTATTTTAAAGATTATTGTTGATATTTTTGATATATTATTAAATAAAAGCATAAAAATAGTTGTAAGAACACGTAAAGTTGGAAAAATAGTACGATGCGCCATGGTATCAATGTTTTAAAATCGAAAATATAAAAAAAACGTTTAAAAATCTGTTTAAAAAAAATAAGGCAAAATCGCATATTTTCACCTACCCTAAAAGTTAGTATTTTTTATGTTTAAAATCATATAAAAATTTCAAAAAAAAAAAAATATATAGTTTTTGAGTAAATAGTGTTTGAAAAAAATCGCTTTTTTCGGTTTTTCATAAATAACTCAACGAGATCAAATTGTATTACAAAAATCGACGTCGCATTTAAAACTAGACAGAATTCTGCACACTTTTGTTAAAAGACGTCCAAAAAGGTTAAAAATTGACGGAGCTATAGTCATTTAAAAGTAGAGGTTCATTTTCAATTTTTGAATTTTCGTTATTACATCCAACACTAAAATTGCTGTAGTAACAAAAAAAATTTTAAGCGTTCTACGAGGTAAATTCTATCTTTATATACATAATAGAAGGTATTTTTATTATTTAGAAGAAAAAAAAAATTCGATCAGTGACGGCCTCCATGAATCTGAATGGAATCAGCCATTTATCAACTGTTAAAAATTGTTATACAATTTAATGATTTTTACGTTATTAAGTATTAATTATATCGAAGTTTCATACTTAACATCGTCGCAGTGCGTATCATATCGGTAATATGTTAGTATAAAATAATTAAATTCATCAGTTCGGAAAAATTCGATACTAAACTAAATAATTTTTGGGACAAGTGGTGTTAATAGATGCACTGATATAAGTTGTCTTGATATATGAACTGACAAGAAGAGTGTCAGGGTATTGGGACGCCGATCCTGCTCAAATTTTGGGAGATGATTTTAGATGTAGAAATATGAAAAAAGCCAAGGTAATAGACTCTAACGCTCAATATTTTTCTAGTTACAGGCAAATAAAAAAATCACTCTAAAAGTTACTAGATTTTCAAACGCTTATAATTAATTAGCATTGATAGCTAGAAGCCTGAACCGTTTTTTAAATGAAAGTTGAGCTCAAATCCTTTCGAATCATTACCTATAGCATCCCAAAATATTATTTTTTCCTAAAATTATAGAGGAATAAGAATTGAAACAAATTTTAGCATTTATTATTAATTAATTAAAATTAATGTTATGAAGACGAATTTCAGGTTAAATTTTTATCCCTTTATAACTTTTGGAAAAAATAATATTTTGGGATGCTATAAGTGATAATTCGAAAGGATTTGAGCTCAACTTTTAATTAAAAAAAGGTTCAGGCTTCTAGCTATCAATGCTAATGAATTATAAGCGTTTGAAAATCTAGTAACTTTTATAGTGATTTTCTTTATTTGTCTGTAACTAGAGAAATATTGAGCGATAGAGTCTAGTACCTTGGCTTTTTTCATATTTCTACATACAAAATCATCTCCCAAAATTTGAGCAGGATCGGCGTCCCAATACCCTGACACTCTCCTTGTGAGTATCAATTGAAAAATGACTGCAAATGTTCTTTAGACTACTGTCTCAAGTTAATACATTTTTTTTAGATATTTTCCTTTCTCCGTGCACTGGAAGGTAAATATCATCTTCGTCACCTTCAATTTTCTCATTAGTGCCAAATTTAGAAAACCCATCTTCTAACATATTTTTATCAAATTTATCATCATCTTATCCATTACTGACTTTGTTATTATTCGTCTGATCATTTCAATCACTGACTCCGTAGCTCTCTTTGTCATCATGCTGTTATCTAATTCAATTAATAACCTCTCAAGAAGATCAAGCTCTTTCTCGTTTATCGATTTTTCAATAGGTATTCATACGGATATGACATAAGTGTATTTCACTTTTGTTTTAGATTTACTATTAATTCTAAAAAATTCGGTGTTACAGAAATAACAAACTTCTCTTCTATCTGCTTTGTCTATGAAGGCTACTTTGTCAAAAATACATTGTTTAATTTTTCCAATTTATTTATCTGTACATTTTGTGACGTAGAAAATACCACGTAACAATAAAAAAATTTTCGGAATAAAATTTTTTCCCGTCAGTTGAGTGAATAATAATTAAATTAAAATATAAAATATATATGAATAAGTTAATTTCTTTATTTTATTAGTAATCGCGGATTGGATAATAAAAGAAATCTGTTCCTTTGGTAAAATGAGGGCGCGTATTGAGCGCCGAGAGTGAGAGAGAGAGAGAGAGAGAGAGAGAAAAGCGAAGCGAATCGTAACAGCTAAACGATTTACGCCATTAAATTCTTACGTAATCAACTCAAATTTCTTGATTCAATTAAATTAAACATTTTTTTTTAAGCGACGAGTAGATAAAGACATTGATCAAAATAAAAATCTTTTGCATAGACTAAATTTAAATTTGAAAGTATAATTAGAAGAATAAAGTAATCTAAAATTTTGTGTGTGTGGGATATGAGAGAGCGCGAATAGGTAGAAAAATAAGCAAGGTTTATTAAGACCGAATATGAACTAAATAATTTTCTTTAATATAAAATTAAATGAATTTAAATAAAAGTTTTTTTGTGTGTGTCTACCCCTCCCATTTCAGGCAAGAAATCTACACGAAAAGAGCCACCTCCCGAGTCAAGGCCGCTTGAGATTCGTGCTTACGGCTAGCTAGTTGGTGGTGTATCTGGCGCCCTTTACACAAATAAATCATTTTTGATACACCGACTTTGCCTGTGAGAATCGGCCCACTGGTAGATTAATATATTTGTTTCATAGTATAGAATATTACATTTACTAAAATTCTCACATCGCAATTTATACAACTAAAAAATGCATGCCAACTTGCTATAAAATTATTTAAAAATATTAAATAAAATTTAAATGCATTTTGAAGTAATAAAATGTAAAGATTACACAAATTTAAGAAAATTAAACATAACTTTTCTTAACGTATTCCAACTTATTTTCCATTTTTGGAATAAAATCATCGATTCGTCATACAATATAATCAAATAAAATTTTTCTTTCGCAGTCATATATTGTTTCAAGAAGTAAAGATGAAAAACATTACATGTGACAAATTTAAGATAATCTTAGAAACATTTATAAAATTTGAATCGCGACCTGTGTAGTAGTGCACAGGATCTATAGTAGCATACCTGTGTAGTCCTTTGGAATCAGCGACCCCAAAAACCTTTGAATGCACTGCTAAAAATTGGGTTACCGTTGATTTCGCAGATTTGACCTTGAGATGACCTTGATCCTGACCTTGTGGGTTCAAGCTGGTTCCAGATTCCGATTCAGTGATCTCAAAAACATAAGAGTGCACTGCTAAAAATTGGGTTACCATTAATTTTGCCGTTTTGACCTTGAGATGACCTTGACCCTGACGTGATGGGGTCAAACTGATCCCGGGTTCGGATTCAGTGACCTCAAAAACATAAAATTTTTATGGTCTAATTTTTGGGTTTTGATTTTTTTTTGTGTGGCTGTGTTATTAATGCATGTACACTTGGCGGAAAGGATATTTCTCTGAATGAGTACCTCAAATGGTAGCGCTGCATATTTTACCACAAACGTAAGAGAACTTCGAATCATGTATTGAGTTTCGCACCATGATTATTTTGTTTTTCATATAAGTTATTTATTCAAATAATAACAACTAAAATTTAATTACAAAGGTAATTTAAATTAACAATATTAGATTCTATGTAATTTCTAACGAAAAAATGAGAATTTTAGTACATGAAATTAAAATATTTTATAAAATAAAAAAAGAAAGTAATATGGTTTGTTTACTAAAATTATGTCATTAAGTAATAAGTAACGATGATGCGAAATTTGTTCCATAATTTGTAATTGTCTTATGTCTGTGGTAAAATATGCGATGTTGCCATTTGAGGTTAACATTCGGAAAACTATCATTTCCGCCAAGTGTACACTTAAAATTTGTATCGCTCATTAACTAAATTTTCTTGCACCCAGTTTGTATGCGAATAAATATAAATCTTTTTACATTAGCTAATTTTGATTTCAAGTTCTGCTAATATCTGAATTTTTTCCATGTGATTTAGTAACATAGTTTCACACACTTTAGCATAATTCTTAGCACTTTCATAATTTTCACTTATTTATAATTTTCTCTTTTTCTATAATTGAAGGGTTCGATGCTAAAAGGTTCTAAGCGCCATGTTGAGCACTCAGGACCTTTTAGCAACGAGCCCTTCAGTTATAATATCTATGAAAATTTTTGATTAAGTATCATTTTCTTGTAAGAAAAAATGCCGGCGCTCAGAAGGTTAAATAACTAAAATAAAAAAGAATTATAATTATTGTTGATAAAAAATTAGTGAAAAATGTTTATTATTATATAAATTAATATATAAATGAGATAAAAGTTTTAATTTTTAATTAATGATAATTATAATTCTCATTTGATTTAGTTATTTTATCTTATAAGCGTCAGCAATTTTTTTTGTAGAAAAGCAATACTACATTGTGAATTTTCATACAAGTGTCGCCCGACTAGTAGTATATATATGTCCATTACCAAATTTCACCTTGAGGTGTCATGCTGGCGGTCAAAAGATTAAAGGGATGTAAAACGGATACTACACCTGTACTCATGAATTTGGTATATCTTTTCATTATATTGCAAAACTTTAGGAAAAGAAATGCTTTAGCTTGTAGTATTTACCATAAAGATTATTAAGTTAAATTGAGACTATTTATTAAATTCTCATGCTAATTATCATGTCCGTAAAATCTATTATTTATGTGTTTTTAAATGCTATTTTCAATGATTCATTGGAAGTCAACCATAAACTACATATTACTATTTGAAAGATGGGAAAAAATTATGAATTTTTATTCAATACAAAACTAAAAATGATAAACCCGTATCTCTTCTACAATGATTTGAATTCTACAATTTTTCCAAAAGTGACCATTATTATGAATTTCACGCTCGGAGAAAAGCTTTCTATAAAAACCGATTGCTCTGAAAATTCAACTGAATACTGTTTAAACATACTACAACAAATTAAAACCAGTCTGGTCCATATCATCGTACGTTTTCCAAGAGTTTCAACCGTTAAAAAACGTTATTTTACTTATGTTAAGCCTATAAGTTAATAGTACATTACGTAACGGGTATGGGAAGGCTTTATTTACGAAACGAGAATTTTACGGCCTGAGCCGAAGGTGAGGGTCGTAACGAGTTTTGTGAAAAAGCCTTTCCATACTAGTTGCGCAGTGTATTTTTCGCCATGAGAGCTAAAAAAGAGCAACGATTTTAAGGTTAGAATGGCGAAAATAACATTACCGGTACGTTTTTGTCATATATTGTAAACTTTTAGCGTAATGAAATAATTATTCAAAATAATTTATTAAAATATAGTCGTAAATTTTTTCATAAAGCTTTAAAAAGTATTTTTTTGTTTTTTTTTTGGAGTATATTATTTCGAGCATCGGGTGCAGAACTACGAGCAAATAAAAATTGCGTGTTTTTTTTTGTTGTTGGCGAAATTTCTGAACTATGATTTAAAAAAAACTAATATAAGGTCAAATAAAAAATTGACTTTTAGAAAATTAAAATAAATTCATGCCTACATTCTCATAATTGCTTAATCTGAATCCAGGATCTGTTTACTTCATCACGTCTGACTCTTGGACTTTGAAGGTCAAATGCAGAAATGACCTCTAAAAAAAGGGATACAATTAATGATAACGTTTTATAAGTTGCTATTAATTTTTTGTATGTTTGCAAAAAGTGTTTTTCAGATTTAATTTCTGGACGTAAATTACATGTTGGTTAAAAAAAATACGCCAATTTCATTTGATCGTAGTTCTGCACCTGATGCTTGAAACGATATGCTTCAGAAAAAGAAATTGCTTAGGAGAACCTAAATTTTGAGATCTTGTAATCAGAATTATTCGTTTGGTCTATCCAAAGTTGGTAGCATCGCTGAAAGATGGCCCTTTTTGGATTTAAAAATAACTTTCCACTTCTGTTAACTTAACGCATGTAAAAAAAAAAGTAATCAAATATTTTTAACGAGATTTGAAAGAGAATCTAAACCATTCATTTTCCATTTTGGATCATTTTGATTAGCCTATTTTTGGCGGAGATATGGCCAATTGAAAATCTTTATTTTTCAAAACAAAAAAAGTAGCGCGTTTTTTTGCCGAGTGTACAGAAGTATTTATAATGACTCTTCTATATCCAAACAATAATAACATTCCCAAACAAAAATCTTGTTTTCAAACGTGACTACACATATGCAGGAAGTTCTTTTGCAATAATACTTTTTATTAAAAAATCCTAATAGAAATCTGATCTGTGAATAAGTAGCAATAACTGGAAATAACTGTTATAAACTGTTCAGTTTGAGACAGGAATACCAGTTAGCACCAGTTATTCCCAGCTATTTTCAGTTATTTTTAGATGTTGCCAGTTGTTTCCAGTTTAGTTAAGAATTATTTTGAAAAATTATTCATTTCCAGTTATTTTCAGTTATTTTCAATTAAGTTAAAAAATAATATAAATATTAGAAGTTCTAATTATAGTTATTCGCAGTTATTTCAAGATATTTACAGTTATTTCCAGTTTCGCTATAATATAATTTTTTTGCCTTAGGCCGCAAAATGACCTTTTTGCGTCCTACGGAAAAACTTTAAATGTCTCGGCCTCGGGACAGAAAAATAGTATATTAGACCATGGATGCATATTGATCATCCTAGCTCGTGCAACTTTCGAGGCCACGCTACGCTCGGCCCCAAAAGTTCGCACTCGCCGAGAATGATCAATATGCATCCTTGGTCAATAATGTACTATTTATTATTTTTTAGTTGTTTTAATTTTTGTAATTATTTTTCAACTTGAATGAAAACAACTGGGAATATCTGTGAATTATTGGAAATATTTGTGAATAACTGAAAATAACTGGAAACGATTGGGAATAACTAGTGCGAACTGGTATTCCTGTCTGAAACTGAACACTTTATAATAGTTATTTCCAGTTATTTCCAGTTATTTTCAGTTATTTCCAGTTATTTCCAGTTATTTTTAGTTATTTTCAGTTATTTTCAGTTATTTTCAGTTATTTTCAGTTATTTTCAGTTATTTCAAGTTATTTTCAGTTATTTCTAGTTATTTCTAGTTATTTTCAGTTATTTCCAGTTATTTCTAGTTATTTCTAGTTATTTTCAGTTATTTCCAGTTATTTCCAGTTATTTTCAGTTATTTCCAGTTATTTTCAGTTATTCCCAGTTATTTACAATCGTTTCTAATTATTTCTAGCTATTTCCAGATATTCCTAGTTACTTCCAGTTTTTTCCTGCTAAGGAAAATATTTTTTACTGTTTCTCGTCTTGTAATGTTACTCAAATAATAACTTATGTAAGACCAAGTCCAGACTTATCGCATGTGCATGGTCTGTCTCTGCGTGGTTCTATTCCATTGCATATGCATTTTATTAAATTTCACTGATTCTCAGTGAAGTGTTCATCTATGTTAGTTTGATATTCATTTATTGTGTTCGTTTTTGCTATTTAAGTTAGAATTCATAGACCCAACTGAAACAACGGTGTTCAAGACTCAAAATAACTGGAAATAATTGGGAATGACTGGGAATGACTGGTGCTAACTGGTATTTCTGTCTGAAACTGAACAGTTTATAACAGTTTTGATTTGAAGCTTTCACGGTGAATGTTAGACATTCTTAGAAGGTTTTTTTGGATTTCAACCGTGTGCGTTGTAGTTTAAAATACCGACGTTTCATGAACATTACAGTTCGCTTCATCAGGGTGAGCCTGAATCTGATAGTGCAGACTGTCCTTATATATAGGGGTATAATTTTCCGGTGGGATTTTCTGGTTAAATGGTTGTTCCGGTTAAATGGTTATAGGTGATGCGTCTTTGAGAACAGAGGTTGCCATATTGGGCTTAGGAAGTAGCCGTTATCTCTGCTTCGATCTTTTCGATGTTTTAGTACTTCTATGGCTGCTCGGTGTTTTCTTGGAAAGTAAGAGTTGGTTTTCACGAGGATGGTTGTGTTGTCGAAGTCTATTTGGTGGTCGCTTTCGATGTGGTGTTCTGCTAATACTGATTGAGTAAAGTGTTTCAATTTTATCTTGCTACTGTGTTCTTTGAGTCTGTGGTGGATTGTTCTTCTAGTTTCTCCTATGTAGACTTTTCCACAGGAGAAAAGTATTTTGTAAACACCGAGAGTATGCAACGTAGGTTTTTTGTCTTTGGGGTTGTGAAGAATTTCTTCTATTTTTGTTAGAGGTTTATAGATGGTACGGATGCTATATTTGTTTAGTACTCATTTGAACTGTTCTGTAACGCCTTGTATATATGGTAGTGTAGCTGTGTTAAGATGAGTTTTTTCTTCTTTTTGAATGTTGGTATTGCAAATTTTAGATCGTCGTTTTTTAATTGTTCGTTTATTTTTATCTTAGTGTATAAGCGTTTTGTATTTGGGCTTGTTTTACTTTGTCAAGTTCCTGTTCAATGTGAGCTTGATCAAAAACGTGAAGTGCTCTATATATGAGGGAGTTAGTGACTGAAAATTTTTGGAAAAGGTGATGATGAGAGGATGCGTGTAAATATCTGTTGGTATGCGTAGGTTTTCCGTATAAAGCGTGCCCTTAGGTGTTGTTGGGTTTCTTGTAGACTAGAACACCAAGTAAAGGAAGTTTGCTATTTTATTCTATTTTTATAGTGAATTTAATACTAGGATGTTGTTGATTCAAGTGTCCTCGGAATTTGTGGAGTTTATCTTTATCGTGAGATCAGATAACAAAGGTATCATCGACGTATAATATATGATGCAATAATTCGCAACTTGCTTCCAACAGGATACATTGATAAAAAGGATAAAAAATTCCACTGGCAATCTCTTATCAATTCAAATTTATTAACGAATATCACAACGTTTCGCTTTTAAATAAGAGCCTCTTCAGGTATCTAAGGAAATTCAAAAAATAAATATTTTTAACATTTTAAAATAAGCAACAAAAGTAAAACAATAAAGCATTCATTACAAAGTGAAAAGCATTGACTATAATGTATAACAGAAGTATATAATAGCGTGGAATACAGATGTATGCATCTACAACGGTCTAGGAACCTCATTCAATATTATTATTGGAAGATAATTTGTGATAGAAATAATGAATACACCAATGTAGCTTAACAAAAGGGGGTATTGTAACAATCTATGTATAAAATGTTTAAAAGTTTTATGTAAATTTTCTGTGTCTACAATCCTATTACATGTATAATTTTTTTCTATAAAAATCATTTCAGATAATAATCTTTTATAATAGTCAGTTTCTTGATCTAATATATTATATTTCTTTACTGTATCTAATTCAAATGTGTGTCCAGTATCATTACAATGTTTGAAAATAGCTGATTTTGTGTTTTTTGTTTTAATATCATATTTATGTTCGTTTAATCTAATTTTTAATCTACGTCCTGTCTAACCCACATATTTAATGTTGCAATCATTGCAATTAAAAGAGTAAACCACATTAGTGTAGTCGCAAAATTCAGTTTTATCCTTACCTAAATTATTACTAATTTGTAATTTATTAATATTTTTATAAATAAATTGTATATTATATTTTCTTCGAATAATATTAAGTTTCTTTTCTAAATATGAATGATAGGGAGTGACCAAAAATTCTTTAACATTATTAAAATCATGATTGATTGAATCACCATTATTATTAAAAAACTTTTTTATTCTATTCTTTAAATGAAAATCAATAAAATCAACAGGATAATAATTATCAATGAGAACTTGTTTAATATGTACAAAATTTTTTTCTGAAAATTGAGGAGATGATAGTTTGAGATTTCTGTCTACTAAATTAGTGACTATAGCAATCTTTTGTGATAGAGGAGATAGAGACATAAAATTTAAATAATTATTTGAGTGTGTGGGTTTACGGTACCACTCTGTGAAAATGTTATTATTTTTAACTATTATTGACATGTCAAGAAAATTTATGGAATCATTAATTGATGTTTCAATTGTGAATTTAATTTTATCATCATATCGATTAAAAATATTTAAAATATCTGGTAATTTATCACTTCTTAAACATAAAAGGTAATCATCAACATATCTGTAATACAAAATTATATCAGAACCACATTCATTCAAACATTCCTGTTCTAAATCTTGCATGACCAAATCAGCCAAAATTGGGCTGATAGGGCTACCCATAGCAGAACCAAAGATTTGTTGATATATTGTTTTATTAAAAACAAAAAAATTATTCTCCATAATGAAAGTAATAATATTTATGAACTCAGAAAGTGTCAATTTGGTTTTATCATAAAGAAGATGCCATCTTTTTTCAATGGCTTTAATAACTGCATTTAAGTGAACATTGTTATAAAGAGAAACAACATCAAAACTAGCGAACATAAACTCATTAGGAGTTTTGAAAGTTGATAGAATATCTTTCATTTCGAAGCTATTTTTTAGAGAACGTGAATTTTTCGGTAAATTATTGGACAAGAATTCAGAAATGATCTTAGACAATACATAAGTAGGACCATCACAGGCCGAAACAATGACACGCATCAGATGATTATTTTTATATAGTTTAATTAAACCATAAGCTTTAGATAAATTAGTTTTTTTAGAAAAAAGGGTAAGCTTCTTTTTAAATTCAAATGCATTAATACTATTGATGAATCTAATGTGTTGATCAGCTGCATTTTCTATTTTATTTAGAGGATTATGTTTGATAACTTTGTATAAGGTACCATCCCTTAAAACTTCCTTAACACTGTCTACATATAACTTGTTATCGACAATAACTAAAGATCCTCCTTTATCAGCTTTAATTACCTTTAAAATGTTATGCTGTTTAAAAAACATTGTCGTACTTTTTAAGTCCAATTCTATGGCTTTATAATAGTGATTCAACTTAAGAAGGGGCCGAACTATCTGTCTCTGTCTAATAGCGTTTTTCATTATTTATATAAACACTATCCTTTATAACAAGAAAAAAATAGCAGCCCCCGCTAAATATTAGTATAATTAGTAAATTTTGTAATAACAACCAAATTTTTACCGCATAGTTTTTGACTAATTAGAAACCTACTAGCAATCTAGAATATAACCTATTTTTTTTTGGTAGGTCTCTAATCATTCAAAAACTAAGCAGTAAAAAAATTTGGTTGTTATTACAAAATTTACTTATTATACTAATATCTAGCGGGGGCTACTATTTTTTTCTTGTTATATCGGATAGTGTTTACATAAATGATGAAAAACGCTATTAGACAAAGACAGATAGTTCGGCCCCTTCTTAAGAGGCGGCCGTATAGTTCTGTCCTTGTCTAATCTAAATTTTCTTTATTATTAATAAATTAAATATTTTCATAGAAAAGTAAGACAACCGCCCAATAGAGCAAAAGACAAGCAAACGATTCTTTTTTATGAAAAAATACGAAATTTTGATTATTTTTCGAGTGAAGTCTGAAACGGAAAAACAGTTGAATCAACTCAATCAAGTTCGATTGTTTTTCCGTTTCAGACTTCACTCGAAAAATAATCAAAATTTCATATTTTTCCATAAAAAAGAATCGTTTGCTTGTCTTTTGCTCTATTGGGCGGTTGTCTTACTTTTCTATGAAAATATTTAATTTATTAATAATAAAGAAAATTTAGATTAGACAAGGACAGAATGATACGGCCTCCTCTTAAGGTTTTTATTTTTACATGATTCTAAAATACCAAGAACATCACTGCGAAAACTATCACTTTTTTAAATTTTATTTGAACTTTTTATTAATTCAAGAGTGAACTTTTTATTAATATTATGTTAAAATTGAATAAGGAACCCAAACTTACAATGTTTTTTACATATTGTAGTATATCAATGCTCGTTAAATTGGTAACATCTTTTTTGATATTAAAATGTACAGGTAATATTTTATCTAAATATGATGTGTTTGTGTCACAAAAATTTTTATTAGAAAAAAACCTGTATATGCCATATTTTTTCCAATATAGTCTAGAAAGTTTATTGTCAAGCCTTACCTCTATATCATAAATGTACAATTGAATCTTACAAAATAAAAATTCTATCAAAATATCAGTTTCATGTCTATTCAATTTAAGAAAAATTTTATCTTTAAAATCATTTAATTTTGTATGTAAAAATTGTTTATGGAAATTAAAACATTTTTCCTTTTATTTTGGCTTTTTGAATGAAAATATAGTGATTCAATATTTTTAGTACAGTTTAACAAATGACAAGGGATTAATGCAAAGTGTCTGCACATAATTAAAAATTTACATTTTTTTCTGTTATTTTCTAATTCTTTTAAGCATATGTAAAAATGATGAATTGTTGTAGAAAATTCTCTGTCAATTATATTACTAAATAGTGTGAGAACTGTAACCATACTAATATATTTATTGTGATTGATGAAATTAATTGCTTGAGACAAATTCTCTATACTATTTAAGCTTGTAAAAAAATTAGGATTCATGATGTAAACCAATTAAAGGTGAAGCTTATTAAAAACTTAAACAAAAGCAACACAAGGATATTACTTTAATATTAAACAAAATCAATCAATCAGAACCAACATAAAAAAATTTTGATGTATGATATATGTATGAGGAACAAACATAAAATACAGATTACTTAATGTGTAACCACTTAATGTGTAATTAGAATATAACACAGATTACTTAATGTGTAATTACTTAATGTGTAATTAAAATGGTGAGAACACAATTCAATTCAGTAGCTGCAATAATCAGCATTATTCTAACTTAACTTATGAAAACTTGATTTTTTCAGCCTTACAAGTACAGTGTAATATATGATGCAATAATTTGCAACAAGATTGTTATAATACCCCCTATTGTTAAGCTACATTGGTGTATTCATTATTCCTATCACAAATTATCTTCCAATAATAATATTGAATAAGGTTCCTAGACTGTTGTAGATGCGTACATCTGTGTTCCACGCTATTATATAATTCTGTTATACATTATAGTCAATGCTTTTCACTTTGTAATAAATGCTTCATTGTTTTACTTTTGATGATAGAAACTTTTGTCATTGCAATGTCACGTACGACATAAATAACTATAATATTAATATAATAATTAAAAAAATTTTTCATTGACAACTACATAACGTATGCAATGATGTTATCAAAAGGCGTGGTAGCGCCTCAACGGCGAGTAATGGTACACGGAGAAAAAAAAACAGTTGCGCTTACTGAAGACTTCAGTAAATTTAACCTAAGTACATCAGTAAGAAGGAGTTCAGTAAATCTAACCGAAGTAATTACGTTGTTCCAACTGAAGTGACAGTTCAGTAGAACCTGTTCAAGTTAAATTAACTGAAATCTTGAGTAGCTGCAACTGAGGAAGCGCCCGCTTGGTTACTGAACTGAGCACAGTAAACGCAACGGTTTTTTTTTCTCTGTGTACGAATACGAAAACGTCGAGGCGCTCCTCTTATACTTTAAAATAGGGTTTCAAAAATTTCAAAATCGAATCCCATAAAAATACATCGATATATACACATAAATACAATTAATAATATTTAAAGATTTCCATTATCTTTAATTTGAAAAAAATTGATTACAATCGGTTCACTCAATCACAAGAAAATGCAGTTTGAAATTTCGAAATGTCCTATTCTCGTTATTTTTTTTCTTCTTCATCGTTTTCAGCCAGCATAAACTGCGCAACCGGAAATGCGCAGTATCAACGAATATAGATGCTTTATAATACATTTTAATGTTCATGGTATATGCGCATTGATACATATGTTATGTATATATATATATATACATGCTCCGTTTCATGTCAACTTGCACCCGTAGACCCGTATATTTTTTGGTTTATATATATGTATATACATACATTCATACATATATACATAGGACATTTCATGTCGGCTAGCACGTACTCATAAGTACAGGTTTTCTATATATGTGGTACATTTCATGACAACGCGCATACACCCATCCGAGTACCCTTAGGTTTATATATATAAGGCATTACATGTCTATTCGCATGCATGCACACAGCCTTTAATAAACATGGGATTTTTCACGTCAATTGGAACGCACGCACATACAGGTTTATATATATGAGACATCTCATGCCAATGCGCACGAACACACACAGGATTATATATATATATATATATATATTAGACAGGTCGTTATTTCCCGAAACTTACTGAGCATCGCTCCCGACCCTTAGATCGATGTGTTTATACTAAAAATTAAAAAAGCAGCTGAAATACCTTGTTGGAATAGAGATGTAACCTTGCCGAACCGCAAAAAACCGTATTTTTTATTGTTTTTTCTTATTTTTCTTTTTTCTATATACAGCTATGACTAAAAAAAATTTTTTAAACCCTCTTTCACACTTTTTCTATTGCCGTTAGTTAAAATAATATCTTATAGGTTAATTTTAGAGCCGAGAAAAATTTTTTTTTCGAATTGTTGCTCTTGAAATATTAAAAAATTTTACTCAAACGGGTTTATTCTCGTGTATTTTGAGGTTAATAGTACTTTCTAATTTTTTTTAGTCAAACAACCAACATAACTCTAAAGTAGGCTTCAAGATCTTCAATTTCCTTTTTTATAAAAGTTTCTAGGTGCTTCTGATACTGAGATATGGCCATTTGAATTTGATAGGAAATTCGTGGAATAAAATCTGTAAACATCGTGAGCATGCAATTGACTATCAACTCCCTCTGATCACAAATTCAGTTTCAAAGCACATAGGAACGGTCTAAGTAAAGCAAAATGAAGGTCTTAATTTCAACAAAAAAGTGGCGCACAGGTGTCTTTCGCACTGTCATGAAATTAAAGTTATGAAATTAGTAAATACCCATATAGAAATAATTTTCGTAAATATCTGTAAATTTATTTGTAAATATCTCTAAATGACTGATTTTAAAAGTTATTTACTATTATTTACAAACACTTACAGTTACTTACTAATTACTATTATTTACTATTATTTACAATTTTCAAAATTTTCAGGTAAGTAAATAGTTTATTGTTATTTATAATTATTTACGATGATTTACAGTTATTTATAATTATTTACTTTCGTTGTCTTAGATGATTTTTCGAAACGCATGTACACTTACCGTTAAATGATTTTTTCCGAAGGTGTACCTAAAATGACAACGTTGCATATTTAGTCTATGGCATAAGCGAACTATGAATTATACATCGAGTTTCGAATCATCAATCTTTGCAGCTTTGTCAATTGCACTCTGTTGGCAAAACAGCATCAAAATTTTTTATGTGCGGTATGTATACGACTATTATCCTCCACTATATAATTACAGATTTTATTCTACGAATTTCCTATCAAATTTAAATGGCCATATCTCAGTATCAGAAGCACCTAGAAACTTTTATAAAAAAGGAAATTGAAGATCTTGAAGCCTAGTTTAGAGTTATGTTGGTTGTTTGACTGAAAAAAAATTATAAAGTACTTTTAACCTCAAAATACACGAGAATAAACCCGTTTGAGTAAAATTTTTTAATATTTCAAGAGCAACAATTCGGAAAAAAAATTTTTCTCGGCTCTAAAATTAATCTATAAGATATTATTTTAACTTACGGCAATAGAAAAAGTGTGAAAGAGGGTTTAAAAAATTTTTTTTCAGTCATAGCTGTATACAGAAAAAAGAAAAATAAGAAAAAACAATAAAAAATACGGTTTTTTGCGATTCGGCAAGGTTACATCTCTATTCCAACAAGGTATTCCAACTGCTTTTTCAATTTTTAGTATAAACACATCGATCTAAGGGGGAGCAATGTTCAGTAAGTTTCGGGAAATAACGACCTGTCTAATATATATATATATATATATATATATATATGGGACATTTCATGTCAACTCGTACGTACACATAATCACAGGCTTTTCTATATATGTGGGACATTTCATGTCGATTCGCATGCATGCACACGCACGTTAATATACATAGGGTTTTTCACGTCAATTCGAACGCAAAAACACAGGTTTATATATATATATATATATATATATATTGTGACGTCACAACTTGTTATTTAGACGATAACAAGTGTGTAACGCACTTTTAAATCGCACACGAATTTCTTATTCGTATACGAGCAAGGTTTTTTGTTTGATAAGCGAGTAAGCTAAGTTAAACCGTGCACCACAGAGACGCCATGCTCTGTAAGCTCGGGTTCGTATGCCTAGCTTACTCAAAGTATATTATTTTTGATGATTCTTCCTGAAAAGAAAAGGAGAAAGGAGGAAGCAAATAAAGCATAAGGATTCTTGGGCCTCATGTATCACCTGTTACGCGAATATATTCAATAAACTTCGCGAGTAGGGATATTATACATTAGAAAGTATACGCGTTACACTTAATAGTCGCTTGGCTGTCAAAACTAGGGGCGTAGCTGCGCGCTTGTGAACGCGCGTTCGGGTCTTTTCTATATCCCCTCTCATTGCGCTGATCAACGCGATGCTTCTCTCTACGCGAGAATCATGTATAAGAGGTCTCAATGCCCCCCAAATGAAATGACTTTTATACAAAATGCATTTCATTTCCAATTAAAATCTTATCTTCTTGATTCTCGTTTCAAGAGAAAAGCATTGTGTTGAAATTCTTTTTATAATTAACATATTAATATTTTCCCTTCTAATTTTACACATGCTTTCTTTTTATACATGTTATTTTAATAACTTACAATGTTTTAGTTTTGATAATTTTTATTTTAATCTAATGTGCAAAATTTTCTATCATTTTCTTTTAAACTTTTAAATTTATATTGCTTAATAATTTTTTGTACAAAATTGTATGTGGGCTAGGATGTGCCCCCCAAATAAAATTTATCGCTCATCATCAGTACTTTGTTCCAAGTACATTTCTACTTTTTACTGTAAATTCATATTTTTATTGATTTTAATATTAAATAATAAGGACTGATGTGCGATCAATTTTATTTTTATATGCACACAGACAATTCTTATATCTAAATTTTAATTTAATCATTGAAATATAATTTTTTATGATTTTAATTTTTCAATTATTTTAATGAAACTTTAAAATAAATATCTTTTTCCAAAATTTACTCTATATTATATTATGTTTGTCTAGGCTCTTCTTTTACCTAAACGTGTTGATGCCATGCTCTTGAGGATTCTTCTTTTTCAGATATTTCTCTTCATTGATGCATTCATCGTTGATTAATATTTTATTTTTTGGTCCGCTGTGGCCATAACTTTTCTTGATCTGTAGCTTTGCTTCATTTATTGATGAATTAGCTATTTTGACTTTATTTGTCATTTTAATATTTTTTATGCTCAACATAGGCCTTAAATTTGTTAATTTTGATGCTTTTTTACATAAGTTTACACCGCGCATGTAGCATTTCTTTATACTTTCAATTGAAGCAAAAGAAGGTGTGTTATTATTTTCTTTTACCCAATGTCTATATGATTTAGAAAATTCAGTAGCATTGTTAACTATTTTATTATCTTTGAGAATTGAATCTATTTGTTCAATTGGTTTTGGTGCTTTATTATCACCATTTTTATTATTTTCACAAAACTCATCTTTTGTGAGATTGTGTTTATTTAAATAATTTTTTGTATGAATGAAATTCATAATTTCTTCATTATTTTCGGTAACACATGTCTTCGAGTCAATCAGGCTCTCGTGTGTTCCGATTTTTTTCATGTGAGCGTACTCACTGAGCTTTTGCTCATTATTTGTTAAAGTGACATATTCGTCTTTTAACATTGATAATAATTTGTTTTTATGCACTGTTTTCACGATCATTTTCAACATTTTATGGGTTTTTGGATTTGGTATTACCAAATATATATTTTTTCTTTTATCAAAATTTTTATTTAACAATTTTTGTTTTTCAAATCTCGTAGATTTTTATTTTTGCCTTTTATGTTGGCACAATCTGCTTTCTTTGAAGTTTTAATTACTTGTGTTTTTGGGGTATTAATTTTCGTTGTATCTCTGCCCCCCTCTGCATTTTGAAATACAACTTCTTTCAGTTTTTCTGATTCTCTAAATTAAATTCTTTTTCGATGTCTATATTTAGAACATCTAAATCTTTTATGCTTTGTTTTACTATTTTCTGACTTACAGGTGGTTTATGAATTTCGCGCTGTATGTCTCTATTTCTATTAGTTTTTTCTATTATTCTTGTACTATTTACTTGTTCGTTTCTATTATATGGTTTTCTGTCTTCTTGTTTTTGATTATTATACGTGTAATTGTTTGCATTTTGTTCATGAAAATTTTCTTTTTGTTGTATATAATATTCTTCCTCTTCATCCTGTTGATTGTAATTACTGTGATGGATTTTATCTTTTTTATGTTTGTCATCACTATCGAAATCTGCTAATATTTCAAACAGTGTATTTTTATTTTTATTTTGTGAGCATCTTATAGCTTGCTTGATGTTTCTGTCGAAGTGCTTGCTTATTTTAATGGTCAATTCTTCTTCTGAATAATTTAATTGCAATTCTTTTGCAAAACCAAATATTTGTGTAGCGTATGTTACTCGACTTATTTTGCTGTTTTCATAATACTGACCAAATTCTACTTTTCTTTGTGTTGTTCTCTGTATTTCTTCGTTCCAATAGCGTTCTAGAAATAGTTTCTTAAAATCTTCAATTGTTTCCACATCATCTTGGTAGATATACCACCATGAATTAGCTTGTTTTTGCAGTATTGTTTGCAATAATTGCAATGTTTCCATTTCAGTTAATACTTTTAAATCTATATATTGATCCAATTCATTAAGGAATTTCATTGGTCTTTCATCGATGTTACCTTCATATTTAGGCATTGGTATTTTTATTTTATTATTTGGAATTTCAGTTGTTTCTGTGCGTATACTATCTCTATTTACTATTGCTTTAAGCTCTTCGATTTTATCTTCGTATTCTTGTATTGTTTCATTTATTTTTTGAGATAAGTTGTTTTGTACTTCATCAATAATTCTCTTATTTTCTTCTTTTAATTCTTTATTTTCTTTTATCAATTCATTATTTTGTAGTTGAAGAGTTTTGAATTCTAGTGTGATTGTTTGCATCCACTCATGTAATTTCGGATTAATCTTCTCTACTGTATCTTGATCTTCATGAAGTTCATTCATTATAACATCTGATTTACGCCTAGACATTTTTGCTTTTTATTTGTATTAAGAGAAACTAAATAATAATACAATAATATGACTAATTTATTTAGAAAAATTTAAATACTGTTATAATAAAGAAAAACAATTTTCTTGAATTTAAATTAATGAAAATGAGCAAAATTTACGAGTTTTCTGTAAATATCAAATGCTTAAATTGTTAAATTCAACAATTTTTACTCAATCTCCAATTTAAAATTTAAGTTTCTGTAATGTTTATTTGTTTACAAGTATTGTAATGTTTAACCGTTGAGGTTAACAATTCAAACATTTATAACGCTTCTAATTTGTTTACTTATATTTATTTGTTTTTGTAAATTGTCTGTGCTTTGTTTATTTATAATTAATGTTTTACACGTCAAATCGGTTATTGTGCGTAATTTATTAACTAACTAACTACTCAACTTATTCAGCGCTGTCTCAAATTTATTTATTTAATTTCAAATAATTCAAATAAATAATTCTTTTGATTGTATATATCAACCTTCTATTATATTAACAGTTTTCATTTGATAGCCACTGACTAGGTTGAGAGTCACTATTTACTTTTATTTCAATCTTATAATTTTATTTTATTTCGCGTGTTAAATTTTATTTTCCTTATAATAGGCACATATCAACCAACTTGGCGCGTTTGTTTACATTCGCGTCTTTTCGCTTAGGCTTTTATGGCTTTGATTACTTTCGATATTTGAAAGCAATTTGAAATTTGACGACTTTTATGTCGTTTCAAATTTTATACATATATCATATAGTAATATTTAAATATTACTCTTCACGAATTTTATTTATTTCAAATTACTTGCAACTATCTTTCGCCAATTAAATTTTTCTTTTTCTTTTTTATGTCAATTTTTTGTATTTTTTGTTATTTTATTCTTGTCTTTTACTCATTATTTTAATTTCTTTCTCTAAATCATTTAAATGTTCAACTAGTCTCGGCATGTTATAATTAAATTTTCGCCTAACTTCTAATAATTTCTTTATTATATTACTTTCATTAACTTTCATATTACTAACCATCGATTCTAAATCTTCGAACTTTCCACACCACCCATACTGAGACAAAAAAAAATAAAAAACTTCTACTTTCAACATTTAAGCTTACTTTTTTTTGGGTCCAAGCTGTATTTGCCTAAAAGTAAAGCACATTTTACTTTGTCTTGATTGTCTTGGTCAGAAAAACTTATTAAAAAATTTCCTGCATCTAAAAGATTCTTCTTTCAGGTTAGCTTAAATTTGTTTTCTTGTTGTCTTGAGTTTATCTTGTGAAAGTTTTAAGTAGAAGTTTTTATTTTTTTTATCAGTTTAACGAGGTATTGTCAATGGCGCGTTGGGTTTTTTTTTGTTGTTTATAAAGAAAAATTAAACAATAAAAGTGGTACCCTTCGCCAGTAGCCCTACATAACCACTTTTAAAATAATATAAATTTAAAAAATTTTTTCACATTTCTTTAAATGTCAAAAGTAAAAATGTTATTGTAAGTTTTTTTATTAATTAAAAAAATAATTATAATAATTATTAATTCATTTAGTTATAAAAAAGTAAAACTGAAAATTATATTGTTAATGTAAAATTTTATCTTTTATACTCTTTATACAAATAAATGAAGTTATATAATTTTTATTTTATTTTTCTCTAATATTTTCAATATTTTAAGAAATATATTTATATCCTTTTCGTTTGTTTATATTTAAACAGTTATAATATAAATTATATAACAAATTATAAATTTTTTATATAAAGAGTGTGATATTAATTTTTTAATATTTAAATAAACAATTTAATTAAATTTAATTCTTCAAGAAACGATTTTATATAAATATATAATATATCTTTAATATATTCAATTTAAAATTATAACTCTAGTTATTATGATATTCTTACCTATTTTATTGTTTTTAATATATATTTAAATCAATCTAAAATAAAATAAGTCATAATTAATTAATTTATATAGAAATATTAAATTATAAGTATTTTAAATTTTAATTATATATTATTTTAAAATATAATATTAAAAAATAAACTTAATATAAACTAATTATAATGTAATACAAAAATATACTTATCTAAAATTTTAAAGATTTACGAACTTATGAAAATGTAACTTGTAATACTTATAAAAAACTGCTCTTGCAATAAATTTAATAGAACACGAAAAACAAATTTATTATATTTTTGAAGAAGCATGCCATGTTATGTTACCAGTACAATTACGTAAATTTTTTGCATGTTTTTTATTATGTGAAAATATTTAAGGTAACATTATTTGGGAAAAATATAAAAAATTTTTTATTGAAGATTTTAAAGAAAATAAAGAAAACAAAGCTTTATCCCATATTAATCAAATATTAAATTCAGAACAAATGTCATGTGAAAATTTTGGTTTACCTGAACCAAATGAAAACTATATCAAGGAAAACGAAGAAATTAATGATGAAATTATAATTTTTAGTAAAAAGAAATTTGATAAAATGTATAAACAATTGAATAACGATCAAAAACATATTTTTGAACAAATAATAAATAATAATCATTAAATTGTTTTCATAGATGGACCAGGAGGTTCTGGAAAAACATTTTTATATAAAACATGAATATATTATTTTATAACAATAAAAAAAAATTCTTATCAATGGCTTGGACAGGTATTGCTTTAATTTTACTACCAAAAGGTTTAACCAGTGACCGAACTTTTAGATTACCGTTAGACTTAAACAATATTGAAAATGCATTTTTAAAATTTGATTCAGATAAGAAAAAATTAAGAGAAGCAAATGTAATTATATGGGACGAAGCATCAATGATTCCTAAAAAAGCTTTAGAAATAGTTGACAAAACATTAAAAGATGTCTGTCATAATAATGAAATTTTTGAAGGAAAAATTATTATTTCAGGTGGAGATTTTCGTCAAATTTTACCTGTATTAAAACATGGAAATAAAAATACAATTATACAACAAACTATAAAATATTCAACCCTATGGCCCATGTTTCATATTTTTAAATTAAAAAAAAATATAAGATCTAATGATGAAAATTTTTCATCATTTTTATTAGATATCGGAGAAGGAAAAGTTGATACATTTATTATACCAGAAAAATGGAAAACTAATAATGTTTGCAATAAAATTTATCAAAACATTAACAATAATTATTGTTTTTCGAAAAAGGTTTTTTTAAGTACGCATAATGAAGATGTGAATATTTTAAATAATAAAATATTAAATTTATTTAATAATGAAACAATGACATGTTATAGTATTGATTATGCAACATATAAGGGTGTTGATCAAACAGATGATAATATTCATTTAAATTATCCAATAGAAATTTTAAATAATATAAGAGAAGGATTACCTCCACATGAACTTAATTTAAAAATAAATGCCATAATAATGCTAATTAGAAATTTAAGTATAAAAGATGGATTATGCAATGGAACACGATTAAAGATAACAAGATTATTTAAATACAATATAGAAGCTGAAGTAATTACAGGCGAAAATAGGGGAAATAAAGTTTTTATACCGCGTATTACATTAAGCACAAATGAATCATCGTCTTTACCATTTATTTTATATAGAAAACAATTCCCTATTGTATTAGCTTTTGTTATAACTATAAATAAATCACAAGGTCAAAGTTTTGAAAACGTAGGAATATTCATAAAAAACCTTTATTTTCACATGGACAATTATATGTTGCTCTTTCAAGAAGTAAAAATCCTTCTAAAATACATATTCAAAATGAATTAGAAAATAAAAATGAATTAACCAATATAGTATGGAAAGAAGTACTAGAAAAATAACAAAAAAAAAAAATTTAATTTTTTTAATATTAAAAATATATTTATATTTCTTACATACTAATAAAACATTTGTTTTTTTCAGATATAACGTAATAAAACAAAAAATAAAACCATACTTTAAATTTTCTATACAAAAAAATTAATTTAAAATAATAAAAAAGAAAATAAAAACAAACTTCAAATATTTTATGAAAAAAAATAATAACAAAGTTATTTAAAATATAATTTAATTAATACTAATAATAATTGAATCATTCTAAAATGGAATGGGATCCAGTTTCAAATGAATATATTGTTGTAGAAAACTTACAACATCAAGAAGAATTAGATGATTTAAATAACCAAATAAACGAATTTGAACGGTTTCAAGAGCAGTACGAAGAATATATGGAAAATTTGAATGAAAATACAGATTTATCTAGATTAAATAATGCAATTAATAACTATATCGGAATTGAAAATGAAAAACTTCATTTTGAAAATTGGAACAACGTAACATATTATTATAAATATGTGACAAATAAAATTATTCAATATAAGTTAGAAATACGTGACTCAATAATGGAATATTATATCACAACTCATAATACAATATATTATAAATATTTATTACGTATTGCTAATATAATTTTTTTTATATTATAAAATATAATATAAAATATATTTAAGTAATAAATCAATAAAAATAATAAATATATGTTTTATAATAACAAAAAATTAATCAAATATATTAAAACAGTAAATTAAAATATATTTCATTCATCAAAAAGACTTAATTGCATTAAGATATATTTAAAAAAAATAAATAAAATTTAATAAAATACTCACTTTATAATTTTTTTTTATGACGTACATGGATTAGTAATTAATTGTATTAAGAGGAGGTCACGTATCTCTGTCCTTTTCTAATCAAAGAAATGATTTTTTTACAAAAACTAATAACTTTATCAAAAAATGAAGAGAAAGCCGCATCTTGTATAAAAAAAAGCAATATTTTCTTTGATAAGAAAAAATTAATTCTATTGCTTCGTTCTCAAGAAAACCTTGAAAAACCAAATTGTCCACCCTAACCTCTATGATTTAAATTTTTCAAGGTTTTCTTGAGAACGAAGCAATAAAATTAATTTTTTCTTATCAAAGAAAATATTGCTTTTTTTTGATACAAGATGCGGCTTTCTCTTCATTTTTTGATAAAGTTATTAGTTTTTGTAAAAAAATCATTTCTTTGATTAGAAAAGGACAGAGATACGTGACCTCCTCTTAATATTATTATAATTATGATACAGGCATTAAAAGTTAAATAAATCAAATAAAATCCCATTATAACTTGAACATTTTAAATTGAATTTAAATATAATAAAATGTTTAAAAAATAAATAAAAAATTATTTTATGAAACAAAAAAAAATTAATAAAATTCATATCATTATGTATTATATTATATTGATTTTTTTAATTAATAAATAATATTGAAAATTATTTATTGATAAATAAATAATCGATAATTTAAAAAAAAAACAAACATGAAAATACATTCTATTAATTTTGTAAAAATTATTTTAATATATCTTTTTTAATACTAGCAAAAAAGTCAAGGATATTAGAAAACAATATAGATATATATTTTATACATCCAAAAGACTTAAAAATGAAATTAAGATATATTAAAAATAAAATTAAAATAATTAATAAATAAGGAAAAATTATATTATTTAATTTTATCGTTTTATTTATGAAATATATTAATTAATAATATTATGATTATCATAATGATATTGAAATTTATTGTAAAATATATACTTTGAATAAAACTAATATTGAAAAAAAAAAGAAATATATTAATTTTGAGTATATGAATTAAAGAAAATAAATGTTATAAAAAAAAATAATAATTAATATTCAAATATAAGAAATAATTGGAAAATTTTTAATAATAATAATATTAAAAAACATAGAATTCAATCAGGTATCAAATTTTGAATTAAGAATAATTATAATAAAAAAAATTTCTTTTCTATATTATTGTAAGACATGTTACAATAATATTTAATTGAAAAATATCAAGTTATAATAATTATTCTAATAAACATACTTAAACAAAGATTTAAAAGAGATAAATATTAATTGAACAATTGTTATATAACAATAATATAATAACAAATTGTACAAATTATAAAATGATTTTAAAACTTTGTTCAATTATATAATACTGATGGTGGAGGATGGATTGTAAATAGAGTCTATGGTATAAGGAGGAAGGAATATAGACTCTCATGGTTGTGTAGGGCTATCAGCGAAGGTAACTATGGTTTTATTTTAAATAATTTTATAAAGAAAAAGGAATAATTTTAATTAATTTTAACATGACTTGAAATAACTTGCAATTATTATAATTAATTTTATATAATTATTAAAAATAAAACAAAAAAAAAAACAACGCGCCATAATACCATACATTTTTTATTATTTAATTTATATTATAAATTATTAATTGTAAGGTATTATTGACAGTACCTCTTCGGGTGGTGTGGAAATCTGTCTGAGCAAATATATAATTAATATTAATTTTTTTAATACTTTCGGTCAGTACAAATTTCATTACTGGCTGACATAATGTAAATATGAACGGGGATTGGCGAGCAGCGCGAGCAGGGGGGAACCCCCCTAGTATATATGTATATACATATATATATATGGAACTGTTCCTGTCAAGGCGCATGCACGCACATACACAGGCTTATGAATATATATATATATATATATATATATACATACACATGAGATATTTTATGTCGATTCACATGCGCGCACACACACACACACACAGTTTTATATATATATATATATATATATATATATATTTCTATAGGACGTTTTATGCCTATTTTTCCCACGTATATTAATATGTCGATTCGCGTGGACGCACACACATGGGCTGATGACTATATATATATATATATATATTTGTTTCTACGTATATATACGTGTGTGTATATCTGTGTACACCTTCGAGCATATACTACTGGAGGAAGCCTCCGAATGGCAGCAAGCGTTACAAGGCGAAGAGAGAGAAAGCCTCTTTTTTGGTACGTGCTGTTTCTCTCTAGCCTGATTTGATTGGCTGCTTTTGTTTCCCACTAAGAAAGTGAAAGAGAGATAGCACGTACCAAAATAGAGGCTTTCTCTCTCTTCGCCTTGTAACGCAGTTTATAGCTGGAAGGCTTCCACCAGTATTATATGCTCGAAGGTGTACACATATACATGGGATATTTAATGTTAATTTACACGCGCGCGCAGATTCACAGATTTATATATACGGAACGTTTCATGTCAATTAACATGCACGACACACATACTTGAGTTTATATATATTTTTCTTTATATATATATATATATATATATATATATATATATATAGGACGTTTTATGACAATTTTTCCCATGTATATTAATATTTATTAAGAAAGTTTTGAAATCAATCAAGCAATCTTCGAATACTTCTGTATTCAATTCATTCTTCTTAAAATAATATTGAATTCATAAAAATATCATTACACTATCTTTTAATTTTCGAATGTAATAAAATTTCTTCAAAGCTTTTAGATATTATTTCTGTTATTTTTTGTTTTAAGTCATTATTCAACCTGATGAATACTATTTTATTATGTTATTATTACTTTTAAAAAAGTATATTTCAGTTGAGTTAGTTATGAAACAGTATAATATTCTTTAGAACATTTTTTCTAAATATTTCTTTTTTTTTTACATTAATCATATTCTTTTTTTCATTCCAGTTCTTGAGAGTACTTAAATAAATTGAGTAATTATTACTGAGTTTATACCTTTTACTAAATTTATCTATAGTTTTTGCTTAAGGTAGTTTTTAAATCAATCAAGCAATCATCGAGTACTTCTGTATTCAATTCATTCTTTTTGATAATATAAAATTCATAAAATATTTACAATTTCGGCTAAAGAAAGTTTTGAAATCAATGAAGCAATCGTCGAGTACTTCTGTATTCAATTCTTACTTTTTAATAATATAAAATCCATAAAATGTTCAATTTATATTCTCTTTGATAAACGAATATTTGGAAAAACTTTGTCAAATAATTTTTGAAAAAAAAAAGGGATTATTGAGATGAAGATAGCGATGATAGTACACATCAAAATTGAAATAAAATAATATATCAGATCAACTTATTATTTCATTTATGAGTGAATATTACTACTTAAACATTGATGAACCATACTTGATCTCAGTGATATCTATTTTATTTTATTCCCGATGAAACTTTACTTAACCCTTTCAGTCATGCAATTCAATTCACTTTTTTCGTATGTATTTGTTTATAATAATAATTTATAGTTATAAATTTATAAAATATCATCAGCATTATAAATAGTAAGAATTAATAGAAACGATTAATTTCAAAGTTTCGGAATAATTTTCTATTTAATATGCTACGGTTGAAGACCAAAATTGTGCAATTTTATTTCTAAAAACTTGGCAGAAGAGCCATTAGCTTCTAACAACTTGCTGCTATCAACTTCAAAATTATTTATGCCTTTTTAAAACTTTCAGGGAAAAAAACCCATTTTAATTGTAATACTTTTAATAAAATAAAATTATGCATTCTATATTTCATCACACTATCTTTTTATTTTCAAGTGCTGTAAAATATATTTAATTTCACTAAATATCTACAAAAGAACTTGCCAGGCCCGTGGTTTAATATTTTGTTGGTGAAATGCTCAATGTATGTGAGTACTGCTTTATAATTGACTTGTTAGCTTATTCAAGTGTGTTGAATAATAAGTAAAAATATGAATCTATAAACTAATGGTGTGCATGTACAATTTTTATCTGTCACAATATATTGTCAATGTAAAGGAGTAAAAAAATTAAGTCTTATAGAATATGCTTTTTCAATTTTCTATGTTCTAACTTTTTTAAATAAAAGAGGATAAATACTAACTTGTATATAGTAAAGCTCAAACGTTAATAATCAATCCGTATTTATTATTATGTAATGGTTAACATGATCTACTAATTTTTGTATTTTCCATATATATATATCTACATATATATATATACCTTTCAATGATTATTTACATCCGATGGATATTAGTTTTCTATATTCAAAGAATATTATTAAGAACATTAACATTCCGCTCAAAATATTGTACAATATATTTTTACATCACGGTGCGTGTGATTTTTTTCTGTATTATATTGATAAAAAATATTTTATTTAATATTCAACGATAAAGAACAAAGATACATCCTAATACAATGAACAAAATTCTATTTTGACCTCGAAAATTATTTTTTGTAATGCACGCGATGTAATACGAAAATAATTCTTAGTTTTCTCTCACTCATCTTTACTATATAAATCTTTCAATTTTTAACTACACCATAAAATATTAAACCACGGGCCTGGCAAGTTCATTTGTAGATATTTAGTAAAATTTGATATATTTTACAGCACTTGAAAATAAAAAGATAGTGTGATAAGATAGGAGATGCATAATTTTATTTTATTAAAAGTATTACTATTAAAATGGGTATCTTCCCTGAATGTTTAAAAAAGACATAAATAATTTTGAAGTTGATAGCAACAAATTCTCAAATATAAGTTGTTAGAAGCTAATGGCTCTTCTGCTAAATTTTTAGAAATAAAATTGCACAATTTTGGTCTTCAACCGTACCATATTAAATAGAAAATTATTCCGAAACTTTAAAGTTAATCGTTTCGGAAATTATTCATGTAAATCTTTCATCGGGAATAAAATAAAATAGATATAACTAAAATCAAGTATAGTTCATCAATGTTTAAGTAGTAATATTCACTCATAAATAAAATAACAAGTTGATCTGATATATTATTTTTTTTTCAATTTTAATGTGTACTATCACCGCTATCTTCATCTCAATAATCCCTTTTTTTTTCAAAAATTATTTGGAAAAATTTCTCCAAATATTCGTCTATCAAAGAGAATATAAATTAAACATTTTATGAATTTTATATTATTAAAAAGTAAGAATTGAATACAGAAGTACTCGACGATTGCTTCATTGATTTCAAAACTTTCTTTAGCCAAAACTGTAAATATTTTATGAATTTTATATTAATAAAAAGAATGAATTGAATACAGAAGTACTCGACGATTGCTTGATTGATTTCAAAACTTTCTTAAGCAAAAACTATAGATAAATCGAGTAAAAGGTATAAACTTAATAATAATTACTTAATTCATTTAAGTACTCTTAAGAACTGAAATAAAGAAAAAAATATGATGTATGTAGTAAAAAAAAAAACATTTAGAAAAAATGTTCTAAAGAATACTATACTGTTTAATAACTAAACTCGCCTAAAATATACTTTTTTTAAAGTAATAATAACATAATAAAATAGTATTTATAAGTTTGAATAATGACTTAAAACGAAAAATAACAGACATAATATTCAAAAGCTTTGAAGAAATTTTATTACATTCGAAAATTAAAAGATAGTGTAATGATATTTTCATGAATTTAATATTATTTTAAAAAGAATGAATTGAATACAGAAGTATTCGACGATTGCTTGATTGATTTCAAAACTTTCTTAATAAATATTAATATACATGGGAAAAATTGTCATAAAACGTCCTATCATATATATATATATATATATATATATATATATATATATATATATATATATATATATATATATATATATATACTAGGGGGTTCCCCTGCTCCTTCTGCCTGCCAACCCCCCATTTAGTATTTATTAGAAGTTAAATACTCTATTAAATTAAATATTGAATTTCTTAATTATCAAATTATAAAGTTTGTTTTACTTTTATAAGATTTTGTTCGCTCAATTTTTTCTTCATCAGAATATATAATTATATTTTATTTAATATATTATTTTTATATTTTTTAAACAATTATTACAGAAAGTTAAGATTTTCATTAAAATTAAAAAAAAGTGACAGATTTCCACACTACCCAAAGAGGTACTGTTATATCATATATTAAATAATTATATCATAATTCAATTATTAAATAATATATGATATCAGCGCGTTGTTTTTTTTTTTGTCTTATATGAAATATTATTATAAAAATAAACTTAATAAATTTAATCGATTTTAAGACATGTCAAAATCAAATAAAATTATTTCATTATTATTATATATAAATATATTTCAAATAAGACCATGGTTTTCTTCGCCTGTAGCCCTACATAACCATGAGATTTTATGTTGATTACATATTTGTATATGGATAATCATATAAATATTTTCAATTTAATATTATTATACCATGTCAAACAATAATATAAAATATAAAAAATTTTTTAAAATGATTATTCTATATATAAAATGCAATCAAAAATTTTGATTTTTAATTTGTATGTAAAAAAGAGAAAATATATCAAAATGTATTATTTTTTAATAATTACTTTATTAATATATTTAAATTTTAATATTTTGATTTATATTTTTAAATATAAATTTTATATTTTATAGATTATTTATTTAAATTTATACATTAAATTTAAGAATTTTAAAAATAATTCATATTATGTTAATTAAAATTTTTTTTTTAACATTATAATTTATATTTATTAACAATCATGAATGTATATATTTACTTATATTTTGAAACCTTATTGAATTATTCTTTAAATATTTCTTTCCATACAACATTATTAATTTTACTTTCGTTATTTGAAATATTTTCAATAAATAAATTTTTAGGATTTTTACATCTTGATAAAGCTACATATAATTGACCATGAGAAAATAAAGGTCTTCGAATATATATTCCTAAAGTATGGAAACTTTGGCCTTGTGATTTATTAATTGTTATCGCAAAAGCTAGTACTAAAGGAAATTGTTGACGATATAATACAAAAGGTAAATTAGATGATTCTTCTGAATTAAGAGTTATCCGAGGGATAAAAGCTATATTACCTTTGTTATGTCCTGTTATTATTACTACTTTAATATTATATGTGTATAGTTTTAATATTTTTAATCGAGTCCCATTACATAGACCATCATTAATACTTATATTTCTTATTAACATAACTATTGCTCCAATTTTTAAAATTAATTTATGTTTTGGTAATCCAGGTATTTTTTAAGAATTTAAATATTCTATTGGATAATTTAATTGAACATTCTCATCAGATGCATCTATTCCTTTATGTTTTGCACAATCAGTACTATAATAAATTACTTCTTTTGATTTTATTAAATTTAATATTTTTTTGTTTAATATATATACATCTTCGTTGTGACATGCCAAAATAGCTCGATCTGATAAATCTTCATTTTTTATTATTTCTGAACTATAAATTTTATGACATATATTATCTGTTAACCAGTGTTGTGGTATAATAAATGGATTGATTAATCCTTCACCAATTCTTAACAAAAATTTTGAATATTCTTCATCATTTGATCTCATATTTTTACTCAATTTCATTATTTTGAAATGTGGCCACAAAAAAGAAGATTTAATTGATTCATTTATTATAGATATTCTACATCCATATTTTACAACTGGCAAAATTTGTCTAAAATCTCCACCTAATATCATTAATTTATTAGCAAAAGGAATTAAATCAAGATTACAACAGTCTCTTAAAGTTTTATCAACTATTTCTAAGGCTTTCTTAGGTATCATTGAAGCTTCATCCCAAATAATTACATCACATTCTGTTATTTTTTTTTATCTGATTTCAATTTTAGAAATGTTGTTTCGATATTTTCCAAATTCAAAGGTAATCTAAAAGTTCTATGAGAAGTCATTCCTTCTGGTAATAAAATAGAAGCGATTCCTGTCCAAGCCATAGATATAATTTTTTTACCTTCTCCTAAATAATAATGAATTAAAGCTTTATAAAGAAATGTTTTTCCACTTCCACCTGGACCATCAATAAATATCATATTATTTTTTTTTTCAATAATAAATTTAAAAATTATATTTTGTTGTTCATTAAATAAAGATTTATATTTATAAAATAATTTTTTATTTAATTCTATAATATTTCTTTTTTCTTCAAATGATTTTTCAATTTCTATATTATTAATATTTGGTAGTCCAAAATCAGAACAACAAACATTTTCTAAATTTAAAATATTATTTATTTCTTTTAATGCTTGATATTCTTTATTTTTTTTAAAATCTTCACAAAAATATGCTTTGTAATTATCCCAAATTTTATAAGAAGAAGTTAAATTTTCAGCTATTAAAAACCATGCAAAAAATTTTCTTAATTCTTTTGAGAATTTTAAGAAAATCAATATCAATTTCCAAGAGAACGTTCTTAAATAACAATTAATTAAATTAGCTAACAATAAATTTCAGCTACATTTCAGCTATCTCTCAGCTAACTTTCAGCTAAATTTTATTTGAATTTCAGCTATCTCTCAGCTAACTTTCAGCTAAATTTTATTTAAATTTCAGCTATCTCTCAGCTAACTTTCAGCTAAATTTTATTTGAATTTCAGCTATCTCTCAGCTAACTTTCAGCTAAATTTTATTTGAATTTCAGCTATCTCTCAGCTAACTTTCAGCTAAATTTTATCTGAATTTCAGCTAACTTTTAGCTAAATTTTAGCTGAATTTCAGCTGACTGAGGGCACATAAAATTCTTATACACGGCGGCGGCGGCGGCGGCGTAGGCGATATATCTTTATTATATAGGGAGATATATACCTGTGCGTGTATGTGGGTGTGCGTGCATGTGAATTGACAGAAATATCCCGTGTATATGTATATACATATGTTCATAAACCCATGTGTGTGCGCGCATGCGCTATGACAGGAACAATCCCATATATATATATATAAAGAAAAATACATATAAACTCAAGTACGTGTGTCATGCATGTTAATTGACATGAAACGTCCTGTATATATAAATCTGTGTGTGTGCGCGCGCGTGTGAATTAACATCAAATATTTTATGTATATGTGTACACAGATATACACACACGTATATATGTATAAATAATATATATATATATATATATATATATATATATATATATATATATATATATATATATATATATATATATTTATAAGCCCTTGTGTGTGCGTTCATGCGAATTGACATATTAATATACGTGGGAAAAATTGTCATAAAACGTCCTATATATATATATATATATATATATATATATATATATATATAAACTGTGTGTGTGTGTGTGTGTGTGTGTGTGTGTGTGTGTGTGTGTGTGTGTGTGTGTGTGTGTGTGTGTGCGCGAGTGCGCATATGAATTGACATAAAATATCCCATGTATATGTATATACATATGTTCATAAGCCCATGTGTGTGCGCGCATGCGCTATGACAGGAACAATCCCATAAAGAAAAATATATATAAATTCAAGTACGTGTGTCATGCATGTTAATTGACATGAAACGTCCCGTATATATAAACCTGTGTGTGTTATATTTTTTCAACAAGTTTTATGACAATATGTTAAGTATTTTGGTGTTTAATTTTTGTTTATTTTCAATATATTGGTGAGAATAATTGTTTATTTTTATAACTGCGATGATTGTAGCTTGTTACGATTTTAATTATTGTGGCTTGTTTTAAAATGTTAAAAATATTTATTTTTTGAATTTTCTCAGATACCTGAAGAGACTCTTATTGAAGAAGGAGACGAACTATCTGTCTTTGTCTAATAGCGTTTTTCATCATTTATGTAAACATTATCCGGTATAACAAGAAAAAAATAGCAGCCCCCGATAGATATTAGTATAATTAGTAAATTTTGTAATAACAACCAAATTTTTTACAGCATAGTTTTCGACTAATTAGAGACCTGCTAGCAATCTAGAATATAACCTATTTTTTTTGGTAGGTCTCTAATTATTCAAAAACTACGCAGTGAAATAATTTGGTTGTTATTACAAAATTTACTTATTATACTAATATCTAGCGGGGGCTGCTATTTTTTTCTTGTTATACCGGATAGTATTTACATAAATGATGAAAAACGCTATTAGACAAAGACAGATAGTTCGGCCCCTTCTTAAGAGCGAAACGTTCTGATATCCGTTAATAAATTTGAATTGAACAGAGATTGCCAGTGGAATTTTTCATCTTTTTTATCATTGACTTATCTTAGCCCAAGGGAAGATTTTTTAGGAGTTGCGTTTATGGCTTCAGTTTCAAAATGTTCCATAAATAAATTGGTAATGATTGGTGATATTGGAGAACTTATAGCTATTTCCTTTGTCTCTTGAACTATTGGTTGAATAGAAAATATGTTTTTGTAAGGCAGTGTTCAATTAAAGGTACGTTGTGTGGAGGTAGATTCGGGATATTTTTTATGATGTTTATGGTGTCTGCAATTCGTACTTTTGTGAAAAGTGATACTGCATCGAAACTGGCTAAGATTTTACCTAGTTTTAGTTAAATATTTTGGAGTTTATTGTCGAAATCGTCAGTTTTTGACGTAAGAGGATGAACGTCCTGTAAAAGCTGTGAGTTTTTCTGTAAGGTACCGTGCTAGATTATATGTAGGTAAGTTGATCTTTCCCTATCTTTCAAGTGGTAATAGGTAGTTTGTGGTTGACTTTAAATAAATTCATTAAAAAGAGTGTTTAAAAATATATAAAAAATGCGAAAAAGTAATTTTACAAAAGTGATGATTAGTATAAGAATTCAATAAATAGTCTCCATTAAAAAAATTTTCTCAAAAAGTTGTAGCTTTTACGAAAAGAGCTGTTTTATAAAGTCTGAAAAGAATACGACAAGCGTTTAAAAAAACTTCTAAAAAATAGTAAAAATAGTCTAAAAAAGGTCTATTGTTCAACTTCAAATAGCTAAATCTCCATCAGTCTCACACCTAAAGAGCTGAAATTCGCACAGGTTTCTAATTTTTATAACACTATAACATATCTTAATATAAGCTAAAACCGTGAACCACGTGCGACGATTTTCTTAATGAAATTTTTTTTTGGCATATATATGGGACATTTCACACGAACTGGAAGAGCAAAAAAATAAAAATCGCTGAAACTCTGAGAATATATTCTGTTTTTACCCAAAATATGTAAAAAAATTTTCAAGGATCTAGATCAAAAGTATCAAGGCTATAGATCCTTAAAATTTGAACATTTTTCAAAATTGTTGAAAAATTCCCAACTTTATCATTTTTTTTCTGAAATCCTGATATTTGAGAGAGAAATTCATTAAAGTACTTCTTGTTGTAAATGAAGAGGAGAATTAGCATGATTTTTTACAGATCTTAATTTTAAAGCTTTCTATTGGTTCTTATATGTATTACATAGTAATTGAAATTACTCATTGTTTGCCACTTCAGAAATTACTTTTCGAGGGCTTATTTTCTTCCATTTCACATGAACTTTAAAATAATTTTTTGATCATGTAAGTAAGAGCCATCAATAAAGAGTTATGATAGTTTAAAATATATATTTTCATGTTTAATTTTTTTTCAATACGAAAAATAAATCATACATGAAAATATGTATTTTAAACTGTCATAACTCCTTAGACACATACACACGCACACACGCACACACGTAGACACTTACAGACATTTTCTGGAAATCATTTTTTTTTATTCCTTGAGTAAAAATATGTACAAATTAATGAAAAAAAACGCTACCAAGTGCTTTAACGCAATGCTTTTTCATAGAGCTCTTCGAGTTTAAGTAATTTGATTTTAATTTTAGAAAGTGATTTTAATGTAAAAAACTACTCATTAACAATAGTTTTCAATATCTTTTATATAACTCATCCTTTAATTTAAAATATTTTATGTTAATTTGATTTTTAAAATGGCTGTTCAATTAAAACCACACGAAGAAAACTAATTTTCAGTATCTTTTCGCTTGGTTATAGAAATAAATTGTATGCAAAATTTAGAGCAAATCTATTGATTATTTTTCTTGATATGATTGACTAATGAAATACAATTTTTTCTCAGATCCGCCCCAAAATATTTCTGGAATATTTTATGAAAGGTTGTGAAGTGCTGTGAGGGGATGATATATATTATATAATAACACATTATACTTATACATCAATACATGTACCCATAAATATTAGCATTCAGTTATAAAATCGCATTTACAGATTCGCTTTGACTGTACGCAACAAAGCACCGACCCTTCCACTCATATAGTCAGTAAGGTATTCTTCAACCGCTTGGGGATAAAACTTCCATTTAATGAACATCCCCGTATCGGTGTCACTTGAAATCTTCCGTAATGTTCCGCGCAACCTTCAAACGAAAACTTCATGGAATCCTTCTAGAATCTTTCAAGCAATATTCCATCCAATGAAATGTTTATGGAATCTTTTATGAAATCTTTTATGAAATATTCCACTGGAAGATTACTTAAATCTTTCTGTGAAATATTTTGTGGAATATTAACATTTATCATGGCAATTATTTCATGTTATAAATCGGAAAGCCGTGGTTACACCTGAAGTCAGTCGGAAAAACTTCAGGGAATCCTAAACGTCCTATTAATTAGCGTTACCGTACTTTCGTAACGTATATCCGCAACGTATATTTACATAAATAGTTTAATTTCTCTGAATCTTAATTAATTTAATTGAAGTCTAACATGAAATTAACTTCATTTTCATTTTTTATTTATCAAAAATATCTTAAGTAAAGTTCATATTTAGAAAATGGAAAGATATAAGTTGCGTAACGGAAAGAGGTTAAATGTAAAAAATATGATTGGAATCAAAGTAGTTGTATCGATAGTGAAAGCTAAGTTAACAGCTCCTAAAAATGTATAGCAATTCTATTCTGAGAAAATTTTATTCATTCATAACTCTTATGTTATATCTTTGAGTAAAAACTTATATTAAAACCAAATGTAACCCTTATCCGCACCGGATTTGCACCGTATCCGGGCCTGATTTGTATTTAGTCTGTTGTACTTCTTTGTACTTCAGACTGTCCTACTTCGGTCCTGTCATAGTCCTGAATAGCAAAACTGAAATCAGGTATCCAAACAGGGTCTGCAACTTTTTCTGGTAACACATCCCAATCTGGTACTAATCCGATTCCGGATCAGGACTGAAATATTATCTTCAGAATACGGATCCGGGACAGATGTTTCCCGTATTTATATTTCTACTCGGGAACCTGGATCAGTTAATGTTTTCTTAAGGCTCTAAAATTTAAAATACATGAAGAAAACCAATTTTCAACAGCTTCTGAACTAGTCAATTGAAAAAATAAGTAATATGGAAAATTGGATGCAAATCCATTAAGTACTTTTCAAAATATGAGTAACAAAATAAATACAAAATTTTTTTCAAAAATTCAAAATAATCTAAAATTAAAACTGCGTTGAAAAAATCAGTTTTAAAAAGTTTTTTTCAATTTGGCAATCGGAAATAATTTCCATGAAAATTTTTAAGAAAATTGATAGAGTAGTTACGTAAAATATCAAAAATTTTAAAATATAAAATTTAAAAAAATTTTTAAAATAGTTAGCTCATTAAAACTACTCTAAGTAAATCAATTTTCAATAGCTTCCGCACTAGTTAATCAAAAAAATAAGCTGTATGGAAAATTTGAAGCAACTCCATCGATTACTTTTCGAGATCTAATTGACTAAATAAATACAAACATTTTTTCAAGAATTTCAAAATGCTCTAAAATTAAAACTACGCTAAGAAAATCAATTTTCAAATTTTTTTCTTCTTTCGGCAGTAGAAAATAATTTCCATACAAAATTTCAAGCAAATTCTTTGAGTAGTTTACGTAGAATACAAAAAAAAATGGAAAATCGAAATTTTTTTAACATTCTTAAGATGGCTCTAAAAAAAATGAAAACTAAAAAATGAAAACTACGCTAAGAAAATCAATTTTCAATAGCTTTCCCCTAAGTTAGACAAAAAAATAAATTCTATGCAAAATTTGAAGCAAATCTATCGAGTAGCTTTCGAGATCCAGTTGGATTACTGAACACACACACACATATTTTCTGGGAGTTATTTTTTTCGACTCACTGAGTCCAAATATATACAAATATGTGAAAAAATAGGAAAATAATTATTTTATTAATACGATGCTTTTTCTATGAAAAAGCAATACAATAAGAATGCAGAAAAGAAATGGATACAATAATATGGAATATAACAAAAAGAGGGGAAAAAAACAAAGAATTGCTAAAGATAGCTGAATGGAGTAGATGTCAATTCGAAGCAAGAATGTAAAAGGAAAAAATGCTGAAAATAGGATATGAAAAAATATTTAAAAAAATTTTCTATTGATACAATGCTTCCTCTATGAGAAAGCAAAAAGAATCGCAACGTAAGAAAAAGTTATTTCAAAAACAAAATTGATCAACGTCATGTAATTGAAAAACCAAATATTGATAAATTACTAAAAGAACGGTTGAAAAGAAATTTCAAAATGCTGCCAAGTGCTTTTGCACAATGCTTTCTCATAGAGCTTATTGAATTTAAGTAGAATATATTCTTCATTTACGAAGCAACGTAAAATGATTAATAAACAAATACATCGAGTACTTTACGTAAAATAAAATAAAGTAAAAAATAGAAAAATAAAAAAGATAAATCAAAATTATTTTTAAAATCTTTAAAATGTTCTGAAATAGTAACTACGCTAGCAAAATTAGATTTTGAAAGCTTCTTTACTTCGTACACCAGCAGATAAATTGTATACAAATTTTGGACAAAATCTATCAAATAGTTTACGCAAAGTAGAAAAAACATGAAAAATGAAACTTTTATTTACAATCTTTAAAATGCACTAAAATTGTAACTGAGATAAGAAAATTATTAAAAAGCTTGTTTTCTTCAGACAGTAGCGAATAACTTAAATACGATTTTTGGAACAAAACAATCAAGTAGTCTACGTAAAACAAGAAAAAGGAAAATGAAAATTTCGAAAAAAATTTTTAAAATGTTTTTAAATTGAAACTATGCTAAGAAAATCAGTTTTCAAAGTTTTTTTTTGACAATCGCAAAGAATTTTTATGCAAATTTTTAAGCAAATTCATCAAGTAATTTGCGTAAAAAAAAAAATTAAAAATTAAAAAATTTTTTTTTTTAATGACTAAAAGAATCTACGCTGAGACAATCTATTTTCAATAGCTTTCTCCTCCAGTTAGACATAAAAATAAATTGTATGCAAAACTGGAAGCAAATCCATAAAGTAGTTTTCGAGATTTGATTAGAGTAATGAATACATACACACACAAAACCACACACGCACACACACATGCATACAGAAATTTTCTGGAAACCACTTATTTCGACTCCCTGAGTCTAAATATGTATAAATTAATCACGGAATAAAAAAAAAAAAAAATTTATTGATACAATGCTTTCTCTATGAAAAAGTAAAAAGACGAAATATGATGACAGAAGTTTATAAAATAGGAAAACCAATAGATTTAATAAGAAGATTTTTCAATCTTCTCAAATTCAATGATTGTGTACAATATTTTAATGTGTATAATGAATTAAATACTAAAAATATTAGAAATCATAAGAAAATATTAAAAGATCGTATACTACGGAGGAATGAAAAAATTCTCGAGTATAAAAATCAATCAAGAATTATTGATAGGATAGCAAATATAGAATTTAATGAAACATTAATTACTAAAAACAATTTAGGTTTGATGACTAAAATTTGTAAATATTGTAGTACTAAACATTTTGCATTCAAATATACACAAAATAAGGAATTTATTAATTGTTGTCACAAACCAAATGTAAAACTATCAAATAATCCTATTTATACAAAAGAATTAAAAAAATTAGCTACGAGATCTGCAGAAAATAGTATTCATTTTCGTGAAACTATTAGATCATACAACAATGCAATGGCTTATGCAAATTACGCTGCAAATAATGACAAATTAACATGTGAGGGTCTACAAGTAATCAGAATTTGTTGTCAAATATATCACAATGTTTATGCTTTGCATCCTAATGAAAATGAAGCTCAAAAATATGAACAATTGTATGTTCTTGATAATGAATTAGTTAATTCTCAACGAAAAAGCTCAGATACGAATGGAGACTTATTACGTGAATTAGATGGATTATTAAGACAAAGTAATAATCAACGCAATACTCTACCACGTCTAGAACAGTAGGTTGGGAAGATAATACTACCTACTTTGATGAGATGACGTCATCAGCAAGGAAATTTGCTCCGCGTCCTACTGTAAACAAAGACAAACATTCATAACACATTTATACTTATATTCATCTTGCACATTTCACTCAAGGGTGATTGAACTCCGTACGCATCATATGTCAAGTTTTCTACCTTAAGACTGCGATAGCAAACAATAACGTTATACATTCGCGAGAATGCGACGCACAAGAGACGATTGAACTCTAAACTGCATCACATGCAAAATTCAATCAATCTTTTCCCCGAAATTATAAAAGTATCAATAATATCATATATACGAAAGAATGCAACTGTCTTTTACCCATAGTATAAAAACCCAAGAGTCTTAAGCTCGCAAGCTTAATTTTTATACTTACCGTCTAAGGCTACGCTTCGCCTAAAATTATTGTACTAAAGGTTAAGAAGGAGAAATAAAGATAAGTTCAATTCAACACACACACACACATATATATATATATATATATATATATATATATATATATATATATATATTTATATTTATATATATATATATATAAATATTCTTGGATACGTATCCTAAAGAACCAACGTCCTAAATTATAAAAATAAGTTATAATAATAATTAAAAATTTATAAAAATTAATAAATCAAGTTTATTAAATAAAGTTTAATAAATTAAACTTTACAAATTAATAAATACAGTTCTAACGGTTAACATAAATTGGTGGCAGCGTAAGAGGATAGTGAAGCCAAGTGATAAAAGTGATTAAATAAAACTTCGATTTCTTAAAATATTTTCTCTCAGGAGAAAACGGAGGAGTTTAAAAATGAAAAGAAGCCAAGTGATAAAAGACAATTAAACAAAACTCCGATATCTCAGGATATCTTCTCTCAGGAGGAAACAGAGAGTTTTAAAAATCAAGAAAACTTATCTTTAATCTGGTGACAACAGCCCACACTCTCAGGAGTTGACTACCAGTAGTTGAAGGGTTTATCAAGCTTCGTCTGCATCCCCAGGGATAAAGAGAGGATCATCTGTACAATAAAAGAGGACTTCTGCACCGCCAGCGGTTAAAGAGACGCTGCCAACCAGATCTTCAAAAACATCATCTCTTAAAAACCTTCAAGTAAGTCGTACAATAATTTTAAGCACACAGCGGGACAAGCCAAAAATAAAGGCGTGTCTAACTTTCTGTAACATTCATTTTATTTATAAATTATTTATAAGACATACAACGTCTCAAGCCGGAGCACACACGCTTGAGAGGTTGACACATAGAAACATCACCCGCGTATGTATTGTGATTATCGTGAAGACGATAACGACAGTGTAAGATCGGAAAATACCCCACGATCACCTACTTCCCTTTCTGACGTTTTTAACAATTTCTACGACACTACAGACGGTCTTTATAAATTAAAAATAAATTTAAAACCCAGTAAGATGGACAGTTTACCAAAGAAATTTAAATCCAATGAAGACATAACGCAATGCGATCAAGACGAACAAAATGTAGTACAAGAATTGCAACGTCAGAAGGAAAAGGTCGACGCATTAGAAAAGCAATTAATATTATTGACAGAACAATTACAAATTTTAAATACTCAGATGACAGAAAATAAAAATCCACCACCAATCCCAAGTATACCACCTGCAGTTAGAGACAACAACCCTAGATTAAATGTTCTTTCGGGATTAACGAGAGAACATCATTTATTAATACGTGAACTCTTAACACAGATAAGGGAATATGATGGATCAACAGATGTTAGCGCATTTATTGATCAAATCATTCGCGCCTCCCGACAACTTAGCTCTGAGCAGGAAATATCAGCGCTTATACGGAAGGTGATAGCAGTTAAGCTAAAGGGAAAGGCACAAGAAGTAGTTGAAAGAAATCAAGTGACTACGGCAGTGCAACTTAAAGAATGTTTAAACACACACTTTGGAAAACTAGAACTTGAATACGATCAATTAGCTGAAATGCGTAACTCTATGAGACAGAGAACAAATGAAAAGGTGGCGGACTATATACAAAGATATAATAACATAAATCGTCGAATACAGATTTCAATAGATGGTTTAAACGACGATTTTAGAGATATGCACCGGAATTATGAAAATAAAAACGCGATTTCGAAATTTATAAGAGGATTGTATCCAGAAAGCTTACGTTTAGCCATACAACAAAATCGACCACACACTTTACCGATAGCGTATCAACAAGCTTTATACGAAGAAAAACTTTGAAAAGAAGATGAAGAACTTCGAAATAGAAATTATAATAAACATGAGGAGAGATCCAGAAGAGATAGATATGAAAAACATTCAAGAGATAGGAGTCATTCTAGATATGATTCAAGAAATCGTAAGAAACATTCAACACCGGATAAAAATTACACACGTGATAGAAGCTTTTCACGAGATCGACAAGAAAATTATCGATTAGATAAAAAGGAGGATAAACCTACATGCTCCCACTGTAATAAATACGGTCATGACAAAATTGTTTTAAACATCAAAATGCACAAAGAGTAAATTTTCGCCTCAATGCCTCAAAAAGCAAAACTTATTTCGAGGATCCGGCACCATGGTCGAAGACCCCACCCGATCGTCAGAATTATTGGGAAAACCAGGATTACCAGACGCAATCTTTCCAACAGATGGAAAGCACTGGCATCTCTGGATGCAACCCTCAGGAACAGGAGGGAAATTATTAAAATTCTTAGTGGACACAGGAGCAGGCATAACATTCATTAAAGACAAAGTGTTGGATCTTAATACCTGCAATCCTATAAGACAAAAACCAGAAGAGAGACAAACAATACAAATAGTTAACGGAAATCACACAATGCTTGGCAAATGTAAATTGAATGTTTTTGGAAAGGACTTTATATATCATGTCGCAAGCAATAAAATACCTCTCGATGCCGATGGGTTATTGGGCCGAGGATCGCTACAACATTATAAAGCATTAATTGATACAGAAAAAAAAATATAAAAATTTTTGATGCACAAGATTTGATGTACAACCCTTTACAATTCACATTCAATGAAAAACCTGTTTATGTAAATCAAGGAATCAATCTTATAAAAATAGATATAGATATACCAGACGGAGAGTACATAATAACCGATCCGAAAAATATAATATCACCAGCAATATATACAGTACAAAATAAAAGTACAACACTGAACATCGTTAATGAGTCAGTAAAGGAAATGAAAATAGTTACTGAAATAGAAATAGAAGAATTTCAAGAACAAAAACAAAATGTCTATGAAACAATTTTCCTACAGAAACAAGTATATAATAAATCGCTCAAGAATATGTATCATCGTATAGATTTAACAATAAATCAACCAGTTGTTTCAAAATTATATCGACACTCATTATCTTTACATAAGGAAATAGATAGACAAATAGAAAAATTTGAAAATGAAGGTATTATAACAAAGTCAAATTCGCCTTTTGTATCACCTGTTTGGTGTGTTCCAAAGAAAATGGATGCATCAGGAATACAAAAATATAAAGTTGTAATAGATTTCACGAAATTAAATGAATACACACTTCAAGACAATTACCCATTGCCGTCAATAAATAAAATCCTTGACCAATTGGGAGGTATGAGATACTTCTCTGCATTTGACTTGGCCTCGGGCTTTTATCAAGTACCGGTTTTTCCAGAACACAGAGAGCGTACTGCATTTTCTACTCATAAAGGGCATTGGGAATTTAAACAAATGCCAATGGGCCTTAAAAACGCACCTGCTACATTTCAAAGAATAATGAATTTAAAATTACAAGGACTAATAGGCACTATATGTTTCGTATACCTAGATGACATTATAGTATACTCAAAAACCTTTGAAGAGCATCTAAAGAACTTACAGATATTATTTGATCGTCTTAGAACTGCAGGCTTAAAGTTGCAGCCTGATAAATGTGAATATGTAAAACCAGAATTAGAATATTTAGGACATCTCATCGCAGAAAAAGGAGTACATCCTAATCCAAACAAATGAGAATGTATAAGAAATTATAAACAACCTTCAAATCAAAAGGAAATTAGACAATTTCTAGGGTTATGCGGATACTATAGGAAATTTATTAAAAATTACGGTAAAATCACAGCACTTCTTGATAAACTAATGAGTGAAAATGTCACGTTTAATTCCGACGATGAATGTAAAAATGCTTTTGAAATATTAAAGCAAAAATTAACATCATCACCGATATTAAAATACCCTAATTTAGAAGAGATGTTCATACTGACAACAGATGCGAGTAATGAAGGACTTGGTGCAATTCTTAGTCAAGGTGATTACAAGGAAGGAAAAGATTTACCTTGCGCCTACGCTTCAAGAACACTCAATCAAGTTGAAAAGAATTATTCGACTTCCGAGAAGGAATTATTAGCAGCAGTATGGGCAATGCGTCATTTTAGACATTTTCTATATGGGAAACCTTTCATTTTAATAACAGATCATGCACCATTAGCAGGTCTCTACAAATCAAAATCACCAGAAATCGGATCTAGAATTTTTAAACTTTTTTTAAAAATTACAGATTTTCAACCTATAGTAGAATATGAAAAGGGTAAATTAAATACTAATGCCGATGCTCTTAGCCGAGCATTTGTAGCAAAAAGAGAAAACCCACGAATAAAGTATGTCAATGCTATAGAATGTGACATAATATACAACAATACTGATAATCAGGACATAAAACAAGTTTCAAAGGAAATATTGTCTAAATACAACAGAAGAGGTTAAAAATTGGATCGATACTTGCGAATACTGTGCAGAAAAAAATTTTAATAGTAGATTCAAAGCTCCAGGTACCATTATTAATGCGCCAAAAGAAATCAACGAATTATGGTATATAGATCATGCCGAAGAAAAAGGAATAAAATTACTTTTTATTATAGAAGCGCTTTCAAGGTATGCTAAAGTTTTCTAATTGAAAAATCTAGATCAAACTACGCAATCTATGGAAGATTTAATGAGTGAATGGGGAACACCAAAGAAAATAATCAGTGACAATGCAGCTACGTTTACATCAAGGGTGTTTCAAAATTTATTAGAAAAACATAAAATAGATTATATACCAACAACTCCATTACATCCGCAATCGAATGGTATAGTAGAAAGACTTAGAGGAACTTTGAAGAAAAGAATAATTGGAGCAGTTTCAAACAATAAAAGCTTTTACTCAATTGTTACTGCTTATAATAGAACAATACATCCTACAACAAAATATATACCTTATGAATTATTCTTTGGACGAATCCTACCTAAAGAAAATTTTAACTCTGACAAGTTAAATTCATTAAATAAGCGATTGGAAGAAAATACAAAGAAAGCAAAAGAAGCAAGAGAAAATATACAAAGACAAAAGGAAATTAATAAAAACACAGTAGATAATAGACAAACTTCAAAAATCAACCCACAACCAGGGGATAGGGTAAATTTTAGAACATCACGTGGATTATTAGGGCCAGCAACAATTCTCACAGTCAATAATGAAAGTCATACAGTTCAGCTTTTATTTAAAACAAAAATTCTTAGACGTCATTTTAATGAGATCACGCTTATCTCGAATCCCTTCTTTGTTACAGATGAAGGCGACAATGATAATATTAACAGTTATTCTAATTGACATGTTTCATCACTGCAAAGCAGATATAGAAATTACACCAGCTAATATACCAATACTACAGAAAAATTACGGAACTGCTTATGTGTTCGAAGATACTTGGACTATTGTTAATTATATAAATCTTACAGCCCTTATACAAAATAAAATAGACATGCAAAATCGATTAACAAAAATCAAAGAAGTATATAATAATGTTCACTGTACTGCAAAAGATTTCATAATGCATCAAGAAAAACGACTACATGAATTATTCGCAAGATTATCTTTATTTTTACACTCAGAAGGCAACAGAAAGAAGAGAAGATTATTCAACTTTGTAGGAACAGCGAGTAAATTTTTATTTGGTACCTTAAATTCTGATGATGCCGACTCTATAAATCAAGAGATAGACAAACTATACAAACATACAGAAGATTCGTTAATAGCAATTAAAAATCAAACATTGTTTATGAAAGAGACCTTCGATTCATTTACAAAGGAGTTCTATATATTTAAAGAAAATGAAGATAAATTAATAAACTGGAGTCTTAAAATATCAGTAATACTCAACAATTATCAAGGCAACCAAATTGTATTACTTAGTTTGCAAGAAATTGATGCATCGCTAGAAGAATATGAAGCTTATATAACGGATTTATTTAATTCTATAAATATAACAAGAAACGGAATATTATCACCTGCATTACTAAAACCTGAAATTGTAATAAATGGTCTACAAAGCTTATATAAAAAACAGCAATACGATGACATGTTAATAGCACCGACAATGAAAAATTATTTCTCAATATTACAAGTTATGACATTCACATCCTACATTAAAACAGATGGACTCGTAATAGTTACTAAATATCCCATTATCCACAATGACCCGTACAATATCCTTAAGTTTGAACCTTTACCTATTGAAAGAGTGTTTTGGAAACACAGCAATATTAGATGTAACTAACCAATATGTATTAACAACGTATGATATATCAAAATATACGACCTTATCGAGTATAAATGCTTGTAATCAACTTGGCAATACAAAAATATGTAAACTACAAATTTTACCTAGGCTAATAGACTCATTATCCGCTTGCGATAGAATATTATTAAATGACACAAGCAAATGTAAAGAACATTATTTCTCTTTAACTCATGTAAAACGTATAGAAAATGATAAATTTTATATTGTACCTATAAAAGAAATGTTATTCAGCGTATTTTGTAAAAATTATAAGAAAGACATAACAATATCACAAGCTAGTATTGTAAAGCTTGATGATAAATGTTTTATATCAAACACTGCGTATTATTTACATACGTCACATGACTCTACTACATATACAACCACACTCTTAAACTTAACACTTAGTAAACCATATGAAGACAACTTAAATATAACCCCCTTCCTTTATTGGCATTTTCGGAACATGATCTCGGTAGTCTAAGGAGTCATGCTTATAACCTAGAACAAATACAAGACGAAATTGAAAGACGAACTTTACAAAGACGAAATCATTCTTTTATTTCAACTGCGATAGACTATCTTCATTATTCGGGATACGTAGCTCTCTCTATGATTGCTGCCTTTATCGGGTATAAGTTAAACATACACCAAGTAATAATAATAATCAGTTCTTATCTTTGGGCAAGATTAAATGATTTTTGCTGTTGTCACACTAAACGACTCGAACCTACAGTAACTTACAACCATTGTGCCAACATTACCACCGCTGCAAACGTTTCCTCAATACAACCTACAGTATCCTCTTCTTATACGCACAAAACTCACCTGATTCCTCCATCATATGACAATTTACTATAATTTTTCGGTACAAAAAATTTCAAGGAAGGGCGAGTAAACAAAGACAAACATTCATAACACATTTATACTTATATTCATCTTGCACATTTCACTCAAGGGTGATTGAACTCCGTACGCATCATATGTCAAGTTTTCTACCTTAAGACTGCGATAGCAAACAATAACGTTATACATTCGCGAGAATGCGACGCACAAGAGGCGATCGAACTCTAAACTGCATCACATGCAAAATTCAATCAATCTTTTCCCCGAAATTATAAAAGTATCAATAATATCATATAGACGAAAGAATGCAACTGTCTTTTACCCATAGTATAAAAACCCAAGAGTCTTAAGCTCGCAAGCTTAATTTTTATACTTACCGTCTAAGGATACGCTTCGCCTAAAATTATTGTACTGAAGGTTAAGAAGGAGAAATAAAGATAAGTTCAATTCAACACACACACACACACACACACACACACATATATATATATATATATATATATATATAAATATTCTTTTATTCTTGGATACCTATCCTAAAGAACCAACGTCCTAAATTACAAAAATAAATTATAATAATAATTAAAAATTTATAAAAATTAATAAATTAAGTTTATTAAATACAGTTTAATAAATTAAACTTTACAAATTAATAAATACAGTCCTAACGATTAACACTACTTTTTGTACCACTGCTATCGTCACCACTACTTTTAGCACCGCCACATGCCTTCTCTTAATAGATACCTCGAGTTGATCTAATCTTATGATGTGAGGTAATACCATCCCTACAAATACTACAACGGCTCACCACGGAGGATAGAATAGCATACTGATCCCTTATTCCTATCCCTACCCTCACAACCCTTCTTATCCTATTCTATTAAGTTATTCTTCTTAAATAGTGCCGCCTCCAAGGTATCTGCTTCTTTCACCAGTCTACATACCACCACCCAGTATTCCCGCTATTGGAATGTTGCATAAAAAATTTTTCAAGTTAATACTTAAAGAAGTGTTGATACCAAAAGTGGTGCATCTCGAAAAATGCTGGGCATAAAAATCCAAGTTGCCGTCACGTTACATTTTAATGTGTTGTGTGCGTGTGACCTTATCGGTGCACACACACAACTAAGTTATAAGAATAAGAGTACACAAGCTATGTATAGGAGGGGAGAGAGAAGGCACATCAGCACATCAGCGTACAAATCGTTGTGTATATGCTGTTTGAGTATTAGGTTACCACATGAGCGTTCAGTATGTATAAAGCGCGCACTCATACGGAGATACATCTTTAACGGCCACTAAATGATTTTTATTCTAACGCGTTAATTATTAAAAACTTCCTGTATGTTTGTATTATGTATGTATGAGCGCTATACATATATATATATATATATATATATATATATATCTATATAATAAAGATATATCGCCTACGCCGCCGCCGCCGCCGCCGTGTATAAGAATTTTATGTGCCCTCAGTCAGCTGAAATTCAGCTAAAATTTAGCTGAAAGTTAGCTAAAAGTTAGCTGAAATTCAGATAAAATTTAGCTGAAAGTTAGCTGAGAGATAGCTGAAATTCAGATAAAATTCAGCTGAAAGTTAGCTGAGAGATAGCTGAAATACAGATAAAATTTAGCTGAAAGTTAGCTGAGAGATAGCTGAAATTCAGATAAAATTTAGCTGAAATGTAGTTTATTGTTAGCTAATTTAATTAATTGTTATTTAAGAACGTTCTCTTGGAAATTGATATTGATTTTCTTAAAATATCAATTTAAATTATTGGAATAAGTAGATCTTTGTAAGCTCTTTCAATTGCGTTCATTTTTTATATAGCATGCCATATTAATTTTTAAATAATCAGCTTCTAAAGTTGCGATATTTAACACAGGAATACTATAGTCTGCCTCTTCCTGACTTACGTTTTGCTTAACGACTCTTTAAGTTTTCTTAGAATTAAGTTTTGTCAGTTGCATAAAAATTTATATTATATATTGTTCAATATTTAAAGAATAATTCAATAAGGTTTCAAAATATAAGTAAATATATACATTCATGATTGTTAATAAATATAAATTATAATGTTAAAAAAAAAATTTTAATTAACATAATATGAATTATTTTTAAAATTCTTAAATTTAATGTATAAATTTAAATAAATAATCTATAAAATATAAAATTTATATTTAAAAATATAAATCAAAATATTAAAATTTAAATATATTAATAAAGTAATTATTAAAAAATAATACATTTTGATATATTTTCTCTTTTTTACATACAAATTAAAAATCAAAATTTTTGATTGCATTTTATATATAGAATAATCATTTTAAAAAATTTTTTATATTTTATATTATTGTTAGACATGGTATAATAATATTAAATTGAAAATATTTATATGATTATCCATATACACATATGTAATCAACATAAAATCTCATAGTTATGTAGGGCTACAGGCGAAGAAAACCATGGTCTTATTTCAAATATATTTATATATAATAATAATGAAATAATTTTATTTGATTTTAACATGTCTTAAAATCGATTAAATTTATTAAGTTTATTTTTATAATAATATTTTATATAAGACAAAAAAAAACAACGCGCTGATATCATATATTATTTAATAATTGAATTATGATATAATTATTTAATATATGATATAACAGTACCTCTTTGGGTAGTGTGGAAATCTGTCACTTTTTTTTAATTTTAATGAAAATCTTAATTTTCTGTAATAATTGTTTAAAAAAAAATAAAAATAATATATTTCATAAAATATAATTATATATTCTGATGAAGAAAAAATTGAGTGAACAAAATCTTATAAAAGTAAAACAAACTTTATAATTTGATAATTAGGAAATTCAATATTTAATTTAATAGAGTCCTTAATAAGTGTATTTAACTTCTAATAAATACTAAATGGGGGGTTGGCGAGCGAAGCGAGCAGGGGGGAACCCCCCCTAGTATATATATATATATATATATATAGCGCTCCTTCAAACAGTATTGTCTTTAATAGTCGCACAACAAATATAAAAACAAATTAAATTAGATACAAAATACTAACCTTTTATTTATTTTTTTAAATTAATAATTAGGAAAAAATTTAAACGGAAACCGAATGGATTTTCAAATATCTAATATTCATATCAGATTTTTTTTCTGTTACGACACTTTTCAATAAGTTACAATTGATGGTATATATTCTTAAGCATGCAAACAATCAAATTCAAATCAAAATTATTCAAATAATTCAAATATTTTTTTTCCAAATTTCTTAGAACAACTAAAATTTATTTCTAGGAAAATGATAATAATAAATATTATAATATGTTAAACGTAATTGTTGATAAAATTTTCACCTTGATGTTTCAATTGTTTATAACTTTATTAAAAAGCATCAAAACAAAAAAAAAAATCATCAAAGTTGAATTTTTAATTTTTTAAAAATTATCTTCATTTCTGTTTGAATTTCTTAGTAATGATTAAAAAATATACGATTGAAAAAATTTTTTTTAATTTGAAATTTTCACAAATTTTAAAAGAGGATAAAAGTAGAATAAAATTTTATTCACTTTAATTTAGTTTTTTTGATTTTTTTTGTGTGACAAGTAGAACCAGAGATAATACTATTTGAATCAGCGCTTTTCATCAAAATTTTTTCTTGTGAATTTCTGACGGTAGACTGAGGTCAGTTGTCAGTACACTGAAAAAAAAATATCAGCCTTTATTACTAGGCACTCTGGCTGTTACTACTGGAGTTACTTTGGCAACGAGTATACAGCCTATATTACTGGTGATACTAGCAGTGTTTACCATGTAACAATGAAATAAATTAAAAATAGAATAGTAAATAACATTAAAATTTCAAGTTATGATTGTATATAATAATATTTAATAATAATCATGAGTGAATAATAAAAAATAGAATTATAGAATGATAGAAAATTATGATTATAAATGAATATTTTTATCTTCTTATGTCCTAATTTTTATACATATTGAAAAGGTACAAAGAAAATGCTCCCTCTCTGCATTTTTTATTTTTGGGCTTGAGACCAACATATATAAATATATGGCTGCATTAAGAATGTTTTTTTTTCATTGTAGCTAAAAGAAGTTTACATTTTTACTTTTTACTGTCACTAAAGAAGCGTACACTTTTTTTTCATTGTCGCTAAAAAAACTTACAAATTTATTTATTATTGTCGCTGAAGCATACAGATCTATTGTTTGTTGTCGCTAAAAAAATCTCATATAAGCATACAAATTTATTGTTTGTTATCGCTAAAAGGAGCTTACAGATTAATTTGTTATTATTACTGAAATAATTTCATAGACTTATTTTTTATTGTCGCTAATAGAAGCTTAAAAATTTAAATTTCATTGTAGTTATAAAAAGCTTACATATTTATTCGTCATTGTCGCTAAAGAAGCTTGTACAGTTGCTTGATATTTTTACTAAAAAAAAGTTTAAATAATTCTTAATATTTTTTTAATATGACGTTAAATTTCATTGTCGCTAGAAGAAGCTTACAAATTTATTTTTTATTGTTATTAAAAAAAACTTATACATTAATTTTTTTCAGTAAATCAATATTATTTTGTATTTTGTATTTTAACTATCAATTTGCTAATATAAGTTCTTCTAACTCCATGTTTTCATTATTTCATACTTTAGTAAATTCCAATCTTTTTACTTTTAATATATATGTGGTATCTATAAAATTTTTAAATATATATATATATATATATATATATATATATATATTTATATATATATATACATATATAAATATACATGAATATTTTCATAAGTGTAAATGCATATAATATATCACCATAATTGTTTTCACTATTTTATTCTATTTTTCCAATAATTTCTAGTTTTGTTCCTCTTACCCAATTCACATATTCATTTTCTAATTTATTTAATAAAATGTCTAATTTATATTGTCCATCCACTATTGTTCCGATGAATTCTGATTAATTTTTTTTATGTTTTTGTGCAAAAGAATTTTGTAAAGACCCTTGTATTTCTGAAAAATAAAAAATTATTTATATTATTATATTTTTTTTCAATAATATTTAATTACTTATTAATCCAGGTCTTAATTTTATTTCTTCGAAATTTATTTTAATTGGTTTGTTATTTTTCAATGTATTATATAAAAATCAATTTTTTCTATCAATAATCCGATAAAAAAAATAGCCCATTAAACCTTTCAGTCATGCTATTCAATTCACTTTTTTCGTATGTATTTGTTTATAATAATAATTAATAGTTATGAATTTATAAAATATCATCAGCATTATAAATAGTAGGGCTGTGTGTATCTGGAAATACAAAAAATCCAAGAATCAAGCATGATATTGCAAATATATTAAGGTAAAAAAAGATAATTAGGTAGCCGATATATCGGCTCCTGTGACTGTAAGGGCTAAATGAATAAAATAAAAGATGCTTCAAATTTTTTCGCTAAAAATGAGGAAATAAAGATTACTTAAGTATTGTAAAATTACAAATTGGATCGGACAAAATTGATATTATTTTACTTCATCACTTTTATTTTACACTTATGTAAGTTTTTACTTAACACGGCAGAGTACATCTAAATTCAGGATCTGTATCATCTTCTAAATAAGCTGTTACAATTGGAGTACTGATGATTAGATTAGCATTAATAATTTCATTAATACAAGGTACACCTTGAGTTATGTTCATAGATGCTACATGAGCAAAATGGAAAGTTTTCAAGGTTATTCAAGTACAAGGTTCTTCAATACTTTGCGCAGCTGAAGCACCAACTGCAGTGCCTTGATCAATTTTTGCTTCCATACATTTACCCTTACTTGTATAAATAAATTCAATAAGTTGTGACACAGTTAAACGTACACCCACACAGCCTGAAAGATGTCATTGGAATATTCCGAAATATTCCAATGGAATATTTCATTGAAATATGTATGGAAGCTTTATGAAAGAAAACAGAAATATTCCTGAAATAATGCAAAGGAAACTTTCTACGAAGAACCCCCGAAAGCCTCCGTAAACCTTCCAAGGAAGATTCCGTTGGAAGATTGATCAATCATTGCACCGAAAGATTTCATGGAAGCTTTATAGAAGACTCCGTTTTCCTTCCGGGGAAATGTTCGGAATTTTTACTGGAATATTTCGACTTGAGTCTCCTGGAAGATTCCGTAAACCTTCCAAAGAAGATTTTGTTGGAAGATTAATGAATCATTGCACCGAAAGATTTCATAGGAACTTGAATGAAATACTCCGTTTACCTTTCAGCGAAATATTGAAAATTTTCATTAAACATTTCAGTGGAAGGCTTCTGAAAGCTTCCGTAAACCTTCCAAGGAAGATTCCGTTGGAAGATTGATTAATCATTGCACCGGAAGATTTCATAGAAACTTGAATGGAAGACTTCGTATACCTTTCAGCGAAATATTGGAAATTGTCATTGAAACATTTCAGTGGAAGGATCCTGGAAGATTCGGCAAACCTTCCAAGGAAGATTCCGTTGGAAGATTGATGAATCATTGCACCGAAAGATTTCATGGAAACTTGAATGAAATACTCCGTTTACCTTTCAGCGAAATATTGGATATTGTCATTGAAATATTCCAGTGAAAGGCTCCTAAAAGCTTCCGTAAACCTTCCAAGGAAGATTCCGTTAGAAGATTGATGAATCATTGCACCGAAAGATTTCATGAAAACTTGAATGAAATACTCCGTTTACCTTTCAGCGAAATATTGGAAATTGTCATTGAAATATTCCAGTGGAAGGCTCCTAAAAGCTTCCGTAAACCTTCCAAGGAAGATTCCGGTGGAAGATTGAATAATCATTGCACCGGAAGATTTCATGGAAGCTTGAATGGAAGACTTCGTTTACCTTCTAGCGAAATATTGGAAATAGTCATTGAAACATTTCAGTGGAAGGCTCCTGAAAGCTACCGTAAACCTTCCAAGGAAGATTCCGTTGGAAGATTGATAAATCATTGCACCGAAAGATTTCATACAAACTTGAATGGAAGACTTCGTATACCTTTCAGCGAAATATTGGGAATTGTCATTGAAACATTTCAGTGGAAGGTTCCTGGAAGATTCGGCAAACCTTCCAAGGAAGATTCCGTTGGAAGATTGATGAATCATTGCACCGAAAGATTTCATGGAAACTTGAATGAAATACTCCGTTTACCTTTCAGCGAAATATTGGAAGTCGTCATTGAAATATTCCAGTGGAAGGCTCCCAAAAGCTTCCGTAAACCTTCCAAGGAAGATTCCGTTGGAAGATTGATGAATCATTGCACCGAAAGATTTCATGGAAACTTGAATGAAATACTCCGTTTACCTTTCAGCGAAATATTGGAAATTGTCATTGAAATATTCCAGTGGAAGGCTCCTGAAAGCTTCCGTAAACCTTCCAAAGAAGGTTCCGGTGGAAGATTAATGAATCATTGCACCGAAAGATTTCATGGAAGCTTGAAAGGAAGACTTTGTTCACCTTTCAGCAAAATATTAGAAATTGTCATTGAAACATTCCAATGGAAGGCTTTTGAAAGCTTCCGTAAACCTTCCAAAGAAGATTCCGTTGGAAGATTGATCAATCATTGCACCGAAAGATTTCATGGAAGCTTTATAGAAGACTCCGTTTTCCTTTAAGGAAATGTTCGGAATTTTCACTGGAATATTCCGACTTAAGTCTCCTGGAAGTTTCCGTGAACCTTCCAAGGACGATTCCGTTGGAAGATTGATGAATCATTGCACCGAAAGATTTCATGGAAGCTTGAATGGAAGACTTCGTTAACCTTTCAGCGAAATATTGGAAATTGTCATTGAAATATTTCAGTGGAAGGCTCCTGAAAGCTTCCGTAAACCTTCCAAAGAAGGTTCCGGTGGAAAAATAATGAATCATTGCACCGAAAGATTTCATGGAAGCTTGAAAGGAAGACTTTGTTCACCTTTCAGCAAAATATTAGAAATTGTCATTGAAACATTCCAATGGAAGGCTTTTGAAAGCTTCCGTAAACCTTCCAAAGAAGATTCCGTTTGAAGATTGATCAATCATTGCACCGAAAGATTTCATGGAAGCTTTATTGAAGACTCCGTTTAACTTTAAGGAAATGTTCGGAATTTTCACTGGAATATTCCGACTTAAGTCTCCTGAAAGTTTCCGTGAACCTTCCAAGGACGATTCCGTTGGAAGATTGATGAATCATTGCACCGAAAGATTTCATGGAAGCTTGAATGGAAGACTTCGTTAACCTTTCAGCGAAATATTGGAAATTTTCATTGAAATATTCCAGTGGAAGGCTCCTGAAAGCTTCCGTAAACCTTCCAAAGAAGGTTCCGGTGAAAAAATAATGAATTATTGCACCGAAAGATTTCATGGAAGCTTGAAAGGAAGACTTTGTTCACCTTTCAGCGAAATATTAGTAATTGTCATTGAAACATTCCAATGGAAGGCTTCTGAAAGCTTCCGTAAACCTTCCAAAGAAGATTCCGTTGGAAGATTGATCAATCATTGCACCGAAAGATTTCATGGAAGCTTTATAGAAGACTCCGTTTTCCTTTGGGGAAATGTTCGGAATTTTTACTGGAATATTTCAACTTAAGTCTGCTGGAAGTTTCCGTGAACCTTCCAAGGACGATTCCGTTGGAAGATTGATGAATCATTGCACCGAAAGATTTTATGGAAGCTTGAATGGAAGACTTCGTTAACCTTTCAGCGAAATATTGGAAATTGTCATTAAAATATTCCAGTGGAAGGCTCCTGAAAGCTTCCGTAAACCTTCCAAGGAAGATTCTGGTGGAAGATTAATGAATCATTGTACCGAAAGATTTCATGGAAGCTTGAATGGAAGACTCCGTATACCTTTCAGCGAAATATTGGAAATTGTCATTGAAACATTCCAGTGGAAGGTTCCTGGAAGATTCCGCAAACCTTCCAAGGAAGATTCCGTTGGAAGATTAATGAATCATTGCATCGAAAGATTTCATGGAAACTTGAATGAAATACTCCGTTTACCTTTCAGCGAAATATTGGAAATTGTCATTGAAATATTCCAGTGGAAGGCTCCCAAAAGCTTCCGTAAACCTTCCAAGGAAGATTCCGTTGGAAGATTGATTAATCATTGTACCGGAAGATTTCATGGAAGCTTGAATGGAAGACTTCGTTTACCTTCCAGCGAAATATTGGAAATAGTCATTGAAACATTCCAGTGGAAGGCTCCTAAAAGCTTCCGTAAACCTTCCAAGGAAGATTCCGTTGGAAGATTGATGAATCATTGCACCGAAAGATTTCATGGAAACTTGAATGAAATACTCCGTTTACCTTTCAGCGAAATATTGGAAATTGTCATTGAAATATTCCAGTGGAAGGCTCCTAAAAGCTTCCGTAAACCTTCCAAGGAAGATTCCGTTCGAAGACTGATTAATCATTGCACCGGAAGATTTCATGGAAGCTTGAATGGAAGACTTCGTTTACCTTCCAGCTAAATATTGGAAAAAGTCATTAAAACATTCCAGTGGAAGGCTCCTAAAAGCTTCCGTAAACCTTCCAAGGAAGATTCCGTTGGAAGATTGATGAATCATTGCACCGAAAGATTTCATGGAAACTTGAATAAAATACTCCGTTTACCTTTCAGCAAAATATTGGAAATTGTCATTGAAATATTCCAGTGGAAGGCTCCTAAAAGCTTCCGTAAACCTTTCAAGGAAGATTTCGTTGGAAGATTGATTAATCATTGCACCGGAAGATTTCATGGAAGCTTGAATGGAAGACTCCGTATACCTTTCAGCGAAATATTGGAAATTGTCATTAAAACATTCCAGTGGAAGGTTCCTGGAAGATTCCGCAAACCTTCCAAGGAAGATTCCGTTGGAAGATTGATGAATCATTGCACCGAAAGATTTCATGGAAACTTTAATGAAATACTCCGTTTACCTTTCAGCGAAATATTGGAAATTGTCATTGAAATATTCCATTGGAAGGCTCCTAAAAGCTTCCGTAAACCTTCCAAGAAAGATTCCGTTGGAAGATTGATTAATCATTGCACCGGAAGATTTCATGGAAGCTTGAATGGAAGACTTCGTTTACCTTCCAGCGAAATATTGGAAATAGTCATTGAAACATTTCAGTGGAAGGCTCCTGAAAGCTTCCGTAAACCTTCCAAAGAAGATTCCGTTGGAAGATTGATCAATCATTGCACCGAAAGATTACATGGAAGCTTTATAGAAGACTCCGTTTTCCTTTGGGGAAATGTTCGGAATTTTCATTGGAATATTCCGACTTAAGTCTCCTGGAAGTTTCCGTAAACCTTCCAAGGACGATTCCGTTGGAAGATTGATGAATCATTGCACCGAAAGATTTTATGGAAGCTTAAATGGAAGACTTCGTTAACCTTTCAGCGAAATATTGGAAATTGTCATTGAAATATGCCAGTAGAAGGCTCCTGAAAGCTTCCGTAAATCTTCCAAGAAAGATTCCGTTGGAAGATTGATTAATCATTGCACCGAAAGATTTCATGGAAGCTTGAAAGGAAGACTTTGTTCACCTTTCAGCGAAATATTAGAAATTGTCATTGAAACATTCCAATGGAAGGCTTCTGAAAGCTTCCGTAAACCTTTTAAAGAAGATTCCGTTGGAAGATTGATCAATCATTGCACCGAAAGATTTTATGGAAGCTTTATAGAAGACTCCGTTTTCCTTTGGGGAAATGTTCGGAATTTCCACTTGAATATTCCGACTTAAGTCTCCTGGAAGTTTCCGTAAACCTTCCAAGGACGATTCCGTTGGAAGATTGATGAATCATTGCACCGAAAGATTTCATGGAAGCTTGAATGGAAGACTCCGTTTACCTTTCAGCGAAATATTGGAAATTGTCATTGAAATATTTCAGTGGAAGGCTTCTGAAAGCTTCCGAAAACCTTCCAAGGAAGATTCCGGTGGAAGATTAATGAATCATTGCACCAAAAGATTTCATGGAAGCTTGAGAGGAAGATTTCGTTCACCTTTCAGCGGAATATTAGAAATTGTTATTGAAACATTTCAGTGGAAGGCTTCTGAAAGCTTCCGTAAACCTTTCAAGGAAGATTCCGTTGGAAGATTGATTAATCATTGCACCGAAAGATTTCATGGAAGCTTGAAAGGAAGACTTTGTTCACCTTTCAGCGAAATATTAGAAATTGTCATTGAAACATTCCAATGGAAGGCTTCTGAAAGCTTCCGTAAACCTTTTAAAGAAGATTCCGTTGGAAGATTGATCAATCATTGCACCGAAAGATTTTATGGAAGCTTTATAGAAGACTCCGTTTTCCTTTGGGGAAATGTTCGGAATTTCCACTTGAATATTCCGACTTAAGTCTCCTGGAAGTTTCCGTAAACCTTCCAAGGACGATTCCGTTGGAAGATTGATGAATCATTGCACCGAAAGATTTTATGGAAGCTTAAATGGAAGACTTCGTTAACCTTTCAGCGAAATATTGGAAATTGTCATTGAAATATGCCAGTAGAAGGCTCCTGAAAGCTTCCGTAAACCTTCCAAAGAAGATTCCGGTGGAAGATTAATGAATTATTGCACGGAAAGATTTCATGGAAGCTTGAAAGGAAGACCTTGTTCACCTTTCAGCGAAATATTAGAAATTGTCATTGAAACATTCCAATGGAAGGCTTCTGAAAGCTTCCGTAAACCTTCCAAAGAAGATTCCGTTGGAAGATTGATCAATCATTGCACCGAAAGATTACATGGAAGCTTTATAGAAGACTACGTTTTCCTTTGGGGAAATGTTCGGAATTTTCATTGGAATATTCCGACTTAAGTCTCCTGGAAGTTTCCGTAAACCTTCCAAGGACGATTCCGTTGGAAGATTGATGAATCATTGCACCGAAAGATTTCATGGAAGCTTGAATGGAAGACTCCGTTTACCTTTCAGCGAAATATTGGAAATTTTCATTGAAACATTTCTGTGGAAGGCTTCTAAAAGCTTCCGTCAATCTTCCAAGAAAGATTCTGTTGGAAGATTGATTAATCATTGCACCGAAAGATTTCATGGAAGCCTGAATGGAAGACTTCGTTTACCTTCCAGCGAAATATTGGAAATTGTCATTAAAACATTCCAGTGGAAGGCTTCTGAAAGCTTCCGTAAACCTTCCAAGGAAGATTCTGTTGGAAGATTGATGAATTATTGCAGGGAAAGACCCAAGGAAGCTCTATGGAAGACTGCATTTACCTCGCAGCTAAATGTTGGCAATTTTTGACTGAATCATTCGGGCCGAAGGCTTCAGGAAGCTTCCGTAAACATTTCATGAAAGATCCCATCAGTAGACTAATGAATCAGGAGTTATTATTCTGAATGGATGTAAAACGGATACTACACAAGCAGTCATAAATATGTCTTATTCTCGTTATTAAGTTAATAAAAAAAAATGTTAATGACGCTATAGCTACACCAAAAAGACATTTTTATAAAAATGAGATAATTGTTATAAAAATGAGGTAATTTTTTTAACAAGTCCTTTTTCATTTAAATTTTTTATTATATCTAATAATGATATTTTCCTAATCCATTACTTGATACACCAAAAGGCGTTTTAAATACCGTCATTTAGTATGTTAGGGATTAGGACGAAAAATGACGTCGTTTAGTATGTAAATATTAACGAAAAATGACGTCCTTTTTTATATAACTTCCCACATAGCATGAAATATTTCTGAAATATTTCTGAAATATTTTATTAAAAGATTTGAAATAAAACAGAAAAATTGATATGAAATGTTTCTGAAATATTTATATGTCCGTCTAGAAGATTGGTTTGAAATATTTCATGTAATGTTTCTGTAACATTTCTTCATGATTTTGTGAAATATCTATTAGTATTATTGTTGAAAGATTGCAGCAACATTTGATCGAAAAATTCATGGAAGAATATGAATCTTTCAAGAAATGTTTCTGAAATATTTCTAAAATCTTTCATGAAACATTAATTTGTAATATTGTTGAAAGATTGCAGAAATATTTTATTAAAGGATTTATAAAAGATCATGAATCTTTCAAGAAATGTTTCTGAAATATTTCTAAAATCATGTTTAAAATATATCTAAAATAATGTTGGTGAAAGATTCTATCAGATATTATTTTTGATTTTGTAAGAGTTGCAACTTAAACCATATTAGATACCTATATATTTATTTGTTATTCAGAATTAAGCGCTTATTTATTTGTATCAAGAATTTCCGGTCTTATATACTAAACGAGAGAACATCCCACCACTTGCGAGAGTTTGTCAACCGCATTATGATCACATGAAAATATAAACAAGTAGCCACCTGCTGGCAAGATGGAAGAATTGCTACGTACGCAAGATAGCTACAAATATTTAGACAATATTTCTCAATTATTTTACTGTTATATTCATAAATTTTTGGGAATACTTCATGAAATATTTCTTGAAAAATTTGCGCAGTATTGATTTAAAATATTTTAAGAAATGGTGCTGTAATATTTCTTCAATATTTCAGTGTTATGTTCAAACATTTTTTCAAATACTTCATGAAATATTTTTCAAATATAACAGGAATATTTCATGACATGTTTCTTGAAAGATTTGAGAAATATGAATTTGAAAAATTTCAAGAAATAATGTAACAACTTACTTGAATATTTCAGTGTCAAATTCAAAAGTTTTTTGAAATAAAATATGAAATGTTCCAACAATATTACAGAAATATTTCAATGAATTATTTAATATTCATAATTTCAAAGAAATGTTAGTTTATCACTTATTTAATATTTCACTGAAATATTTCATTAATAATTCACGGAGGCTTTCAGTAACCTTTACTGAAATATTCCATGAAAAGTTTACGGAAGCTTCCGGTAAACTTCCTGGAAGCTTATAATGTTTTTTCTGCAGTGAATTAAATCTTCCACGTTTTCTTCTAGGAAGCTTCTACTGGAAACTTCCTGAAAGCTTCCAACCTTCCTTCCACATCTTCCGGGAAGCTTCCAGGAAGCTTACATGCTGTGTGGGCAATATACCTGTAAACTGGAGCATCTGGTTTAATATGCTATCTAATCCTAGCAATTATAATTGCAACTGTTTTTAAAAATTGAGCTTGTTCTTGCTTAAATTCTTCACTTATACAAGAATATTCCTCTGACATCAAAAGTTCAGAGGTTACTTTTATAACACCAGGGCCATCAAAGGGATTTTCAATTTTGTACGCTGATATTGATTTAATATTATCAAAAACTCTTTTATAATCAACAAGACAGTCTTTGCCTCCCATGTACGTTAGGTCCATAGAATCTACACCATTTAAAGAATTTAAATAATATCACCAACAAAATTTTTAACTGTCATATCATAATGTAAATAAAGATCTTCTAAACTCTTACCAATCTTTTTTTTATGTATCGAGTTTCAGCGATTTTAACACACGATGACCACTATTAGTTTGTCGTCCTACACAAGCAATCATTTGTAGAATATTAATAAAACTTTCCTTAGATCCTGATAATGCCACAACTAAGAGACTATTACTGGGATGAAGTTCTTTCAAACAGACTTTACCAGCATGGTCACGAATAACTGAAAATTTCATCAAAATTATGATTTTAATACTTTCTTCTTTGAAACAACCAGGTTGACAGGGCAATCGACCACTTTCCATTTTATGAATATAATTAGTACATTTTACATAGTCATTGTTAAGTAATCCTTGTTTTGCTTCTAATCAACTGTATCAAGAAAATGTCATTTGGCTCCAGAATCAAGTAAAATTTTCCTTCTATATCTCTCTGTCTAATGTCACCAGTAACTACAATTTTTTCAATAATATTTTTCATGAAATTGAGGAGTTTTCATTTGTGAACAGTAACGTCATAGTGAACAGTAACGATTGTCTCTTTTCATGTAAACAATATCCAGTACTTGTTTATCAAAATAATAATCATTGCTGATTTAATTTTTATACACTTTGGACTATTAGTAAGTAAAAACATAACCTTGGTAAAGCAATAGGTATGAATTTTAATTACAAAATTAAGTCAATTATATACCGAATTACATTACTTCCTTGTGGACCCGAATTTAAAGTCCATCCTTATGCTTAATTTTAAACCTCATTATGTCTTTGTCTATGTCATAATAAAAACTCATTCTATACTTGTCTCTTGAGATTCAGACACTACTATAAATTCATAGTCATTGTCACGAAGTTTATGCGTAGAGTTCTTCTGGAACTAACTGTGCTTTCTATATATTTATTAAAAAAACGAATTATTCGTTCGACACGCAAATAACAAGCATTCGTTTGGTATAATAATATATTGGATTACAAAGAATGAGAAAATCCAATATCAAGTACATACATAGATATCCATAGATACTCCTAGTTGCTATCTTCATAGAGTACGAACAGACTATACTTTAGTTTTTTAAGCAGAAGACCGCAATCGCTATGGAATAATTATTTTTATTTTTATTGAAAATAGCGGATTTATATTATTAAATATAATTGCTATCTCTATAGAGTCAAAATACTTAAAAATCTTTGAGCACATTAGTCAACAAGTCTGACAATGTATATTATGTTAGCTCTGAAAGTGATGGAAGCAATAACCTTATTTTGAACTGCACAGGAATTAAAAAAGAGCTTCCAGTATTAGTGATATTGGAAACTTAAATAATCAATCTCCTTGCTTAAAAGAAAATGTGATAGTAACCGATGATGTAAACAAAAATTTTGATAGTGTTGGTATGCATAATATCAAAAATTTAGATAGTCAAAATAAACAAAATCATAATGACAAATCTTTATTTAATAAGAAAATACTAATTACTTTGAATAATAAGCAAAAAAGTAAATCTTTTTCCAATTTAAAACATATCTCAGAGAGAGATTACTTTTTTATATACATGTATGTCTCCTTAACCTTGGTCTCTCAGTCTAACCAAGGACGTACGCTTCTATAAGCATCTATCTGCTAATTTAAATTTGTTTGTGCATAGGTTATAGCAGAAGCGAATACGCAGTGTCAGTATGGCTATGATGATATGATAATACAAATATTTATACGTTTGAAATTCTGCAATGCCAGTGGTTGTGAATGTATGTAATAGTGGAAAGTACATTTAATTTTAAGATTTATAATCGAACAATTTTATACAAGTAAGAACATGATTTATCAAAAACATCTATAAAGTATTTTTAGTGAATAATAGCTGTAGAAATCTTTTTTTCAATTTAGATTCTGACTTAATCTAAAAATTTTTGAAGCTGCTCAGTATTATTTCTTCTTAATAAGTATTAATAATCATAGTTTAAGTTTTTTCTCTGCTTTTATTAGAATGAAATGAGAAATTAAAAAGGGATGTTTTAAAAGAATTTGCTTTTGTAATTAAAAAATCAAATGGATTTATTCAGCAACCATTAGTTTTAAATTACTTGGACTTATTCTTACTAAAGCGCTAACAGTTATTGTAGCTAGGAATTTTTTCATTTATTTGTCTTGTTGGAGTGATACTTTTAATTTATATCCATAATGCTATTTTGTTTGTTCAGAAATTTCATTCTTAAGATTAGCATTTTGGTGGACCTATTTCAGTTATTGATGTTTATGTGCAGATAATAGTTACAATATGAATGCAATTGGTTATGTGATTAAATAATAGAAGGTGGAGTTTAAGCTCTTGTTGATAGTCATTTAAGAGATTTAATATATTATACAATAAATTTAAAAGCTTCAAAAGTCGAAATTCATGCGTGTTGCTTTACCAAGGTTATGTTTTTACTTGTTAATAGTCTAAAGTATATGAAAATTCAATCAGCAAAATATGATTTATATTTTGATACTGGATATTGTTTACATGAAAAGAGACAATGGTTACTGTTCACTATGACGTTACTGTTCACAAATAAAAACTCTTTAATTTCATGAGTAATGTTAATAAAAAAATTGTAGTTGCTGGTAACATTGGACAGAGAGATATAGGAGAAAAATTTTACTTGATTCTGGAGCTAAATGACATTTTCTTGATACAGTTGAGTAGAAGTCAAACAAGAATTTCTTAACAATGTCTATGTAAAGTGTACTAAGTATATTCATAAAATGGAAAGTGATTGATTGCCTTGTCAACCTGGTTGTTTCGAAGAAGAAAGTATTAAAATCATAATTTTGATAAAATTTTTAGTTATTCGTGACCATGCTGGTAAAGTCTGTTTGAAAGAACTTCATCCTAGTAATAGTTTCTTAGTTGTGGCATTATCAGAATCTAAGAAAAATTTTATTAATATTCTACAAATGATTGCTTGTGTAGGACAACAAACTAATAGTGGTCATCGTGTGTTAAAATCGCTGAAACTGGATATATAAAAAGAAGATTGGTAAGAGTTTAGAAGATCTTTATTTACATTATGATATGAGAGTTAAAAATTTTGTTGGTGATATTGTTCAAATTCTTTATGGTGTAGATTCTATGGACCCAACGTACTGTCTTGTTGATTATAAACGAGTTCTTGATGATATTAAATCAATATCAGCGTACAAAATTAAAAATCCATTCGATGGCCCTGGTGTTATAAAAGTAACCTCTGAACTTTTGATGTCAGAGGAATATTCTTGTGTAAGTGAAGAATTTAAGCACGAATAAGCTCAATTTTTAAAAACAGTTGTAATTATAATTGCTAGGATTAGACAGCATATTAAACCAGATGCCCCAGTTTACAGGGATATTCTACGTTCAGCTGTGTTACAACTTGTTGAATTTATTTATAAGTAAGGATAAATTTATGGAAGCAAAAATTGATCAAGGCACTGCAGTTGGTGCTTCAGCTGCACAAAGTATTGAAGAACCTTGTACTTGAATAACCTTGAAAACTTTCTATTTCGCTCGTGTAGCATCTATGAACATAACTCAAGGTGCACCTCGTATTAATGAAATTTTTAATGCTAATCCAAACATCAGTACTCCAATTGTAACAGCTCATTTAGAAGATGATACAGATCCTGAATTTGGATATACTCTGCCGTCTTAAGTAAAAACTTACATAAGTGTAAAATAAATAAAAGTAATAAAGTGAAATAATATCAATTTTGTCCGATCCAATTTGTAATTTTTCAATACTTAAGTAATCTTTATTTCCTCATTTTTAGCGAAAAAATTTGAAACGACTTTTTTTTTTTATTCATTTAATGGGCTATTTTTTTTATCGGATCTATTGATAGAAAAAATTCATTTTTCATCGAAATGTCATTTATGTAAGTTTTTACTTAACACGGCAGTACCGGAAACCACTATCATTTCCTTTAACTGTGTGTGTTCCAAAATTATGTCATCATTCTCCATTTAACAGATACTTTTTATAGAAAGTTAAGCCAAGTAAAATAATGAATATTCAATTATTTTTTTTTATTGATGAAACAACTCTTCAAAATAAGTAAATTTTTATTAAAAAATAATTATTTAAGCTTACAATAACTCGAAGTTTCATTTGCCTTTCGACAGTAATTGTAATTATTATAATAGCGAGTAATGATTAATTAATAATTAGGCTTCTAATTGATAACTAACATTCTACTATAAGATTTTTAAACTCATTTTAATATTTTTTAAGTATTAAAACCAGATGCTCATGTTTAATATACGACAGGCTATTTTCAATAAGAAAAATAAATAATACATGAAAATTTATATTTTAAACTGCCATAACTCCTTATTGGTGGCTCTGACTTACACAATCAAAAATTTATTTTTAAGTTTATATAAAGTAGAAGAAAATAAGCCCTCGAAAGCCAATTTCTTGAGTGGCGAACAATAAGTAATTTCAATTTTCATGTTATACATATAAGGACCAATCAGAAAACTGCAAAATTCAGGTCTGTAAGAAATCATGCTAACTCTTCTCTTCATTTACAATAAGAAGTGTTCTTATGGATTTTTCTCTAAAACATCAAGATTTTCAGAAAAAACATGATAAAATTGGGACTTTCCAAAAATTGTGAAAGATTTTCAAATTTTAAGGTCCTGTAGCTCTTAATCCTTTCAATCTAGATCCTTGATAATTTTTTTACATATTTTGGGTAGCAAAAAGAATAATATCTCAGAGTTTCAGCGATTTTAATTTTTTTGCTCTCTCAGTTGGTGTGAAATGTCCCATATATATATATATATATATATATATGGGACTATATCTGCGCACTCATACGCAGATACATCTTTAACGGCCACTTAATAATGTTTTTTAAATCCATAATATCCGTCATTTAGAAAAAGAAAAATAAAGAATATATACGTGTCCTTTATTTTTCTTTTTCTAAATAACGGATATAATGGATTTAAAAAAAAATTTTCATGCAACATTCCAACTAACGCATTAGAATAAAAATCATTAAGTGGCCGTTAAAGATGTATCTGCGTATGAGTGCGCACTTTATACATACTGAACGCTCATGTGGTAACCCAATACCCAAACAGCATATACACAACGATTTGTACGCTGATGTGCCGATGTGCCTTCTCTCTCCCCTCCTATACTTAACTTGTGTAGCGCGTATTCACTTGCTATACGCGCTCTCTCTCTCTCTCTATTCCAGGCTGCTTGGTATAGTATAGTGTTCCCTCTCTCTCTTATTCTTATAACTTACTAGGAGAGGCCCAGGCCTCCGGGTCACGGATTTTGCTCAAACTTTGGGATAAGTTTCAAGATGTCAAAATATGGAGAAAACCAGAATTTTAGACCCTAACGCTCAAAATTTCCCTAGTTATGGGCAATTAGAGAAAATCACTAAAAAAGTTACTAGATTTTCAAACGCCTATAGTTTTTTAGCATTAACAACTAGACACTTGTAATTGTTTTTAAATGAAAGCTGAACTCAAATCCTTTCGAAATAGCACCTACAGCATATCAAAATATTATTTTTTCCTATAGCTACAGTGTTCTAAAAATTGAACTACATTTTAGCATTTATTATTAATTAATGTTATTTAAAGGAAATTCACGTTAAAATCTTATAACGCTGTAACGTTGGGAAAAAATAATACTTTGATATGCTACAAGCACTATTTTGAAAGGATTTGAGGTCAGCTTTCATTCGAAAATGGTTTTAAGCTTCTAACTGTTAATGCTAAAGAGCTATAAGTGTTTGGAAATCTAGTTACTTTTTCAGTGATTTTCTTTAATTACCTATAACTAGGGAAATTTTAAGCGTTAGGGTCCAAAATTCTGGTTTTCTTCATATTTTGACACCTAGAAACTTATCCCAAAGTTTGAGCAATATCCGTGATCCGGAGGCCTGGGCCTCTCCTAGTTAGTTGTGTGTGCGCGCCGATAAGGTCACACGCACACAACACATTAAAATGTAACGTGACGGCAACTTGGAATTTTATGCCCAGCATTTTTCGAGACGCACCAAAAGAAGTATTAACTTTAAAAATTTTTTATGCAACATTCCAATAGTGGGAATACTGGGTGGTAGTATGTAGACTGGTGACAGAGGCAGATACCTTGGAGGCGGCACTATTTAAGAAGAATAACTTAATAGAATAGGATAGGAAGGGTTATGAAGGTAAGGATAGGAATAAGGAATTGGTATGCTATTCTATCCTCCGTGGTGAGCCGTTGTAGTATTTTTAGGGATGGTATTACCTCACATCATAAGATTAGATCAACTCGAGGTATCTATTAAGAGAAGGCATGTGGCGGTGCTAAAAGTAGTGGTGACGATAGCAGTGGTACAAAAAGTAGTACGCGGAGCAAATTTCCTTGCTGATGACGTCAGATGCATCTCATCAAAGTAGGTATTATTATCTTCCCAACCTACTGTTCTAGACGTGGTAGAGTATTGCGTTGATTATTACTTTGTCTTAATAATCCATCTAATTCACGTAATAAGTCTACATTTGTATCTGAGCTTTCTCGTTGAGTATTAACTAATTTATTATCAAGAACATATAATTGTTCATATTTTTGAGCTTTATTTTCATTAGGATGCAAAGCATAAACATTGTGATATATTTGACTACAAATTCTGATTACTTGTAGTCCCTCACATGTTAATTTGTCATAATTTGCAGCGTAATTTGCATAAGACATTGCATTGTTGTATGATCTAATAGATTTACGTAAATGAATACTATTTTCTGCAGATCCCGTAGCTAATCTCTTTAATTCTTTTGAATAAATAGGATTATTCGGTAGTCCTACATTTGGTTTCTAACAACAAATAATAAATTCCTTGATAGTGATACCGCTCAAGCCTTCCCAAAATCATACCCTTCTAGCTTGAACACGTCTTTGTTTTACATGAATAAACATACTAGTGAAATTTTTGCAAATTAACATATTTCGTTTAAAAGAAAACTAAAAAAGAATCATTTATGAGCAATTTGCAGGGATGCCGAGCTGCTCACGGTTTAACCATAGATATGATTATTAGAGAATTACTAGCAGTGCTGGATAAAGAAGCACATTATTGGTTTATCACATTCAGGATAAAGCCTATAAACACCCTCTAGCCCATAATGAATTATTATTCCCTACTGCAGCAAAGCTTGCACTGATGTAGAGACTTTTAGATCAACCCTTGCTTGCACGGTGGTAACATGGGTTACCACCAACTTAATTACAGATTCTTGCTATTTAAATAATTGTTAACCTATTTAAATCGAGTTTCTTGTATTTATTTGTTAATATATTAATAAGAGAACATAAAAATACAGTTTATTTGTCGTATTTGTTCATAATAATTGTCATATGAATGAATAAACATAAAATATTGCAATTTGTTAAAAAGAATTCATTTTTGAAAAATTTATTCAACATAACGAACCGGAAATTTTTAATTAAGAGTTTTAGGATTCGCTAATTACGAATCTAATAGTAAATTCTCGTAATTCTCTGAAATAGATCTTATATGGCCAACACCAACGCATAAATCGTGGTTTTTTCAAAATTTTGCAGCCGTTATCTTAAATTTACCAACTTTAACCCTTTCACTGGTGCCGCTTTTTTTACTTTACGTGCCAAAAATGGTAAGACAATAAAAATCAGCCACCCCCAAAACCCTTACACACTGAATTTGAAATGAATTGGTTGAAAAATGCAGCAGTTATTCAACTTGATCATATATGATACATCGCCAGTTGTGACACGACTTTTTTTTTATCATATATGATACATTGCCAGTGAAAAGGTTAACTATGAATTTCAAAATTCTGATTTCAGATTTGTAATCAGCGACCTCGAAAACCCCTGAGTAAGAACTTTCAAGTAAATTAACAGAAGAGAAAAATATGTGCTGTAAAGGGTTAAATAAGACAGCTCTTATTTCTACCTTTGATTTCGAAGATGACTAAGAGCGTCATGATTCAAAACCAGTACGTGGTTATCAGCAAATACCCTGCTCCCTTTTCAACTAAAATTTCAGCAAATAACGTAGAAGTCTAAAAGGACAATAACTGAAGCCAACCAAAACCAGCATTTGAAAATTAGGAAGTACGTTATTCTAATGAAGCTGAAAGAAATAATTAACATAGCCATGACAATCGAGTCCGTTTCTTTAATAATAAACTCTAAACGTTGGGCATAACCCACGGTAGAGCTCAACCAAATTTGAACCCTTATAAGTAGAGCCATGCTTCAGATTTGGAAAGCTGGGACTCTGACTACGTAAGTGTGCTCAGCCAATGAAGTGCTATGATTGTGGACAATCGAACATGCATAGGTAGCATTGTGCACGATGTGAGCAATAGGAAAACGGACAAGGGAGGGAACATTAAGAGTCGCTGTTTCTTCTAGTGGAGTGCGTCAGACTCTACTGCTTCTGACAGAAACAGCAGATGGACCTACAGTTTTAAGTAATTATAAAGAAAAAACAGAGCAAAAATTACTCCGAACATCAAAAGTGGATAGCATTATAGCTGAAAGATCAATAGCATTTAATAACATAGCATATATTCAGAAAGATGAAAATCATTTAGCGGAAATCCTTGTAACTGATATCGATATTGCCATTCTTGGTGATATTAAGGCAATTAGGAATTGGTCAGGCGTCGTAAATAAAAACAAAACTCATTCAATAGTTGCAACTAAATACACATTTATTCGATCAACATAGTAACGAAAAAATGTCCAAACTTATTACATTAACAATACAACAAATCATGATCTTCAAAATATCGAAATAATAAGAAAATATTAGATTTATAAAGTAATTAATCTTAACAGACTTACTTCGTCCCCACTCTGCTAATCTGCGTCTTTGTATTGAGGCCCTCTGCCTTGCTTTCTTTCGTCACTCAGTACTTGCTTGACTGAGTGGAAGTGCCTGATATACCATCGCTATAGCTTGCAACAATTCTCCCGCCCTATGTGGAATGATAACCAATACTACATAATTGCATGTGTTAGTCTGATGATTTTCGCAACTGGTCTCACAAGATTTCCTGTTACCGTTCTCAACCAGATATCTCAAATTCTGTTGTCTGATCTGTCAATGGTTACTTCTACGATGCCCCTAATCCACGTAGTGCGAGGAATAGTACAATCAATTACTAATACAATGTCTCCAACTGTAATCGGATGAGTGTTCTATTGCCATTTACTTCTGGTGAACAACAGTGGCAAGTATTCTTTCAATCACCTGTTCTAAAATTGATTAGCCATACGCTGTGCAATGCGCCATCGCCTATTAGAACATATATTAAAGGCTGCGTAATGACCTGACAATACATGGTCAGTGGAGTATTCTAGTAAAAAGTGTAACGGTGAGAGTGCTTTAAGTGGTTGAGGATCGCTTGACACGTATGTTAATGGTCGAGATTTTATAGTGTGCACTACTTCTGTTAATAGAGTGACCAACGTTTCTTCCGTTGGGGCTCGTTCATTAAGCATCGTTTTAAAGCAGCCTTAATTGATCTTATCATGCGCTCCCAAGCTTCTCCTATATAAAGGGCGCCCAGTGGAATAAGCTTCCACTCCATATTAACATTTGTCGCATAGTCATGCTGTTTATCTTGTTGGTGTTCCTTGATGATATGACGCAACTTATTGTTAGTCCTACGCTAGTTCGTACCATTATCTGACCACATCACCTTAGGTTAACCTCTACGATAAGCCATTCGTCATACCGCCATTATTATTGAATCGGTATCGAGGTTAGTCGCTAGTTTGATGTGAATTGCTCGAACAAACTATCTATATAGTTTCTGCTTCTGATGTGAGGTATTTCCAATCGTGCATCATTTTTACTAAGTGCTCCACTATGAATGATTTGAGCCTTTCTTGAATGTCTCGAAGACGTGAGAGGTCGTTTGTATACTTTCCATTTTTCTACTGTTCGCATTACTGTTGCCGTACTACGTAATAATCGTATTCATTTCGAAAATCGAGTTTTATCCGGTAAAAGTATGAGAGGATCGCATTGTTGGCTAGTAATTAAGATGACTCGCCTTTTTTTATTTTCAGTACTTCTATTCTTTTCGGCCGTTGTACCTTTAACGGTTCGGGTCACTTGCTCTCATTAAGTGCGAGAAATGCTGGACCCTTCATCCATCTATCCTTATTTTCCTCTTCAGGAGAAATAAGGCATGTTGCATCATCGGCTGGATTAAGTTTTGCTGGAACCCACCTCCATTCATTTTATTGTGTATCTTCACTGATCCCTCTCAGTCGGTTGGCCACAGACGTATTATAAGACCGAGGATCTGCTGTTATCCAGCAAAGCACTGTGCGCGATTCTGACTAGAAATATCTCTGGTCTATTTTGTACGAATGATCTTCCTCAATCGTTTTGACCAATCTCAATGCTAATAAGGTAGTCTGTAGTTCTATTCTCTAAATAGATATGGGTTTTAGTGATGCGACCCCCCTTTGAATGCAATCATTGAGACTGAGTATGTACTATCTTTGTTTTGAATCCACCAATAACCTATGGTCACGTACACATGTTTTCAGCGTCACAAAACAAACAAAGCTCTACACGTTGCATGGTTGTCCTCTTTGCGGCGTAATATCGCGGTATATTTAGCTGGCCTATCGCTGAGAATTTCTTCATCCATTTTTTCCAAGTGCTTGAATTTTTCTCCGTGATAGGTATGTCCCATGATATCCTACTTCGTCAAACGTTTTGGAGCATAAATTTTCTTTTGATGATATATGGGGTGGCAAATTCTAACGGGTCGAAGATAGATATTGCTACTTTTAATACTTTTCGTTTAGTAGGTGCTTTGGCGATATTTATTACTCCTGTTTTTATTTTCTCCATATTTACATTGAATTAAAATGTATCCCTTGACGTGTTCCAACACAATCCCAATGTTTTCCCATATTGATTATTGCTATTAATCGTTTTTAATTCTACCTTACTGTCATCATTGTTTCCATGAGCTTTGGTTCATTACTCGATCACTTATGGACCTTGAAACTTCCTCAACGGTTCACTATAATGACTTGCGCTGTTGTTAAAATAGCTTCCTCTATGGTATCAAAACTGTCCAAGTAGTCATCCATGTATGTGTTTCTTTTTATTGCCCATGCGCCTTTTGAGTATTCTGGTGGTGCTTCGTCTACATTTTGGTTTCTGAAGAGCAGTGCAACTATCATATCGCAGTGACCTTAACCTATGAGCAATGCTGGTATTGCGTTGTAATATGGTTCTACGTTAACATCCTTTCAATACGCAATCATGCTAATCGAATCCTGGGTGCGTGTTCGCTCCAGGAGCTGTAGGTTTGTTATTAATAGTAAACCTGTGAGTTTATAGAGAGTCATCGCGCTTCCTACAATATTACAGCTTATTTCGCGTGCAATGTATATATATTCCATTATCGTCATTGAAACTTGTTAATGTCACCTTCCTAACGCTTTCCTTGGCTCTGATTGTATTTGCGACCCCATCATCGATTAATGATACCGTAGATCCTTCGCCCAACAAAGCGTATACTTTGAATTCTGCTAATGGGCCTCTGATGACTGCAGGTCTTATTTTTAAAAGGATACGTGCCAGTGGTGGTCATATTTTCTTTTCCTTATCATTCAACAGTGACTTGTTAAGTGATTCCTGTAGTTTGCTTGAGCCATTATCTCCACGCCTGTTATCATGGCTTCTTTTGTTTTCATGTAAAATTGGATGATGAGGTCTGTGACAGTTTGTTATTCCACAAATTGAGGCTTTACATTTGCTGATAAAATTTGTATTTGATAAGCATAAGAAACATACTTTGTTTGTCATAGCCCATGACCAGCGGTCAGATACAGCTAGTCTCAAGAACTCGAAACATGCAGTAACAGTGTGTTTATCTTTCTTGCAGTATTGAAATTTATTTTGCATTCATTTTTTGTTTAAAGGGTCAGTTATTACTGTGCGATGTGAGAATTTAGTTATACTTGAAATTTCAATAAACAAATTATTAAATAAGTTAATATAACTTTGCCCGTCCCCACATGCAAAGTTCGGCCTGTCGAAAAGAAAGAATCTTTAATTTATTGAGAGCGCCAGACAGGCCTCTGGCTTACTCGTCGGCAGCATGAATCTCGGGCTGTCTTGGCTGGGAGGTGGGCGACCTCTGGTGTTAAATTTTATTAAGTTGAAGTTGGGAGAGGTATTACACACAAACAAAAAAGGAATTTTTCTAGGTCAAATTGTAACACTTTAATTCTTAATTTGAATTTTATTATTTAAAACAAAAGAAAATATCAATTTGCTATGAAACTCTCTATTGCTTTAATCTATAACTTTATTTAATTAACTCGCGCACACTCATGTCCCATACATCCCGGTCACTATAAAATTAATTTATTTTATTTTACGCTTTTATTAAAATAACAATCAAATATTCTAATCGTAGCAATAATAAGAAAAAATGAATTTCACGGTCTGGTCGACGTAAGCGACCTCGCTCTTCCTTCTTTCAACAATATGGCTACCAAGAGCCCGCGCACTTATCTCTCTCTCTCTCTCTCTCTCTCTCTCACACACACACTAGTCTCACGTGTCTACCAATTTGTTTAATTACCGGTCAATAATAAGAAAAAAAAATTTAATAATTATTTAAACTTTCATGTAAAATACCAATTTAATTTTTAATTTAATTGCACGGTTGACGAAACCGTTAGACACGTGGTTAGATTTTCACTCCCGCACTCTCGAAAATTTGATATAGCTAAGAAAACAATTTTTAAATTTTATTTACTATTTCTTACGGTTTATAAATTACTTTCAGTTTAGGTTAATTTTTAACGCAGAATAGACAAGAAATTTTGATTTACAAAATGGCTGCTAAGGCCCGCGTCATGAACTGTATTACATCATACACACCACGATGTCCACCGATCTCAATTTTTATTATTCCGGTCAATCAAGAGAATTTATTATTATAGTTGATTTAATATAATTAAATTAACGAGAAATTTACCGGTCAACGAAATCGTTGCACACGTAGTCTAAATTTAATTTCGCTTTATCAAACTACAAATTAATCTTACAATCAAAATTTTTTTCACACTTTTAATTACGCCTCGTTACTACTAAATTTCTAATTTTGCACTAATTCACGTTGTCACAATCACTCTGAATTTAAATTTTTACGCCTGCACTGAATTTACACCTAGTCGGCGAGAGCCGCTAGTTTACAAAAGAAATATTTTTCGATTCGGACTACAGTCCACTCACCATTATAAAAGTCGTTGACGAAGGGAAGCTGATCGACGATATCGGCAATGGCGGTTAGACTGGCTCGCCTTTTCTCTTTCTCTCTCTCTCTCTCTGTGTCTGGTCAGCTAGTCGACGCCGGCTGCAAGGAACCGCAAAGGAATCAGGTCGATGAAATCTCCCTCTGGAAATCTCTATCGTCACAGTCGACTCTGCTATTCTCTCAGCACGCTCCAGGTCTCTGTACAGCTCCAAGACAACGCACGAAAAATCTCCAGACTGGAATATCCTTCAAGTGACTAAAAAGAGAGCTCCGACACGGCACGAGGACAGCAACCGAGTGACTTGCACGATGGCCACTTCCTTCGTCTAAAGTCATCTTCCTTCTTCTTGACTATCTTCTCTCTTCTTCTATGTTCTTCTTATCCAATCCATAATTTCTTGTCTAATTTCTTATTTTTTTCATTGGTTGATCTCGTTTCCGGTCTTCGAACGCCAGTCTTTAACATGCGCGCCACCTTTAATAAGAGAGATTCAAGTCTCTTTGTATACTTTTACTTCGCTTCCTCTTTTATCTCTTTCGTATATATAGATTTTGAGAGAGAGAGAGAGTACATTCATGTAAAGGCGATCCGTATATATAGATATACTATATATAGATATGTATGTCTACCGCGTGCCTCTTTAAGCAAAGAGAAAGAACTGGTGACATCCCCTCTCTACGTTCTTCTCATCCCTCTCTATTATCTCTTGTCTCTTTCTTTGTGCTGTGCGCGAGAAGACAGCGCGCCATCATTTCTAATTTATTCTTCTAGCATGCTGATCTTCCTATCTCTTTTCTTCTTCTTGTCTCTTGAGTCTCCCTCTCTTTCTACATCTTCACTTGACCTACGGTCTACGTTAGCAGTACTGGAGCTCACACACACGGTCTGCGAATGTGTGTGTAATGACTGTCGCGTGCCTCTGCTAGCGTTGTGCCCCTTGTGTACCGGTAAATTTAAACAAACAAAAAAAAATCTCTTTATTAATAAATTTATTTATTTTATTAAAGATGCGCCCGGGTCAGTGAGTGCACCGCTAGTGTGCCTGAGTATGCTTGCGTAGTATAAAAAAAATTTTAATTGGTACAAAAAAAAATTTTATTGGGACGAACCACGTCACAACTGTTTTCTTAGTTCTGGTGCACATTACGCCGGGACGTCTAGTAAACACTTTTTTGGTACGTTTTTCTGCCAGGCTATTTCTGCTAGCCGGAATTCGTGAATGCCTTCCTAAAGCTCTTAAGACCTTCCAGAAGGTTATGGACAATCTAATTAGGCTTGTTAGAAATCTTACATTTTTTCTTACTTAAATGACGTCATTATTGGAACTACCACCTATGGTGAGCACCTACAATAGTTTAACAAAGTATTAATAGTGCTTGAATCCTGAAGCTAACCTTCAAATCGATCGAGAATGGTCAGAGATTCGCTGCTCAGAAGTGAGATACCTGGGATACCTAGTCAATGAATATGGCTCGATATGGCTAGAAAACTGATAAAGAGAAAATATACTGACCAGCAGACCATCTGAGATTTGGGTCACAGATCTTGATGAAATTTTGGCAGGTGATTTTGGATGCAAAAATATGAAAAAAACTAGATTTGTACACTGTTACTAGATTTTCAAATGGTTATAGTCATTTAACATTGAGCGTTAGAGTCTAAGACTTTGACTTTCTTATATTTTTGCATCCAAAATCATCTCACCAAATTTCATCAAGATCTCTGATCGGAATCTCAGATGGTCTCCTTATGAGAAAAAAAATTCATTGAATCAACTAAAATATTATTAATTTATCAGACAGAATCCTTTTGATCTAACAGAATCTGTGCAGTTAATTAGTCCAAATACGATAATGCTGCCAATTTTACAACATGGCTATTGATATAATTGAATAAAAGTTAAAATAAAAAACATAATTCAAAATAAATGCATGACTTCCATTTGAACAAAATTTTATGAATCAAAGCAATAAAATGTGCATGTTTAAATTAACAGATAAATTATTTTAATACAAATGTTTCAATTCAATCATATCAACAGCATGGCTATAGATATAACTGAGTAACAGCTAAAAAAAATAATTTAAAATAAAAGTTTGACTTACATTTTAACAAAATTTCATAAATTGAATCAATAAAATGTTCATGTTCAAATTAACTAATGAATTATTTCAACACAAATGTTTCAATTCAATAATATCAACAGCACGGATGTTGACATAATTGAATTGAGTTAAATAACAGTTAAAATAAAAACGTAATTCAAAATGAAATATTTTTTATTTAGGCCTTTGATAAATTTATTTTATAAAGATTCTTATGTTATTCTATAAGTAATTTGGAATCTCCCGCTTTTCAAAACAGATACATTTCGATAATATAATAATACATGGTACATTTCTTGTAACCCACAGGTGGTAAAATTGCACGTTAGTTAGTATATAAAAAAAAATTAATTTATCTGCTGTATGTATGAATGCGATGCGATACATTTCGATTGTTAGCAAGCGATTTTAGAATATTATAAATATCAATAGTAGTGTAAAATATCGATAAAAAAGTTATAAAAATTTCACTTAAGGAATGATTATAGACCGATTCCATCTCAAATCATGCAGACCGACTGCACCTATCTCTCCGAACTGCTTAAAAATTTTTTATATTATTCTACTTTAAAAATAAGCGTATACGTATTTTTTTATTTTTCAATATCATCAAAAATGCAGTTTTTATGCACTTTTTAAAAATGACTTATAAATTTTCAATTCTCAAAAATCGAAAATTTTTTTTTTTTTATAATCGTTTTTATCCCTGTAGTGATCTTTATGAATAAATTTAGGCTCGTTCAATGCTACAGAGGATGCTCTTTTAATTCCACCGTCTTTTATTTTTTTTAACAAAAAAACGGAAGTGCAATTGCACTTTTTGTAAAAAATGAAAAATGCATTTTTCTCAAAAAAGCCATTTTTTTGTCTCAAATTTTTTTTATGGATAGGTAGCCTTAAGACCTATATTTTCATCGGTGAGGAATTTGGAATATTTTGGTTTAGTAAGAGATATAAAAAAAATTGAGAAAAAAATTTTCATATTTACATAACAGATGTATATATACGTAGATATCTAGATATACCACTAGGTGGCTAAATATCGCATAGATAATTTAAGTGCCTTAGGTTTACTCAAGAAAGCAGCTATTCACGGTAGTTATCTTACATCTTCTATACCGTTTAATTTCTAGATATTGAGACTCATTTTGAAATATGTCTGAAACTTATTCCGAGAAGAGACGGAAGTGTCCAAATTTTTTTGGATCACACAAAAAAATTGTTTATAATACCGCTACCGAATTTAGAATGTTGGAAAATTTAGCAGAACATCTGCAGCAACATTTGCCTGACAAGGCGGTACATAGTTCTGATTATGTATGTTTCAACTGTTATAAACGCATCAAGAAAATTGAATCAACGAAAATCATTGATGCGATCGATTCAGATAATGATGCTTACTTGGTCCATACTGAAGACCACGATTTTCGTGCAAGCACTCCACAGCGGATTGAGTATTTGAATGAGACTTTAATTTCAAGTTCCTTCGGTAATGTTTCACCGCTGAAAAGGAAGAGAGCTGTTGATGACTCTTCTTTAGAAACATACGTCACGAGGAAGAAATCAGAATTAATTTCTTCATTTTCCTCTGCAACTAGCTGCAAATTATCGGAAGCATACAATGTTTCAATTGATGCATCCAATGATGGTTTTTCTCAATGCCTCTGCGATGAATGGTTTAACAATTTGGGAGTAGCGCTTAAAATTTGTGGCAGTATCAATGAAAAAATTAAAATTCTTACGCTGATTCCTTTGTCGGTATCAAAATCTAAAATTTTATCTATCTTTCCCGAAGTGACTGTTTACATGATTGATAAAGCACGAATGCTTGTAAAAACTAAGGGAATATATTCTCAACCTGATGTATACACTGGTCATCCCTTAGACAAAAAGTCTACGAAAATCGCAGTGGAATATTTTCTGAATGACGATTTCAACTGTACACGTCAAAGTCCCAATAAATCTGACGTTGTGACCGTTAAAGAAAATGGAAAAAAAGAAAAAAAAGTAAAACGTTTTCTAACGCGCAGTTTAAAAGAGATATATAAATTATTCAAACGAGAACATCAAGAAATAAAAATGGGCATAACAAAGTTTTATACCTTAAGACCAAAGTTTGTTATGTTGGATCCTATTAAAGAAGTCTGTCTCTGCATTTACTGTGCAAATTTTGATTTATATGTGAACTGTATTAACAATTTCATCGGAGGAAAGTATTCAGATCTGAATAATCTTCACTCCATGCTTTTGTCAGCAATTGTTTGTACAAATGCATCAGAGCAGTGCTATTTCCAAGATTGTTCTATATGCCCGGGTTCTCGTGGTATTAATTTAAATTTGTTTGGATTGGAAACCATAAATGAACATGATGAGATCGTTTTTGCTTTGTGGGAAGATGGGCAACTCGTAAAAAAAACATTAATAATGTCCAATTTTATAAATAATCTTGCTATTCGGACGGTGAAAACAAGCGTCCACATGTATATTAGAAACATACAACGAAAAGCCTTAAAAGAGGAAAAAGAGATGGCCAGAACTAATTTTAAACATCTTGTACTGCATGGTGATTTTGCTGAAAATTGGGCGATGATTCTCAGTAGTCCTGTTCAAGGCAATCACTAGGTCAATCAACAGATTTCTATTTTTACAGCTGTTTGTTATCAAGGAACAGTAACAAAAAGTTTTGCTGTCATCAGTGATGATACAAAACATGATTCCGCTCATGCCTTGTTGGCGATGCAAAAAATCATTGATTTGATGAAAAATGATTCAACTGATTCAATAGAACAAATATCGATTATAACAGATGGAGCCGCAAGTCATTTCAAAAATCGATTTCAATTACATGAAATGAAAAAAGCTTCTAACAATCAAAAATAGTTGTTTTCAGCTACGGGGCATGGGAAAGGTGCGGTTGATGGCGTCGGTGGATTAGTAAAACACTATGCAACCAGACATAATCTTCAAAATTGTCATGTTGAATTAATACAAGATGCAAATGCTTTTGTAAAAAAAGTTCAACCTAACACTGACGCTATTAAATTAATCCTACTGCCAAAAGAAGATATTGAAGTTTTTAGGCAAAGCAAAATAAAAGAGTGGCTTAAGACCCCTAAATTGGCCGGCATTCAAAAAACCCACGTATGGAAAGTAAAAGTAGGGACAAAGAAAAAATTGTATATGGCTCGAACTGTTGCTCATCCTTTCACAAAATTATTAAATAAAGAGAAAAAAAAGAAAAGAAAAATTACGTCAAAGAAGAATGTGCGCAATAAGAAAAAGTCCAAAACTCATAAGAAAGGAAAAAAAATAGAACTTTTTTTTTTACATAATTTCTTATACTTAACGCAAAATTTATGCAATATATATATATGTACAGCACAACACCTATGAGTTGCATAAAAGCTATGTACGTACGAATATATATATATATATCTGAAATGCGCTTACTCCTGGAATATTTGTTGTATCTATGACGTATTTACATTTATGTAAATATGAAAATTTTTTTCTCAATTTTTTTTATATCTCTTACTAAACCAAAATATTCCAAATTCCACACCGATGAAAATATAGGTCTTAAGGCTACCTATCCATAAAAAAAATTTGAGACAAAAAAAATGGCTTTTTTGAGAAAAATGCATTTTTCATTTTTTACAAAAAGTGCAATTGCACTTCCGTTTTTTTGTTAAAAAAAATAAAAGACGGTGGAATTAAAAGAGCATCCTCTGTAGCATTGAACGAGCCTAAATTTATTCATAAAGATCACTACAGGGATAAAAACGATTAAAAAAAAAAAAAAATTTTCGATTTTTGAGAATTGAAAATTTATAAGTCATTTTTAAAAAGTGCATAAAAACTGCATTTTTGATGATATTGAAAAATAAAAAAATACGTATACGCTTATTTTCAAAGTAGAATAATATAAAAAATTTTTAAGTAGTTCGGAGAGATAGGTGCAGTCGGTCTGCATGATTTGAGATGGAATCGGTCTATAATAATTGTATAATATGAGTCAATATAAATTAATGTTTAGAAATAGGAATGCTGTGAGCTATGAGCTTCAACTAAATAAAAAAAGTTTTTTTCTCTATCCCTTAGGCAAAACCACGCAGTTTCGCTGTTTTTATACACTAGAAAAAATTGCACTTTTAGATTCAGTTGAAACGACTTATGCGTCTCCTGTCAGCGCCTTCCGTGCCTCAAGCAAAAATATTTCTTGAAAAGAAACATAGACTTGACCTAACCCAAACAGTTGCGATTTTAACCTAAAAATTACACTTACATTAAAAATAGTCTAACAGCTTCCTAAAGAGAGGCACATGTACCAGGGTAGGCTGCAACTGTTCTTTTTACCATATTCATTATGCTTAGAAAATTTTAGAATGATCGAAAGTACGTTACTTTTTTTATAGCTCAAGAAACATACGTAGAAAAATATGAAAAAAGTATCATTTTTGACGTATAAAATTATGTACCGTGAACAACAATTGTTCAATCGATACCAAAATTTAATTACATATTCTACTCACAGAAACGAGTAATTTAAGCCCTTATTGAAGTGTGTGCCACTCCAGAAATTTGTATTATAGACTTTTCAATTGTTGTGAAGACAATTTCTCAAAATTAAAAAGTTCCAGATATATCCCTATATACATTGACAGAAAAGATTTCTCGAAGCCAAAGAATTACTTCGATTTGATGTGATCATTTAAATGGAAAAATAATTTCTTAGATAACTAGATGTTTTAATTAATTTTTCGCTTCACAGATTTTAAGTTATATCCAAGAGGATCGAGGTATCTTTTCTGTCAGTGGATGTATGTACCTTATATATATATATATATATATATATATATATATATATATATATATATATATATATATATAAATAAAGCGAACATTATTTTATTATTTTTTACATTAGTGATTACATGATAAATTATGTATAATTTTAAATTCAATTGGATCTGCAGGTTTTAAAGTGACTTGTATGTATTTTAATAAAAACGAACAGAAAAAAATTATATAAATATTGTTTTAAATAAACTCATCACCAATAAAAAAACGTTTTTTAATAAACTTATATATTAATCTAAATTTGCATTTTATATTCTATATCAACAACTAAAGTTTCTCAATTGAATTGTTAATTTTGCTGCAGAACTTAAAAATATTGATTTTTAAAATTTCATCTCTCAAAATGAAATTGTTGGCTTGGATAATGTTGAGTTAAAAAAAATATATAATAGAAACATAAGTACAGATTTATTTTTAATATGAATGTTGGATGTTGTGTGTTTTAAGACAAATACTGTTAAGATTTATTTTTTCCCTGTTTTGGAATTTAAAATGAATGAATCATGACATTTTTTCTAATTATTATTTTGGAAATCTAATTATTAACTTATAAAATCAAACAAGTTATAAAAAATTACTTAAGTTTTCATAATGTTCCAATCGATTGTCCATTTTAAATCCTGATACTGAATGTGTGGAGAACACAAGATCTAATATAAATCAACGAAAAGACTAGTAATATTGTAATTTATTTGCATATTAATATGTCAAAAATTTTAAAAAATGATTCTTTTTGTAATGATGTTAAGGGCACAAAACACCTTTTCCCCCTGCTGGTAAAAAATATATGTATTAATTAGATTTAGTTAAATTCTTTGTAAATGAAAATTATATTTGAAAGTAGACTAAAATACCTTCATTTTAAGCTTTTATAAGCTCATTTTGCTTTAGCTGTAGTCCCATAATCATTCGATGAATTCTTGTTCTTATAATGGCTTCCCCGTAAAATTTGAGGTGAACCGCTGGATGGATCTGACTTGTCCAAACTGATTTAACTTCAGTATTAGCATCATTCTCGTCATTTAATTATTATACAATTTCTAGTCATTTAATTATTATATCTTAAAATTTTCAATGCTATACGTATCTTTCATTAAATGATTCTTTCCTGGTATTTCTTATTTATATTAGCTAACAATGTAAAAAAAGGTACCAGACAAGAGAACCTTGTTATCGACTAGATAAAGCTGGAATGCAAAAAGATATAAGTTATTAAAATAATCAATAAACATGGAATATTTTATGTCAATTCACATGCGCGCGCACACGCACACACACGCGCGCACACACACACACACACACACACACACACACACACACGCACGCACACACACACACACACACACACACACACACACACACACGCAGCACGTGCCCACACACACACACACCCACACACACACAGTTATATATATATATATACACTCCCCTCTACATGCTTTTGCGCACCCAGAGAAAAAATTGTAAGAGCTAAAACATTTTATTACTCAGCAGCTAAAAGTCGTAACTCAAAAAATCCAACGGCGTTCGAAAGAGCAGGTGAAAAGCTTTCGAAAATACTATTGTGAACTTTAAAAAACTGAAATTTAAGTTGTTTGGAAATGTTAAAAAACAACTAAAAAAAAGCAAAAAAATTGGTCTTTTTTTAATTTGCTGCAGATTTAGATCCAATAATCGTAGCTTAAAAAACAAACTGGGTTCAAAAGGGTATTTATTCAGCTTTAAAATGAGGGGTCAAGCATTTGTTTTTGTCATTTTTTACCAGAGCTACAGGATTTTTTGTTAAAAAACACGTTTTTTTTCAAATGCCAATATTTTGAAAAGTAAGCGAGATAGAAAAAAACTTTAGAGAAAAAAAAGTTACATTCTTACGTATAGAAAACAAATTTGCAGTTTAAAATAGAATTCAAATGAAAAAAAATTTTTCGACTTTTTTTTTTATAAATTTTTTATAATTTTTTAGTAGATTTAAAAGTCGAAAAAAATTTTTTTATTTGAATTCTATTTTAAACGGCAAGTTTGTTTTCTATACGTAAAAATGAAACTTTTTTTTCTCTAAAGTTTTTTTCTATCTCGCTTACTTTTCAAAATATTTGCATTTGAAAAAAAACGTGTTTTTTAACAAAAAATCCTGTAGCTCTGGTAAAAAATGACAAAAACGAATGCTTGACCCCTCATTTTAAAGCTGAATAAATACCCTTTTGAACCCAGTTTGTTTTTTAAGCTACGATTATTGTATCTAAATCTGCAGCAAATTAAAAAAAGACCAATTTTTTTGCTTTTCTTTAGTTGTTTTTTAACTTTTCAAAACAACTTAAATTTCAGTTTTTTAAAGTTCACAATAGTATTTTCGAAAGCTTTTCACCTGCTCTTTCGAACGCCGTTGGATTTTTTGAGTTACGACTTTTAGCTGCTGAGTAATAAAATGTTTTAGCTCTTACAATTTTTTCTCTGGGTGCGCAAAAGCATGTGAAGGGGAGTGTATATATATATTTCTATAGGACGGTCTATGACAATTTTTCCCATGTATATTTATATGTCAATTCGCATGGACGCACACATATGGGCTTATGAATATATACATATATGTGTATATATATATATATATACACACATATATATATATATATATATATATATATATATATATATATATATATATATATATATATTTATTACGTATATATACGTGTGTGTATATCTGTGTACACATATACATGGGATATTTAATGTTAATTCACACGCGCGCACACACAGATTTATATATACGGGACGTTTCATGTCAATTAACATGCATGACACACGTACTCGAGCTTATATATATTTTTCTTTATATATATGTAAGCTTCGTGCACATACTCAATACTGTTGGTAAGAAACCGTCTCGGGTCGGTCACTGTAGGTAGACGACACGAGCTCTAGAAGAGAGAGAGACACAGATAGAAGATGGAGCGTTGACTCTATAAGATAGAACTCTATACAAAATATTGTTAAACTAAGATAATCTAAGATAAGTGAATTAATCAAAGTTATCAGAATTGTTTATAACAATTCTGAAACTGTGAATTATTGTTAACCTTGTGATTGTGGGGAGATCCATTAAGCAATAGGCTTAATTGTTGATTCCCTTATTTCTAGGTTAGTTAACACGTGCTCCTTGTAACATTGTAAATAATATATGTATTAATAATAAAACTCTTATTTTTAGACGAATCTAATCGCATTGCTGAATTGAATCAATTCCTTATCTTACATATATATAGGACTGTTCCTGTCATAGCGCATGCACGCACACACATGGGCTTATGAATATATGTATATACATATACATGGGATATTTTATGTCAATTCACATGCGCGCACACCCACATACACACACAGGTATAAATATATATATATATATATATATCTATAGGACGTTTTATGACAATTTTTCCCATGTATATTAATATTTATTAAGAAAGTTTTGAAATCAATCAAGCAATCGTCGAATACTTCTGTATTCAATTCATTCTTTTTAAAATAATATTAAATTCATAAAAATATCATTACACTATCTTTCAATTTTCGAATGTAATAAAATTTCTTCAAAGCTTTTGAATATTATTTCTGTTATTTTTTGTTTTAAGTCATTATTCAAACTGATGAATACTATTTTATTATGTTATTATTACTTTTAAAAAAGTATATTTTAGGCGAGTTCAGTTATTAAACAGTATAGTATTCTTTAGAACATTTTTTCTGAATATTTCTTTTCTTTTTTACTACATACATCATATTTTTTTTTTATTTCAGTTCTTGAGAGTACTTGAATGAATTGAGTAATCATTATTAAGTTTATGCCTTTTACTAGATTTATCTATAGTTTTTGCTTAAGAAAGTTTTGAAATCAATGAAGCAATCGTCGAGTACTTCTGTATTCAATTCTTACTTTTTAATAATATAAAATCCATAAAATGTTCAATTTATATTTTCTTTGATGGACGAATATTTGGAAAAACTTTGCCAAATAATTTTTGAAAAATAGGGATTATTGAGATAAAGATAGCGATGATTGTACACATCTAAATCGAAAAAAATGATATTTCAGATCAACTTATTATTTCATTTATGAGTGAATATTACTACTTAAACATTGATGAACTATACTTGATCTTAGTGATATCTATTTTATTTTATTCCCGATGAAAGATTTACTTAACCCTTTCAGTAATGCAATTCAATTCACTTTTTTCGTATGTATTTGTTCATAATAATAATTTAGTTATAAATTTATAAAATTTCATCAGCATTATAAATAGTAAGGCTATGTGTATCTGAAAATACAAAAAATCCAAGAATTGCAAAAATATTGAGGTGAAAAAAAGGAAATTAGGTAGCCGATACATCGGCTCCTGTGACTGTAAGGGTTAATAAACAATTTCCGAAACGATTAACTTCAAAGTTTCGGAATAGTTTTCCATTTAATATGCTACGGTTGAAGACCAAAATTGTGCAATTTCATTTCTAAAAACTTGGCAGAAGAGCCATTAGCTTCTAACAACTTGCTGCTATCAACTTCAAAATTATTTATGCCTTTTCAAAACTTTCAGGGAAGGTACCCATTTTAATTGTAATACTTTTAATAAAATAAAATTATGCATTCTCTATCTCATCACACTATCTTTTTATTTTCAAGTGCTGTAAATATATTTAATTTTACTAAATATCTACAAAAGAACTTGCCAGGCCCGTGGTTTAATATTTTATGGTGTAGTTAAAAATTGAAAGGTTTATATAGTAAAGATAAGTGAGAGAAAACTAAGAATTTTTTTTCGTATTACATCGCATGCATTACAAAAAATAATTTTCGAGGTCAAAATAGAATTTTGTTCATTGTATTAGGATGTATCTTTGTTCTTTATCGTTGAATATTAAATAAAAAAATATTTTCTATCAATATAATACAGAAAAAAATCACACGCACCGTGATGTAAAAATAGATTGTACAATATTTTGAGCGGAATGTTAATGTTCTTAATAATATTCTTTGAATATAGAAAACTACTATCCATCGGATATAAATAATCATTGAAAGGTATATATATATGTAGATATATATATATATATATATATATATATATATATATATATGGAAAACACTAAAATTAGTCGATCATTTTAACCATTACATAATAATAAATACGGATTGATTCTTAACGTTTGAGCTTTACTATATACAAGTTAGTCTTTATCCTCTTCTATTTAAAAAAGTTAGAACATAGAAAATTGGAAAAGCATATTCTATAAGACTAAATTTTTTTACTCCCTTACATCGACAATATATTGTGACAGATAAAAATTGTACATGCACACCATTGGTTTATAGATTCATATTTTTACTTATTATTCAACACACTTGAATTAGATAACGATTCAATTATAAAGCAGTACTCACATACATTGAGCATTTCACCAACAAAATATTAAACCACGGGCCTGGCAAGTTCTTTTGTAGATATTTAGTAAAATTCAATATATTTTACAGCATTTGAAAATAAAAAGATAGTGTGATGAGATAGAGAATGCATAATTTTATTTTATTAAAAGTATTACTATTAAAATGGGTATCTTCCCTGAAAGTTTTAAAAAGGCATAAATAATTTTGAAGTTGATGGCAGCAAATTCTCAAATATAAGTTGTTAGAAGCTAATGGCCCTTCTGCCAAGTTTTTAGAAATAAAATTACACAATTTTGGTCTTCAACCGTAGCATATTGAATAGAAAATTATTCCGAAACTTTGAAGTTAATCGTTTCGGAAATTGTTTATTAACCCTTACAGTCACAGGAGCCGATATATCGGCTACCAAATTTTCTTTTTTTTTACCTCAATATTTTTGCAATATCATGCTTGATTCTCGGATTTTTTGTATTTTCAGATACACATAGCCTTACTATTTATAACACTGATGATATTTTATAAATTTATAACTAATAATTATTATTATAAACAAATACATACGAAAAAAGTGAATCGAATTGCATGACTGAAAGGGTTAAGTAAATATTTCATCGGGAATAAAATAAAATAGATATCACTAAGATCAAGTATAGTTCATCAATGTTTAAGTAGTAATATTCACTCATAAATAAAATAATAAGTTGATCTGATATATCATTTTTTTTCGATTTAGATGTGTACAATCATCGCTATCTTTATCTCAATAATCCCTATTTTTCAAAAATTATTTGGCAAAGTTTTTCCAAATATTCGTCCATCAAAGAAAATATAAATTGAACATTTTATGGATTTTATATTATTAAAAAGTAAGAATTGAATACAGAAGTACTCGACGATTGCTTCATTGATTTCAAAACTTTCTTAAGCAAAAACTATAGATAAATCTAGTAAAAGGCATAAACTTAATAATGATTACTCAATTCATTCAAGTACTCTCAAGAACTGACATAAAAAAAAATATGATGTATGTAGTAAAAAAGAAAAGAAATATTCAGAAAAAATGTTCTAAAGAATACTATACTGTTTAATAACTGAACTCGCCTAAAATATATTTTTTTAAAAGTAATAATAACATAATAAAATAGTATTCATCAGTTTGAATAATGACTTAAAACAAAAAATAACAGAAATAATATTCAAAAGCTTTGAAGAAATTTTATTACATTCGAAAATTAAAAGATAGTGTAATGATATTTTTATGAATTTAATATTATTTTAAAAAGAATGAATTGAATACAGAAGTATTCGACGATTGCTTGATTGATTTCAAAACTTTCTTAATAAATATTAATATACATGGGAAAAATTGTCATAAAACGTCCTATAGATATAGATATATATTTATACCTGTGTGTGTATGTGGGTGTGCGCGCATGTGAATTGACATAAAATATCCCATGTATATGTATATACATATATTCATAAGCCCATGTGTGTGCGTGCATGCGCTATAACAGGAACAGTCCTATATATATGTAAGATAAGGAATTGATTCAATTCAGCAATGCGATTAGATTCGTCTAAAAATAAGAGTTTTATTATTAATACATATATTATTTACAATGTTACAAGGAGCACGTGTTAACTAACCTAGAAATAAGGGAATCAACAATTAAGCCTATTGCTTAATGGATCTCCCCACAATCACAAGGTTAACAATAATTCACAGTTTCAGAATTGTTATAAACAATTCTGATAACTTTGATTAATTCACTTATCTTAGATTATCTTAGTTTAACAATATTTTGTATAGAGTTCTATCTTATAGAGTCAACGCTCCATCTTCTATCTGTGTCTCTCTCTCTTCTAGAGCTCGTGTCGTCTACCTACAGTGACCGACACGAGACGGTTTCTTACCAACAGTATTGAGTATGTGCACGAAGCTTACATATATATAAAGAAAAATATATATAAGCTCGAGTACGTGTGTCATGCATGTTAATTGACATGAAACGTCCCGTATATATAAATCTGTGTGAGCGCGCGCGTGTGAATTAACATTAAATATCCCATGTATATGTGTACACAGATATACACACACGTATATATACGTAATAAATATATATATATATATATATATATATGTGTGTATATATATATACACACATATATGTATATATTCATAAGCCCATATGTGTGCGTCCATGCGAATTGACATATAAATATACATGGGAAAAATTGTCATAGAACGTCCTATAGAAATATATATATACACTCCCCTTCACATGCTTTTGCGCACCCAGAGAAAAAATTGTAAGAGCTAAAACATTTTATTACTCAGCAGCTAAAAGTCGTAACTCAAAAAATCTAACGGCGTTCGAAAGAGCAGGTGAAAATATATATATATATATGTGTGTGTGTAGGTGTGCGCGCATGTGAATTGACATAAAATATCACATGTATTGTAACATTTTTCCCTTTCGGGAAGGGGAAATACGTATTGACTCCTATTGCCAGACGCTTTAGTGAGTTACCAGAGTAAGATCGGCAGGAGTGGGAAGGATCGGACGGTGGAAAATGAAAGAAAGTGACCGGGTTTAACACGTTTGGTTATGCTAGGGAGTGCCTTGGCTTTATTGTACTCGTTAAACTCATGTACAACGACGATTACAATAATGAAATAATAATAATCTACTAATCAAAACTAAACCTACTATCTTCATATAATACAAGTAACTAACCTAACCTCAAATGAAAATATAATTTACAAAGTAATTAGATTTTCATTTATCTTGGCCACTTGACAGCTATTTAATTATATCAATTAATAAATGAAGCTTTAAGTGAAAATAAATAATAGTTAACTTTCGGCCTGAACGGTCTAATTTGTACCGGTGGCTTTAACCTGCAACAATGTGCAAACAAAAGAAATAAAAGATTAATAACTAGAAAATTATAATATAAATAGGCAACGGCACCTAATATCGCTATAACTAATACTACGGTATAGATGGGTAGACGGCTTCCTTGATTATCTAAATTACTATTCTCTATAGGCATGCGGAGCCCTTAAGTGATGTAAAGACAATGGGTGGCCGACACCCTCAACTTATTATAATATCTTAATACTACACGACGGTCGGACGGAGTCCTTTAAACTAATAACAAAATGCAATGGGTGGACGACACCCTTAATGGAGCTAGTGGCGAAATGTGAAATGGAATATGATGTTTTGGGTGAACGTCACCCTTAAATTCAGCGGCGCAAGTTCGGCATCGCGGTGACGGCAAAAGGTTGCGAGTGTGCTCTAGGCAGCATAGATTTACGTCTGTGTGCTTACTTGACGTAACTCTAGTACTGCCAGCATATGCATTGTAGTGTAGACCTGTGTGCGCACTTGGTCTACCCTCATGTGCAAGAGAGAGAAGCTCTGCCTAAACTGTGGCGCTCCACAAGCCAAGGCAGCCAGCTACTACTTGTCTTACTCTCTCTCAGCCTTGTGTGCTCACTTAGGTAAGGAGAGACGGGAGACCATAGTCTACATTGCTCTGCTCTGGTTCTTCTCGGCCACTTGTATACTCTGGCCTCATTTTTCCCGTTGTGCATAATGACATTCAGGGTTGCCACCTGGCGGCTGAGCTCAGAACTATTGTTCTGTAGTAGCTTGGTCGTCGGGCGGGAAATTTGAATACGCGAGTATGCATACTCGTCGCAGTATATGTATATACATATATATATATATATAAGCCCATGAGTGTGCGTGCATGCGCTATGGCAGGAACAGTCCTATATATATACACAGAAAAATATATATAAACTCAAGTACGTGTGTCATGCATGTTAATTAACATGAAACGTCCTGTATATATATATATATATATATATATATATATATATATCTGTGTGTGCGCGCGCGTGTGAATTAACGTTGAATGTCCCATGCATATGTGCACACAGATATACACACACGTATATATACGTATAAATATATATATATATATATATATATATATATATATATATATATCTATATATTGTAACGTTTTTCCCTTTTGGGAGGGGAAATACGTGTTAACTCCTGTTGCCAGACGCTTCAGTGACTTACCAGGGTAAGATCGGCAAGAGTTGGAGGGATTGGTCGGTGGAAAGTGAAGGAAAGTAACTGGGTTCAACACGTTTGGTTATACTAGGGAGTACCTTGGCTTTATTGTACTCATAAAACTCATGTACAACGACGATTACAATAATGAAATAATAATAACGTATCAATCAAATCTAAACCTAATATTTTTATATAATGCAAAAAAACTAACCTAACCTTAAATGAAAATATAATTTACAAAAGTAATTATCTTGGCCACTTAACGGCCAATTAATAAATGAATCAAATCAATTAATAATTTTTAATGAATCTGAATGATAGTTTATTTTAACTAATAGATTCTACGGCCTGGACGGTCTAAAATATACTGGCGGCTTTTATCTGCAACAATGTACAAAACAAAAGAGACAAATGATTAATAACTAATTATAATGATACTAATAGGCAATGGCACCTAATACCGTTATACTTAATCCTACGGTAATAATGATGGTGGGTAGCCGGCTCCCTTAATTATCTAAATTACAAATCTCTATAGGCATGCGGGACCTTTAGGTGATGTAAAGACAATGAGTGGCCGATATCCTTAACTTATTCTAATGTCTTAATAACTACGCAACAGTCGGACGGAGTCCTTTAACCTAACATTACGAAATGTATTGGGTGGACGACACCCTTAACTTATTCTAAGTTCTAATATTTACACGTGGTTTGTCGGAGTCCTTTAAACTAATATCAAACATGTACTGGGTGGACGACATCCTTAATATATTCTATGAATCACGTAATGGCGGACGCGACAGCTGTGGGTGGACAATACCCTTAATTAAGCCCGTTGCGATATGTGAGATAGAATATAATATTGTGGGTGGACGTCACCCTTAAATTCAGCGGCGCAAAATCGACATTGCGGCGACGGCAAAAAAGTTGCAAGTGTATGCTTTAGGTAGCATAGATTTACGCCTGTGTGCTCACTTGACGTAACTCTAATGCAATCAGCATATGCACTGTAGTGTAGACCTGTGTGCACACTTGGTCTACCATTATATGCAAGAGAGAAGCTCTGCCTAAGCTGTGGTGCTCCACAAGCTATGTATATTGACGTGCGTGTGCATGCATGCAAATCGACATGAAATGTCCCACATATATAGAAAAGCCTGTGATTATGAGTACGTACGAGTTGACATGAAATGTGCCATATATATATATATATATATATATATATATAATCCTGTGTGTGTTCGTGCGCATTGGCATGAAATGTCTCATAGATATAAACCTGTATGTGCGTGCGTTCCAATTGACGTGAAAAATCCCATGTTCATTAAAGGCTGTGTGCATGCATGCGAATAGACATGTAATGTCCCATATATATGGACCTAAGGGTACTCGGACGGGTGTGCGCGCGTTGTCATGAAACGTACTACATATATAGAAAACCAGTACTTATGAGTACGTGCTAGCCGACATAAAATGTCCCATGTATGTATGTATGTATATAAATATATATAAACCAAAAAATATACGGGTCCACAGGTACAAGTTGACATGAAACGGAGCATGTATATATATATATATATATATATATATATATATATATATATATATACATAACATATGTATCAATGCGCATACACCATGAACATTAAAATATATTATAAAGCATCTATATTCATTGGGACTGCGCATTTCCGATTGCGCAGTTTATGCTGGCTGAAAACGATGAAGAAAAAAAATAACGAGAATAGGACATTTCGAAATTTCAAACTGCATTTTCTCGTGATTGAGTGAACCGATTGTAATCAATTTTTTTTGGAATTAAAGATAATGAAAATCTTTAAATATTATTAATTGTATTTATGTGCATATATCGATGTATTTTTATGGGATTCAATTTTGAAATTTTTGAAACCTTATTTTAAAGTATAAGAGGAGCGCCTCGACGTTTTCGGATTCGTACCTCAACTCGCCGTCGAGGCGCTACCGCGCCTCTTGATAATAATCTTTCTTATTATAAGATATTTTGTCAGTACTCACCCTTATTTACCCATGAAACTGTGTATTTGTTGTAAGAATCAACAAATAAATAGTTATTTGTTACTCTGATCGTTGTTAGAATTACTCGTACTAATCTTGAATCAGCTGGAAACTAAGAAATAATATTTAATATGGAGTAATCATATTATATTTTATTTTATAATTCAAATTCAAAATTAAGAAATAAAATTTAGATTTAAAATTTCTATTTTAAATAATATTAAAATTTATAAATAGAATTTATATCTAAATATGTTATAATAATTAGAATTATACACTTACATGAATTTAATATGCACCCGGTGTATAGAAATCTATCACACCTATTCGTACTTTTCTTTTCAGAGTATGTGCTTCTTTCGAATGAGACTAATTTGATCACTCTACAATGAATTATCTTCTATCATTCAAAGTCCTGACCCACTCGACAGATACATTTCCAAGTTCGATGTTCAATTTCTCCAACATCTTGAGAAAGTTATATCAGAATCAGCACTATTTGAGGAAGTCGATTCAAGTTATTTTTAACAGCTTCGGATGTAGAACCTTTTTTCACTTGTTCGTATACTTTTGTTATTTAACTATTTATAGCACTGAACGCTGACTGGGCAACTGACTTTGATAAATCTATTATACTACAAAAACTAGACAAACTTGCAAGTCCATGGCCAAGTATACAAGTAGCAAGAACATTATATCTGTTAACTTTATACGTATTGTCCATAAGAACTTTCTCTCTTGTTAGAGTGTACAGTTGCTTATTCATCACAAAAATCACAATTCATATTAATTTTGAATCCTTATCCTCGAAAAGAGGTTTCAATAAATTTTATCTTATGATGGCACACATTGCAACACAATTTTTCTAACATAGAAGATGGAACGTTGATATCAACATTTCAATTTTTTGCCCTGGAACTTGAAAATTCTGTTCTTTTTAGTTTAGTAAAAGAAGTAGAGGGTCTACTTCTCTCAGCTTCAGGAGAATTTTTTTACTCCTACCAAGAAATTTCCTTGGTCTCTTTTTAGATCTTCCTGTAGATCGTTTTCTATCTTGATGTTAGTTATGAAATCTGCCTCTTGTATCACTTTTATTATTTGACATTTTTGAGGTTCGTATTCTTAATGTTAATTCAAGCTTTTTACATTTTAAATACACTTTCTATTTAGATAAACGTAGAATTTCAGATGCACATAAAAAAATGAAATAACTCGCGAACGTGTAATTTATTAAAAATTAATAATTTTCCGTAAATTAAACCACAAAACCTACTAATAATTTTTTTAAATGCAATTTAAATAAACAAACTTACTGTAAACTGACCATACTATCAGCTGAGACTGACTGTCATATAGCGAAATGATACGAGCCGAAAGCGCGAACGCGCGAAATTCAGATTGATAAAAAATTACATGAATAACTATGTATCACTCGTTTCTTTACAAAATCAAAACGGAATCAAATATGGATGTAAAACTTTGTAGAACTTAAATCAAGATAAATATTTTGTTAAAATTTAAAAAATAAACTCTTTTTTTTTTAACTAAACCTAAAAAAATCAATAAAAATTTTAAAAATTTAATTTAAAATAATTCTTGAAATTTCTTAAATTTGTAAAAATTATATCATTATATACTTTATAAATAAAAACAAAATCAAATCTCTTAAATAAACTTTTTAGAGATTAAGAGGCGGTCGGAACCAAATCGGTGGCTTAGTTCGGTGCTTGCAATAAATGCTTATAATAATTTATTCATTTATTAATATGGTAAAAATATAGTCATTTCCTCTAGTCATGTATATAAAGAATAATTTAAAATAGTTAAAGCCACAAAAGTATACAAATTATTGTTAAAAAGCGAAAAATGCCACCTAACAATCGACACGACAGTTTTTTGCATGCGGTATATGTCAAGTCAGTTTGATATTTGTAATAAATGCTTATAATAATTTATTCACTCATTCATATGGTAAAAATATAGTCATTTCCTCTAGTCATGTATATAAAGAATAATTTGAAATGATTTAAGCCATAAAAATATACAAAATATTATCGTAAAGCGAAAAATGCTGTCTTGATATATACCGCAAGTCACCGATTTGGTTCCGACCGCCTCTTAATTTATGATTTATGAATTATTGAATCAAGTAATGAAAAAATAAGTTCTTATAGTGTTTTAATAAGATTAGCTAAAAATTTGAGAAAAATCTCAAAATAGCAAAATTAACAAAAAAATCAATTAAAAGTTTATCCTACTAATTTCTTCATAAAAACGAAACTAAATGAGATAGGGTAAAAAAAACTTGTTGGAGCTTATTCTTTAGTAAATTTCCTATATAAAAAAGCAATAAACCCAAATTTGATGTTGGGACCAGAAAAAAGGTGTTTTGTGCCCTTAAAGAAAAATCTATTCCAGGACCATGGACAGTTGTCTCTGCAAATATACATGTCTCTGAACCCTCATCACGAGCTTGTTATAAATATATTATTATATTCGAGTACCTATTTGAACGATATTTAGAACTAAAACCTTTTCATAATGCTGATAGCGAGAACGTAATTCAGGCGTTAGGAGAGTTAATTATTAAAAGATGGGGTTGTTCTCAGCATTTATTGACTAATAATAAATTAGGATTCAAGAATCAAGTTGTAGATGATCATTGAGCAGAATATGGCATAAAAAATTCTGCCACATCCTCTTACCATGTACCATCTTACCCCGTAGAGCGTATAAACCGTAATCTAGAACCCATGATTAACAATTTTATCGAACAAGACCACTGTGATTGACATAAACACTTTGTAGACTCTAGCTTCGCCTTAAACACTATAGTACATTTCTCTACAAAATTCACCCCAGCATTTTCAAATATGGGTGGCAATCCTGTTTCTACTATTCTTTTTTGTGAATCTCTAGATCCAAAACTCATTCAGCACGATGACACAGAGCAATGGGCCAATAGAGCAAACACTATCGGCTATACATTTGATTTCGAAAAAAAGAAAATATGCAGATAATGCTACAGCACGGCAAGTAAGAAATTACAATGAAGGTAGAAGACACGTAACATTCAAGGCAGGAAATCCTGTAAACCGTAGAAATCATTTTCCATTTTTAGCAGACAATAAATTCGCTACAAAATCAGCACCTCAATTCGTTGGACCAGTTGAAATTACTAAATTAATTTCACCGTTAGTGTATCTCGTAGAAGACCTGGACATCAAGCAACAATTCAAAGTTCTTATCGATGATTTAAAGAAATACGTACTACCTAGAGCCCCAAGAATACGCAATTCCTAATACTTCAAAACCTTTAGCGCAAAAGCCCGTACAACATAAACAACTCTCTCAATCAAGCACACCCGCCCTAACACACACTCAAGGCCTGGGGTTCAATTTCCCGTGCTGCTTGTGACGGTCATCGGGATTAAGTGACTACGCTGATATATATAGCTTGAGGAATTCAATCAAACAAAATGTATTTATAGGGTTGGACACTAAATTAATAAGGCATTAGAATTAACACGTGGATTAGACAATTTATTAAGCTATGAAAAGGTGCGAAGATACGCTTGTGATGGAGAGCCAGTCGTGTGATGGATGCGATTCCGTTAGCAAGAAAAAGACGAAGACACAGTGGTAAAAAAGTCACAGAAGCTTAAAAACAAAAGAAATGAAAAAGGGTGCTGAAAACAACAAATCCTTACAACCGGAAGCCACAATGAAAAGCCAACTTGAAAGCGGTCACCGAACACACATGCACTATGCCACTCAAGTTTGTAATCAGCTACAAAAAGAATGTCTAAGCTAGGTATTAATATAAAATACGATAGTATTCTCGACACACTTACTCGACGTTCGTCGTTCATGAAAAAAAAGAATTGTACTTGTGACAGAAACTCGTTACCACGCTCGATAATATAACAAAAAAACAAATCGGTTATAACTAATGTCAATCGCATTTGAACATAGCGACCAAAGGTAGAGGTTGAGAAGTAAGTGAACACTGGACGCGAACCCCATTTCTTGAAATCTTCAGGCACAAGCTCTAAACACTGTGCACCTTTATTTTCACGCTTAAATCATGAATATTACGACTTTGGTCGGTAATGTACATGGAAAGAACTTTTTATATGTTGTATGCCAAAGTGTGAATGCGCAGTATACTAGACGATAACGGTAGACAGAAATACAAGAGTTAGCGTTTTGAATCCCAACCAATGTCGGCCCGTTGTGAGCGCGCAGCTTATAAGTAACTGTTGACATTAAAAACGCCAACATTTTAATTGCTGTTTACCACTAACTAGGAGAGTGTCACACCTCCGGATCACGGATTTTGCTCAAACTTCGGGATAAGTTTTCAGATGATAAAATATGGAAAAAGCTGAAGTTGTAGTCACAAACCCTCAATATTTTCCTAGTTACGGGCAATTAAAGAAAATCACTGAAAAAGTTACTAGATTTTTTAACGCAAATAGCTCTTTAGCATTAATAGCTACAAGCTTGAAACCTTTTTTAAATTAAAGCTGAGCTCAAATCCTTTTGAAACAGTAGTTACAGCATATCAAAATATTAGTTTTTCCTAAAGTTGGAGCGTAATAAGAATTGGACCTGAATTTTTTTTTAAAACATCAATTAATAATAAAAGCTGAAATTAGGTCCAATCTTTATTACGCTCTAACTTTGGGGAAAAATAATATTTTGATATGCTGTAACTACTGTTTCGAAAGGATTTGAGCTCAGCTTTAATTTAAAAAAGGTTTCAAGCTTCTAGCTATTAATGCTAAAGAGCTATTTGCGTTTAAAAATCTAGTAACTTCTTCAGTGATTTTCTTTAATTGCCTGTAACTAGGAAAATATTGAGGGTTTGTGACTATAACTTCAGCTTTTTCCATATTTTATTATCTGAAAACTTATCCCGAAGTTTGAGCAAAATCCGTGATCCGGAGGTGTGACACTCTCCTAGTAAGTATGAGCGGACTGCATATCTCTCTTCTTGGCAAGCAGTTCGCTAAGAAATCTAATCTAACTAATACTTATTACTTAATACTAATACTTAATACTAATACTCAATACTAATACTTATTACTTAATACTAATACTTAATACTAATACTCAATACTAATACTTAATACTAATACTTAATACTAATACTTAATACTAATACTTAATACTAATACTTAATACTGATACTTAATACTAATACTTAAAACTAATACTTAATACTAATACATAATACTAATACTTAATACTAATACTTAATACTAATACTCAATACTAATACTCAATACTAATACTTAATACTAATACGGAATACTAATACTTAATACTAATACTCAATACTAATACTTAATACTAATACTTAATACTAATACTTAATACTAATACTTAATACTAATACTTAATACTAATACTTAATACTAATACTTAATACTAATACTTAAAACTAATATTTAATACTAATACTTAATACTAATACTTAATACTAATACTCAATACTAATACTTCATACCAATACGGAATACTAATACTCAATACTAATACTTAATACTAATACTTAATACTAATACTTAATACGTAATACTAATACTTAATACTAATACTTAATACTAATACTTAATACGTAATACTAATACTCAATACTAATACTTAATACTAATACTTAATACTAATACTTAATACGTAATACTAATACTTAATACTAATACTTGATACTAATACTTTTTTTTTCTTTTGGTGGTCAAAAAACGGGTTAATCTGCTATCAGACCTACAGCAGCATGGGCTACGGCTAGATCACCCCAACCGCAGTGCTTGCCACTGGTGTGGCGGGATTCCGACACTGCGTCAGCTAGGAGGGAGAAAGAAACCTGGTAGGTTCGCATTTGCCCCCGAACCATCCACAGGCGGAGACCGCCTAAACCCTCTTCACCCTGGCCGCGGAAGAGAAGCAAGAAAATGCCTCACTTACACGGACAAGGATCCATAACGTCCACCGTTCATAGCCGCAGCGTGGAACTGTGTTAGCATTACTTCACGCTGCGGTCTTGTCCATTGTCACCTGTTTCGTCCGTCAATCTAGGCACTGGGCCGTGTCCGTTCATACGTCCACACATGCATACATTTGCCTGTCATCCTACCTCGCACTCTCCCATTCACACTTAGCTTGGGTACGTGGGGTCGCTAAGCCCAAGGACTTTTTAGTCCCCCTGCGTATTTACACATTTTCATCCTCTCGTTTATCCACACATCCAATATATCACTCACTCAGCTTGGGCACGTGGGGCTGCTAGGCCCATGGACTGTGCAGTCTCCCTGCGTATTTGTACATTCTCTCGCTCACTTCCATCCGCACACTCAGTATACCATTCGCTCAGCTCGGGTACGTGGGGTCGCTGGGCCGAAGGACTGTGTAGTCCCCCTGCGTGTTGAAACATTTCCATCCTCTCCTTTGTCCACACACTCGATTCATTATTCACTCAGCTCGGGTACGTGGGGTCGCTGAGCCCAAGGACTTTTCAGCCCCCTGCGTATTTACACAGTTTCATCCATACTTTCATCCACACATCCTGTTTATCATTCACTCAGCTCGGGTACGCAGGGTTGCTGGGCCCATGGACTGTGTAGTCCCCCTGCGTATTCGTACATTATCACACTTGCTTCCATCCACACACTCAGTATACCATTCACTCAGCTCGGGTACGTGGGGTCGCTAGGCCCAAGGACGTTTGTCCCCCTGCGTATTTGTATTCCTCCTCCATTCACATTAAATATCCTTCCTCTTTCTTCGCTTTAAGGACGATCGCGACGAAGGTCACCACCGCTGCCCAGTTTTGAGCGTCCTCCAGCATCTAGTCCACAATGTTATCTGGTGTTAGGTCTCCAGTCCGTCTCAGTAGCGTTCGTCTGTCAAAGTCCCAGCGTGAGCATTCGAAGAACGTATGCTCAGCGTCGTCCATGTCATGTCTGCAGTAGGTACAGCTCGCATGCTGTACCTTCTCTCTCAGGTGCAGGTACCGTCTGAAGTAGCCGTGTCTGGTCAGAATTGGGTGAGGTAAAAATCCACCTCCCCAAAAGTCCGTTGCGTCCACCGTCTCAGGTCCCTGATCAGACGTCTGGTCCACGCTCCCGTTCCGTCTCTCGTCCAACGTTCGCTCCATAGCGTCATTGTCAGGTCTCTTTCCCGAACTGCCGCTTCTGTCCGTCCTGTTTCAGCGCTTCTTTTATAGATCCACTTGCGCTCCAGCGCAAGGAGATCCATAGAGATTACAATTGCTACCACCATTACGACCTCCGCAGAGACCATCCCGTAGGCGCAAGCTATCCGAAGCGCTCCCCGTCTCTGTACGTCCGTCAGTCGCTTTCGGTACTTCCAAACGCGAAGCGCGTCGGCCCATATTTCCGCCCCGTACAACATGATCAAGTGGGTCGTCGTCATCAAGAGCAGTCTCTTACTCTGTCTCGGTCTGTACGTATTTGCCATGAGGCGGCCCAGCGAGGACGTCAGTCTAGTCGCCTTGTCGGCCACCCTCTGGATATGTGGCCAAAAAGTAAGCCTGGTATCCAGGGTGACTCCTGGTATTTAAGAAAACCTACCGTATCCGTCCTTTCAGTGCCTACTGTCATGGGAATGAGCGTGGGTATACGCCTTTCCATCAGTAACATTAGTTCCGTCTTGTTCAGTGCCATTGACAATCCGTATTCTGTCATCCATCTTTCGACCCACCTCATGACTCTGTTCAGTGTCAGTTGTGCCAATTCTGTAGTCCTTTGGACGATCACCACCGCCACGTCATCGGTGTAAGCAACAAGCGACGCGCCCTCGGGCATCTCCAGTCTTAGCAAGCTGTCATAGTCCACGTCCCAAAAGTCTGGTCCCAGTATCGAACCCTGCGCGACCCCCGCAGTTATTGGTCTGCGTATCTGTTCTTCCGTCGTCTCGTACGTTATGCATCTGTTACGCAAGTTATCCTCCACCATCCTCATAAGATAAACCGGCACCCCGAAAGACCTATAGGCCTCGAAGATATGGAGAACCTGGGGCTGTTGAAGGCGTTCTTTACGTTCAGCGTGCCAAGCAGTACCACGGGTCTTTGTCTGTGGTCCATCAGTGCTGTCCTTCTAGAAGGCTTCCCGCACAGCATCCACCGTCGATCGATCTTTGCGGAAGCCATACTGGTTGTCCGAGAGTCCTCCTGCCCTATCCACCGCTTTCGTCAGTCTGTTTTTCAGTAGAAGTTGTAAAGTCTTCCCTGCCGTGTCTAAGAGGCACAATGGCCTGTAGGAATTAGGCGCATTTGGCTCTCCCTTTCCTTTATAAAGAAGAATCAGTCTGGCCTTTTTCCAACGCGTGCTGAAGATCCCCGTTCGTAAACATTGGTATTAATACTTAATATTAATACGAATTACTTAAACTTAATACCAATACCTATACTAATACTTAATACTAATACTTAATACTGATACTCAATACTAATACTTATTACTAATACTTAATACTAATACTTATTACTAATACTTAATACTAATACTTAACACTAATATCTATTACTAATACTTAATACTAATACTTAATACTAATACTTAACGCTGATACTTATTACTAATACTTAATATAATACTTAACACTAATACCTATTACTAATACTTAAAACTAATACTTAACACTAATACCTATTGCTAATACTTAATACTAATACTTAATACTAACACTTGAATGTTATGTTATTGCTCCTGTACGTTGGACGCCAATGAAGCATGGAACTTTAAATAAAAAAGTAAGCGGATACCAAGCGCAAACTTTTTTAAGATATCCAGACACGAGCTCTGAACACTGACTAGGAGAGTGTCATACCTCCGAATCACGGATTTTGCTTAAACTTCGGGATAAGTTTTTAGATGATAAAATATGGAAAAAGCTAAAGTTATAGTCATAAATACTCAATATTTCCCTAGTTACAGGCAATCAAAGAAAATCACTAAAAAAGTTATTAGATTTTTAAGCGCATATAGTTCTTTAGCATTGATAGCTACAAGCTTGAAACTGTTTTTAAATGAAAGCTGAGCTCAAATCCTTTCGAATTAGTAGTTATAGCATGTCAAAATATTAGTTTTTCCTAAAGTTGGAGCGTAATAAGAATTGGACCTGATTTTTCTTTTGAAAACATTAATTAATAGTAAAAGCTGAAATTAGGTCCAATCCTTATTACGCTCTAACTTTGGGGAAAAATAATATTTTGATATGCTGTAACTACTGTTTTGAAAGGATTTGAGCTCAGCTTTAATTTAAAAAAGGTTTCAAGCTTCTAGCTATTAATGCTAAAGAGCTATTTGCGTTTAAAAATCTAGTAACTTTTTTAGTGATTTTCTTTAATTGCCTGTAACTAGGGAAATATTGAGTATTTATGACTATAACTTTAGCTTTTTCCATATTTTATCATCTGAAAACTTATCCCGAAGTTTGAGCAAAATCAGTGATCCGGAGGTGTGACACTCTCCTAGTGAGCCAATGTTGCACAGCTATTTGCACGCTTAAATCATACATATTACGACTTTTGTCGGTAATGTAGGTATTTTAATTGAATAACATGCAGATGAAAATCCACCATGTTACAAGATATTAGTAAAAATCATTAAAATTGAAACACGATCTTTGAAATTTTCAACACTGAAATACTACTGTCACATGGTCTCAGGTAAGTAATTGATACTCATATATTTTTTTATTTAATCATATTAATATTTGAAAACTAAAAGAATTATTTGAACTTTTTAAAATTTATAATAAAATTTAAAACAATGCAATTTCAATTTTTAATATTTTTTTTATTTTAAATTTTATTTATTCTTATTTATTTTATTTATTTACTAAAATAAATTTCTTTATTGATATACACATACATATGCACTACGCTTACCGTTAAATGAATAGAACGGCGGAAGAATAATACCTCTTTCGTCTTAAACCACCGTGGGTAATATGAAATTTTGATACACAGTGAGTGCTATGGGTCCTAGAAACTCTGTTAACGGCAGGCCGGAGTAGAACCTGATACCAACCGAGTAACAATTGAGTTGTTTGTTATTTACTCAAGTATTAAACGGTGTTTCTTCAGAATAAAGGTTGATCGCAATAGATATTATTATTATAAATATCTATACACAAGAAAAACAAAATCTACCGATTTGTTTTTAAGAAAAGTAAGGAACGCCGAAGTAAAAGATTATGTTTATAATATTTTCGCGTTCCTTACTTTTCTCAAAAACAAAGCGATAGATTTTTTTTTCTTGTGCATAAATATTTGTAATAATAATATCTATTGCGCTTAACCTTCAATTTGCAGATACACCGATTAATACTTGAGTAAATAACAAAAATGCCGATTAGACAAGGACAGCGAATCCGGCCTGCTCTTAATATTTTAACAAAAAAAAAATCGTAACAATAATCTGGAAAAATTCTAAAATTTTCTTGGTATATCCTTTTTTAAGATTTAATGATTTACTTAAATATTTATGGTATAGAAATTTTCCATAACCATTTCTTATTTTGAAGATATTTAATTTACAAATTTGTCCCGTGCCCTAAATATACTACGTATACTCTATATCAACTTTTCAGACGAGAGAGGAAAGGGGGAGAGGGAACAATCATTTTGGGTATTGAACTATATCACCCCATGTATTCCGTACCATCCAATGTACGTTATAATATCCCTTCAGACAGGTAGGGCAGAGGCACCCCACAGTTAAGTAAAGATGATGGAGAGGAGAGGGAAAAATTTATATGGCTGTTTTTACCACCCTATATATTATTCACAGGGTTGTCAAACAAAAAAATTTGTTTATTCAAAAGTTCTTCAAGAGACATTTTTAGTGAATAATAGTTAAGTATCGGTTCTATGCGTATCGAATTTTACCCAGCTATAGCGTGGGTAAAGCTGTGACAAGAGATACTACTAACCAACAGAATAAAAGAACGTGTGTCAAATTAAAATTGGAAAAATTAGTTTATCAGAAGTAAAAAAAATTACAAATTATCGTAGAAACGATTTTCAGTAACTAAAAAAAGTTTTAAACATAAATGAAAGTTAAATGCAAAACTTATCATATTTAAAAATTTACGTATTCATGGCTTACTTTATTTTTGTCAATTATACAAAAGTAATGCAAATAAAAACGTCAATGAATCTATTTATTCTTTATTCATTTCAGCCTATTGACCTAGAAATGGGACTTGGTTTACATTCTTTATTATAAATAATCACGCATTCCAATCACACTCATACAAATTCCTAACTTTTCCAAACAGATTTCATAATTGAACCTCCACGATTCACTCTATTGGCCCAGAAATGCTAAGAGTGTTCAATTGACCCATCCTTTATTCCTTACTAATATTTTCTGCCTTTTTTCCCAGTTTAATTCACAGTCTATATTTCAATCTCCTTAAAGACATAAATATAAAAAAGCAAGACTCACAATTAAGCTCTGCCAAATTTACATACACATTAAAATTCAATATAGGAGAAAGGGTTCGGTTATGGATACCACTTTATTTTCGACTCATAACTTTTCACCCAGTGCATATTTTTCGGACTTATAGGTCTATAGAAAGATGAAGACCTCAGCTAACCACCAACGAAGGGACGAAATCAATTCCGTCAGATAGAATAATTTTTTTTTGTTAATTTTGTGAAATGCCCACAACCGAACCAAAAAAGATTTTGGTTCGGTTGTGGACAATCATGCAAAATTGTTGGTGTTAAGATATTGGTTGCAATCCATTTTGCATCACAAAGTAGAAATAAATGCTTTATTGATTCACTTTGATTTGTAATTCTTTTGAAAGAATATACATAAGTATAAATAAATTTTTATGATTTTTTTTCAAGCACAGAAAAATTAATTTGCTTATAGCACAAAGCAGACGCGTTTGTTTGCTTTGATATTTGGCATAAAATATCGTACTGCTATAATACATAAATGAAATTTGTCAAGAAAACCTTATCTGCTTTCTGTCTGTAGAAACGAAGGAGTGTCCACAACCAAACCATGCCCTCAACCGAACCTTTTCCCCTACTTATTTCCTAACCCTCGCGTATTATTTAAAATTAAAACTTAGGACCATTCTAAATTTTCCATTCATATTTTCATACTTTTCCATTCCACAGTGGCTCTACTTTGCTCTATCTGTTTTTTTCCATCCTTTTCCAAACTCTGACCTCTAGTCTCAATTACAATAATAGCGTCTTCATTTGAAAATATTCTTTATTTTATCGCTTTATTGAACGCAACGCCTCCTACCTCGCAACAACCTTTTCTTTACATATATTTGACAATGACATCCTGCCTCCCTCTATCGGATTCTGAATTAAAACCATACCTAACCGTCATTTTTTCCTCCCTCTTTTTTCCAAGAACTAGCAATTTAACAATTTTTTCCCTTTTTGCTTTCTCATAGAGAAAGCATTGTATCAATAAAAAAAATATTTTTCTATTTTTTTTATTAATTTGTACATATTTTTACTCAAGAAGTCAAAAAAAGTGATTTCCAGAAAATGTCTGTGTGTGCGTGTGCGTGTGTGTGTGTGTATATATATATATATATATATATATATATATATATATATGAATTCAGTATTCACTCCAATTAGATCTGGAAAACTACTCGATTGATTTCCTTCAAATTTTGCATACAATTTATTTTTTTGTCTAGCTCGGTAAAAAGCTATTGAAAATTGGTTTTCTTTCTTTTAGAGCCATTAAAAAAATTTTTTTTAAATATCAATTTTTAATTTTTTTTTTGTATTTTACGTTAATTACTCAAAGCATTTGCTTGAAGATTTGTATGAAAATTATTTTCGACTCCCAAAACAAGAAAAACTTTTAAAAACTGATTTTCATAGCGCACTTTTAATTTTAGAGCATTTTTAAAACTTTTTTTGTCCTCAGGCCGAAAAATAAATTTTTGTGTCCCGTATACGGAGCACAAAATAGTGTATTCTTGTCCTAGGCCGCAAAATAAAAATGTGTTTATACAATGTATTATTTTAATCAAAGTTCGCAGAAAAATGTTCTCGACGTCACTGATTCTTGGAATTGAACTAAATGAACTGGACGCTTTCCTCAATATCGCTATCCTTTTCTTACATATACTATACTGCGTATGCGTTAACGAATAACGTAGACTTAATATATGTATATTATGAAAGAAAAAGATAGAGTGAGAGAAAGACATAGTTACAGATTCTTAAACGTTTTTTTTTATATTTTCGAGTTTAAAACATTGATACCATGGCGCATCGTACTATTTTTCCAACTTTACGTGTTCTTACAACTATTTTTACGCTTTTATTTATTGATATATCAAAAATATCAACAAAAATCTTTAAAATAAACCCCGGATCGAATATTTTGATCAATTAGAACTAAAGTTATGACGATTTAAAGTTTAAAAAAAATGCTGAAACTTTAAATAAATATGATATTTACATTGAGGAATCGCAATTTTCGTTAAAAATTAAAATCTGAAGATATAAATTTTTTGATTTAAAAGCAAGGTATTTTGATAGAAGAATACATAACCATTTATTCTCTTTTTATGGTACATTATCATAATAAAAATTTTTTTTGTTGAAGAATATAATTTGTTTATCAGTTTTAATTCCGCGCCTAGAATTTGACTTTATTTTGTAGGGAGTTGACGCATGTCACTACCAGGTGGCGATGATTCGTTCTTTGCATTCTCATCAACGACTTGACGCGTTTAAAAATACAAGAAAAGGAAAATAAAAAATAAAGATGCTTAAGAAAAATTATTTTTTTCGATCTGTCATTGAACAGAATATCAATAATAGCATCACTGATTGTTAAAATGAAGTGCAAGGATTCAAAAGAAAGGCACAAAAAAGTTATTTATGATTGCTCCAAAAGTCTTCGCTTAGAGAATTAGGTGATCTAACGGAGTCTTTGAAGCGCTTGTATCCAAATACTTCTTTCTCTATAGAAGATAAAGTATGTCCTTCGTGTTACAAAATATTATTAGATGAAGTGAAAAATGCGCTTATTTCATCGACTTCAAGCAGTCAACAATCTTCGGAAGATTTTATTCATAGTGAGGCTGTGGTTGAACAGCTCAACGAGACTTCAAGTAATTTGTAATTAAACATTTCACCAATTAAAATGCCTCAAAGTATCAATATCAAGATGCGAGAATCTCATGCTCTCCGAAAAAGAAAACAAATAAACGATGCATTTGATTCACAAATAGCAAGTAAAATGATGAAAGTTTACGATATAACGGATTTGCCCGTATTGAATGAAAATAATGAATGTAAAACAAATGATAAATGGCTTGAGAATATTAAAATTGCATTAGATAATTGTTCAAATTTTCTTGAGAAAGTGCGATTGTTGAATATTATACCAAGTGATATTTTCAAAGATTATTTATTATCAGTTTTACCAAATGTAACTATTAATATGATTGATCAAGCACGATCATTGGTAAATAATAAAAAAATTTACAAGCAGTCTGAGAACTATTGTGGCCATTCTTTGGATTGAAATTGTAATGAAAGTAAAAGATTATTATCTGAACGATGATTTTAATTGTTCTCGTCAAAGTGCAAATAAAATCGACACAGTATCTATCAAAGAAAATGGTATAAAAACTAAAAAAGTCAAACGCTTTCTTACGCGAAGTATAAAAGAAATATATCAATTATTTAAGAGCATGACGAAGCTGTCCACCTTCTAATAATATTTCCAATCCTAACTTATGAATAAACGATGCGTTTAATCGAGTTTCTTTGCTACAAAGAAAAAAATTTGTAAGATTAAACTCTAGTGCGGACAACTCAAGAAATTCACCAAAATATTATACATATAAAGTTATAATAAAAACTTTCAATGTATCGTATTTTAAGGTTAGGTTTGTCGAGTTCGATATCTAATTTCTAATCTTAGCTCATAAAAAAATAACAAGTCCAAATGATTTGTTATTTAAACAAAAATTATTGTATTAATATAGCTTTAGTGCGGACAAGTCATTATATTAGTTTAATTTAAGAATTTAAAAAGATATTGATAAAATAAAAAAGCAAAACTCGATTGGTGCAGCTCCGACATGCCGTTAAAGACGAAAATCCTGAAATGAAAACAAAAATTGGTAAATCAACATTCTACGCTTTAAGACCGAAGTGGGTTATACCACATCCACCCACCGATTCGCGTCTTTGCGTTTACTGCGAGAATCTTAAACTTATGTTAGATGCTTTGAATAATTATAAAAAAAGAGAATAAACAAGACATTGCAGATTTGAAATTGAAAATATGTTCTTCACTTTTTTGTTCAAAAGATGATATGAAATGTGTACTAAGAGAATGTAAAGAATGTCCCATTGGAGATTCTATTGATTTACAAGTAATTTCTTTGACAGAAGAAGATTTATATGAAGAAATAATTTATGGTGTTTGGGAAAAATCAAATTTACTGAATAAAACGAGCACAGTTGAAAATTTCTTAATAGAGTTAAGAGAGCGCGCTCTCACTGTAAGAGCTCATAAATTGGTCAAAGAAATTCAACGTATAGCAATTAATGAGGTTAAACTTTTAGCGAAAAATAATGACTTCCAATTAGTTATTCATGTCGATTTTGCAGAAAATTGGACAGTTCTGCTTCAAAATGAAATTCAAAGCTATCATTGGAGTAAAAACCAAATATCAATATTTACGTCAGTATGCTATTTTGGAAATGATAAAACAGTCAGTTATGTCACCGTCTCTGACGATATTAAACATGATTCGTCTCATGCCCTAACGGCTATAAATTTAACTATCGATAACTTAAAACAAAAACATATTGCGCAAGATCTTGATGAAATCATAACCATTTTCGATGGAGCTGGCAGTCATTTTAAAAATAGATATCAATTCTATGAGCTTTAAAACTCAAAAGTAAACAGAAAATGGCTTTTTTCTGCAACAGGTCATGGTAAAGGCGCTTGTGACAGTATTGGTAGTTTGGTTAAACATTATGCTACCACGCATAATCTGTCCAAGAAAAGTGCAGATTTTATTAGAAACGCTGAAAATTTCGCCACTCACGTATCAAAATATACTCCGTCGATTAATATTCTTGTTATCCGCAAGGATGAGTTAGAAGTTTTTCGACTGACAAAAAAAATGGAATGGTTAGCAAATGCAAAAGAAATTAAAGGTATTCAAAAGATTCACTGTTGGAAAAGTGAGCAAAACAAAATCTACACTGCCAAAACTTCGAGACATGAGTGGCAAGAAGTAAATTGAAAGGTTTTATTCAAATTCGGATTTTTTATTCACATTAGTTCTCAATTCATTAGTGTTCTTTCTTAATTGTATCGCATATTATTTGTTCATTGAAAATGACCAAATAATATATTTTAGTATTTAAAAAACTCACCTTTTCAAAATTCAAATTCAAAATTCAAAGTAAATATATTTATTTAAAGTTTCAGCATTTTTTTTAAACTTTAAATCGTCATAACTTTGGTTCTAATTGATCAAAATATTTGATTCGGGGTTTATTTTAAAGGTTATTGTTGATGTTTTTGATATATTAATAAATAAAAGCATAGAAATAGTTGTAAGAACACGTAAAGTTGGAAAAGTAGTACGATGCGCCATGGTATCAATGTTTTAAACTCGAAAATATAAAAAAACATTGAAAAATCTGTTAAAAAAAATAAGGCAAAATCGCATATTCACACCTACTCTCAAAGTTAGTATTTTTCATGTATAAAATCATATAAAAATTTAAAAAAAACAAATACAGTTTTTGAAAAAATCGTGTTTGAAAAAAATCGCTTTTTTTTCGGTTTTTCGTGAATAACTTAGTGAGATCAAATTGTATTACAAAAATCGAGATTGCATTTAAAACTAGACAGAATTCCGCACACTTTCGTTAAAAGAACGCCTAAAAAGGTTGAAAATTGACGGAGCTATAGTCATTTAAAAGTAGAGGTTCATTTTCAATTTTTGAATTTTCGTTTTTTCATCCAACACTAAAATTGCTGTAGTAAAAAAAAAAAAATTGTTGAGCGTTCTACGAGGTAAATTTTATCTTTATATACATAATGGAAGGTATTTTTATTACTTAAAAGTAAATAAAAAATTCGTTCAGTGACGGCCTGCATGAATCTGAATCGAATCAGCCATTGATTGTTTATGATTGAATTTTTCCATTAAATTCTTTTATATTTTAGGAATTATTAATTATTTTTTTATAGGCGGGAGGGGGAGCTTCGCTCCAATTTTCGCTTAACGGCCTTTGGGCAAAAAAATAGTATATGCAGTCTGGGCCACAAACGTATCATTCTTGCTTGTGCAGCTGGAGTGGCCTCGCTACGCTCGGCCCCTCAGCATGCACCTGCCAAGAATGATACGTTTTGCGGCCCTGACGCATAATATACTATTTTAAAAATGCTAATTTTTCATTTTTCTTTTTATTTCACGAAAACCATTCGATAGATTTGCTCCGAAATTTGAATGCAAGTTATTCGCTACTGTCTGAAGAAAACAAGCTTTGGAAAACTAATTTTCTCAGAGCAGTTTTAATTTTAGAGCATTTTAAAAATTTTTAGAAAAATTTTTATTTTTCATTTATCTTCTTTTTTGTGTAAACCATACATTAAATTTTTCACAAAATTTTTATACAATCGATTCGCTATTGTCTGAAGAAAATAAGCTTTCGAAAACTAGTTTTCTTAGCGTGATTACAATTTTAAAGAATTTTCAAGATTTAAAAAAAATGTTAATTCATCTTTTTTTAATTGTTTTATTGTGTCATCCTTAACTCTGCTACCACAATAACTCTATCAGGTCATGGGCCCAGCAAGCTTCAACTGCGCTGCGCGAAGATGGCGGAAAAGAAGGTTCAAGAATTACTAGGTAAAGTATTGGAAAATGAAAGAAATTCCTTGCGTTCTCGCGAGTGATAACGAGTTAAACAAGATGCTAAATTTAAAATAAATTAAATTAAAAATAAAATGTTGCAATAAATCAAATTAAAACAAATAAACCTAGAATAAATAAATAATATTAACGATGGCACCTAAACAAGTGTAGGTGTATACGTATATATAAGGCGTTTGTAATTTATATGTATATATATATATGAGTATATGCAGTAAGTGAATACGAGATATAAACATATGTATGAGTGTACATGCGTATGTGTGCGTGTACGTATATACATATAAATATAAATAAATAAATATTCGAATTCCTAAAATTCTATATAGAACGAGAACAAAAATGAGAGCGAGAACAAGAACGTGACACAAAATTCTGTTATAGTCTTTTTATAAATACTGGAAGTTTTTTTTAATGTAAGGAGCAATATGGCGGTAATGAGAAAATCGTTGCACAAACAAGAACGAAAGAGCAATATTTACGATGGACTCTGGCCAAGTCTATACCTTAAGTACATATGTATATATTTGTAAATATAATACATTATAGACAAGTAATTTATTTTTTTATATAAATATGTATTTTATATACTTATAATCAAATAAAATAAAAATAGTGTTTTTCACGGGTTTGACAGTGATATTTGTGAAATTGAGTTATGCTAAACACGATAAATAACGAATATATAATTAAATAAATTAAGTTTTCGTTTAAATTTAGATAGTGCTTGTGTTCGGAAATATCTGAATTTCTAACTGTATAACTGATTGACAGGAAAGGATTTCGTACCTGACAAGTGGATGGCAGTACTTAAGAGAGTAATTACCGAAAAACAAGAGGAGGGTCTGCCATTCTATAATATGTTGTAATGGTTGAGACCCTTATTTCTTACTTAGACTAAGTGACTATGCAATGCAGGGGAGGGGTCTAAACCTCCTTTGCCGGACACTTCAGCGAAGCCAGGGTCAGACTGGAAGAGGTGGAGAGGACGGGGGCGGATAAGACGGGAAAGTGACCAGGTGTACACATCGGTTTTATGCTAGGGAGTACCGAAGCTTTATTGGCTTAAAGAATACTATTTACAAAGACGTGTATAAAAATAAAAAGCAAACAAAAACAATCTTTAATTGCAAGAATAATCTAAATAATCTGATTCACTAGTAATTACGAGAGACACATCAATCGGCTCCGGTGCTGTAACAAATAAAGATAAAAAAATCTTATAATTAATTTACGGTGTATCGAAGAGATGGGTGGGCGGCACCCTTAACGCGTCTATGCTGATACAGTAAATAAACAGGTGGACGCCACTCTTAAATGCTTATGAGAAATATAATAAACAGGTGGACTGCACTCTTGATAAGACATAATAAAATAATGTGGGTGGACGTCACCCTTTACCTAAGCTAAGTGAATTTATACGGCGGCAAAGACGGCGGCGGTAAGGGAGACGGCACTTTATATGGCGGTCCGTGAAGGAACGCGGTCCTCTAGGTGGTTTAATTAAGAACCCGACAGCTTAATAACCAGATAAGATTGTCTGAGTATACGGAGCGCCGTGTACTAGAGTAAAATACAGGTACGAACAGCGGGCTGAACTAGCACTGGAGTGCCAATGTTAGCTGGGCAAAACTGTAGTAGCCTCTACAAAAATAGTGGTCGACGCGCGATGCCTACAGTACTGGCATCGACTCTTGCATCTCCTACAGCTCGCTGTTCCTGTATAAGGAGCGCTTACGGCGAGACACCTCGTAGCGGGTGAGCGCAGCATTTGGCAACGCGCAACATTTGAAATAGCGTAAGCGAGGATATGAATATCCGTCGCAGTGTCTTACTGCCGGAACCTAAGCAAAACGAGGCGCAGCTGCGATACGAAAAAAGGAAGAATGTAACAAAAAACAAAACGAAGAACGGAACAAGGAAATAAAAGAGTAAAACGAGACCAAACAACGAGGCAGAGAGAAACGAAGACCAAAAGGTAAAGAATATATATAACAAGTTTGTAACCGTAAACAAAAATATAAATCAGGCAACTATTTCTATGTTAAAAAGATATACCAAAAAATTATAATTTAATACAGAAAATTGCTATTATAAAATTCTAATTTTTTTTTCTTTCTAACAAAAAATAAGATATGGGTAAATCCACCGTAGTTTTAACTTTGCATGTGACTTTTTTTCAGCAATTTTTAAATAATCACTATTCTGTCACATTAAAACGCACATAGCTGTATTTGGCTTTAAATTGTCCGTTCTGAATCTAAGAAATATACTCCACTTTTTCGCAAAGCTATATTGAACGGCACCTTCAAAATTTTCTTAAAAGTATCAAATTTTTTACAAAAAATCACGGTTTTTGCATAAATAGTATAGAAAGAAGTAAAAAATTTTAAGTCTTGGTGAATTTTAGATCATGCCGTTTGAATAATATTCAAAAAAACTTTGAGACTACTTTCTCAACTCAAAAACAAAAAATTTAAACCTAAGTAGAGTCACGTGCAACTTCAAATAGGTTTGATAATAGCGATCTTCATTTCAAGACAATATACATATTTTGAATTGTATTTACTGAGTTTTTCGATGATGCGCATGACTCTACTTAGGTTTAGATTTTTCGTTTTTTAATTAGGAAAATAGTTTTATAGTTTTTTTGAAAATTACTTGAACGGCATGATCTAAAATTCATCAAGACTTAAAAAATTTTACTTTTTTTTATACTATTTATGCAAAAACCGTGATTTTTCGTAAAAAATTGGATATTTTTTAGAAAATTTTGAAGTTGATGTTCAATGTAGCTTTGCGAAAAAGTGGAGTATATTTCTTAGATTCAAAACGGACAATTTAAAGCTAAATACAGTTATGTGAGTTTTAATGTAACAGAATAGTAATTATTTAGAAATTGCTTAAAAAAAGTCACATGCAAAGTTAAAACTACGGTGGATTTACATATATTCACTAAACGAGTGAGCAACAAAGTTGATCTCAATGATGAAAATGGTTTTATTTCTCTTATTATTTTAAAGAAATCGAGAATCGAGTGACTGCCTTTATAGTTTAATTTGACGTATTCGAGAAAGAGACATCTACAAAGGAGTCATAATCTAGGAATTGAACTAAATTTAGGCTGGTCGAAAGGAGGTGTAGAAAACGAAGGCGATGATGTGCAACGAGTTCAAAAACTTGAAAATTCAGATTGATATATCTGATAATTAATTTTTATGAAATACTATTATAAATAAGAATAGTATTGAAAATCTGATAATGAGATCACTGAGTTCTAGTTATTATGAGTTATTGTTATTTAATGAAGATTGATGCTGAACGAGTTGACAAATTGGAAATATCTCTGGTTGTGCTGGCAGAATGGAAGTCTTTAAAGAGAGTAACTTAACGTATGATTCTTCTAAAGTTATAGTGCAATTAAAGGAGTTTTAGAAAATAAAATTGATCAATATATGTACACTGCCGCCGAGATCCTTTTGCCCCCTTTCGTCTAAAATCGACTTATCTAAAAAGTCTTATAACTCTGGAAAAAATGGTCGTAGCCTAAAAATTCCAACGGGGTTCGAAAGATTGTTCAATATTCTTTCAAAAAATATTGGTTTGATATAAAAAAACCATTTTTTTCGTATCTCTTATCCTTGTTTAAAAAGAAATTTTTTTCAACTTTGTTTTAACTTTGTAAAATAGTGTTCAATTTCAGTAGAAATCGTTACATTAATACAAAACCGAATAGATTTTAAAGCTCATATTTCGACGATGAAAATGCAATGTCGAACGTCTAGATTCGACCTTTTAAACCAGAGTTATAAGATTTTATATTTAAAAATAAGGTTTTTTTCGATATATGAATATCTCTGAATTTAAGAGGAATAGAAAAATTTGTCAGAGGGAAAAAATGTTCCTTTTTGGTCAAATAATAATAACATATAATAAAAAATTTATTTCGAAAAAAAATTTTTTTTTTTGTTGGAATGTAATGAAATTTTGATATCTTTAAAATATTGAACAACGTGGGTAAAAAAGGCAGGAAAAAATCTTTTTTCTAAAATCCATTTTTTATTATATATTATTATTTGACCAAAAAGGAACATTTTTTCTCTCTGACAAATTTTTCTATTCCTCTTAAATTCAGAGATATTCATATATCGAAAAAAACCTTATTTTTAAATATAAAATCTTATAACTCTGGTTTAAAAGGTCGAATCTAGACGTTCGACATTGCATTTTCATCGTCGAAATATGAGCTTTAAAATCTATTTGGTTTTGTATTAATGTAACGATTTCTACTGAAATTGAACACTATTTTACAAAGTTAAAACAAAGTTAAAAAAAATTTCTTTTTAAACAAGGATAAGAGATACGAAAAAAATGGTTTTTTTATATCAAACCAATATTTTTGAAAGAATATTGAACAATCTTTCGAACCCCGTTGGAATTTTTAGGCTACGACCATTTTTTCCAGAGTTATAAGACTTTTTAGATAAGTCGAATTTAGACGAAAGGGGGCAAAAGTGTCTCGGCAGCAGTGTATTTGTTGTGATTTTAAATTGATCAAATTAATGAAAATAGATAGATCCATGGATCGTCTTATATTAATCTATGGATCCACTGGCTCAAACGATGATTTAAACGAGAGTGTCGTAGAAAATCATACAGTTCGAATATGAGATATTATGAACTACGTTGACACTAACCATAAGAAGTGACTAATATTAAAGGTCCATTGAAATCGTAAAAATAACTTTGAAAAATATAATTACGAGAAAGAATTGTTTCTTTAGCAATTATAAAGAAATAATTGTATGTTTTGCAATTTAATCTGAAAAAGGAATAAACAAGTATATTTTAGATTGGTTTGACTAGTCAATGAAGAATTACAATAGCGTTAAAATGCGAAACTGTTATTTGATAAGGATATTGAAAATACCTAAAAGTGATTGTAATGCATGACGAGTTATGAAACAATAGCTAAGACTGCAATTGAAGAAGTTTGATTCTGTTGATGTTCCCAGTTGATATTTATGCATATACAGTACTTTGTTAACAATTTACAGCTGTGTTACGAGAGCAATCGGATGATCAACTGCATAAGAGAGGATTGTCTAAAACGTAGTATACAAGAATAATGAAGAAAATATAAAATAATAAATTTAAATAAAAATTGTTAACGTAATGTTCAAAATGAATTTTTGTAGATTTGAACGAGTCACGAAATTTAAGTAAAATTAATTAAATTTGACAAACTTCATAATATTTAGCTACACGAGAAATATTAAGAAAAAAAAATCGAGTTAAAATGGAAGCCAAGTGTAAGGAAAAAGACTTACAAGGAAAAAAATGAGAACTTAGAATCAACTGAAAGAAAACGAATTGTAAATATTGACATTAAAATCGATTTCTAAGTTACGTGAGTACAATTAAAGACTGTTTTGAGTTTATTCAAATTCTCGCTGACACTGATGTGAGGTATTATTTAACGAGTTTGAAATAAATTCTAAATTTCTAACGAGAATATTAACGAGATTAAATGTGCTAACATGATTAACTACAAGAACTAAAGATCGGAGGGAATAAGTACGAGTTCAGGTATTGCTGACCAATATAAGAGTTATTTTATTAGTTAATGCCTTGTAAGACAATTTATTATATCTGCCAAAGTTTACAGATCAGTGCTTAAATATATAAGTAACGAGTGGATTGATATTTGTAGCCCTGTATGAAATAAAATATGTATTACTGGAGTTTATATACATATAAAATTCTATTCATTAATAGAATTCGAGGTCTGTGAAAAGATTGATAACAAGTGTTCAATCTTAACAGAATTATAACATGAGTAATTACAAGAAGTTTAATAAATAAACAAGAAACCAATTAAAATAAAATTATAGAAAATGAGAATGAGTTCGTAAACTCTGAGTTATACTCAAATTTCAATAACACTATTGAATATGGCAAGTATTACAAAGGAGATAATGAAAACTAAAATGATAAATTTTGAAATTGTGCCAGCTGAGAATATTGAAATAACTTCTCTCAACAGTAGAACGATGATTTGACATGGATGAGACATATTTTTCTTGGATAATTGAAAGATTTGCAGAGAAAATATAAATATATCAAGGATTATAATTTTGAAATAACAGAAAGCATAAGAAGTGTAGCTCTGGAATCTGCTGTGTTCGCAGATAACAGATTTCCATATATCTCCAACGATGTAGTGTTACGTCTAGAAAAATTTAATTCCGATTCCGAGTTTAATATAACACATTTAACGTTTTAAATGCTTAACTTGTTCGAAGATACTAAGGAAAATTTGGTCTTAAACTTAGGAGTACACGAGAAGGAATGATTTTAGTAGATTACATGGAAACAGAATAAGTTCTACTAAAATCAGAAAAAGGAAAGTTTTACGAGAATCGAGATATGAATTTAACGAGGAACATAGGTTTGCTAACAAATATAAACGATGAAAATTAAATAGTTGAAATATGAAGGTAATCCAGAAGTATAAGCTATGGAGTGTAAGAAGATATAAAGAGATATCGAAAACGAAGGGAGCGTTTAAGAAAGGAAGAAGTATGAAGAGGCCACTGCTGCCAAAACAGAGGAAACAACCTTATGCATTAACGACTAAGATGGATGGTAATAATATTTTATATCAAATAGCAATTAGATCTGATGACAAACAACGATGGAAAGAAGCTTTATAGCTTCATTAATATGACGAGTTAATCTTTATATTATATAAAAATAATGTGTAAAGGACGGTAGATATCATGATGACATAGAATAAAAAGGAGTCTTACTTAATAAGTGCGAGATAGGTTCTAAGGAAAAAGACAGAACTAAATGCTGATATCAAGTGTAAACTTGGACTTATATAAGGAGTTTTAATAAACGAATACATACGAGTTACACATATATGTGTCACGATTACTGTTAATCAAAGCTGTGCTAAAAATAGCTGATTAAATATGGAGGTATTTTAAATGGATGCAAAAACAGCACTCTTGAATAATCTGCTTTGTAGTGAAGTATTCACCAAGATTCCTAAAGGAGTAAACGGTTTGATGAAACAAGATAAGATATATGAACTGGAGTGAGTCTCGAATGGACTAAAATGTTTGAAATCAGAAATTTTCGAGTAACTGCTATCAGAGCAAATTTGTAACCTTACGACGAGTCATGTTAATTTACTTGAGTAAATAATTGTTGACTCTTGAATTTGGTAGTACATATGGACGAAGTTTAAATAAACGATGCTATTGAATTGGAAGAAATGAAATATAATCATTAAAGGAGTTTCAAATATCTAATCTTGGAGAACTTAAAGTTTTTCTTGGGAATTAAAAATTTAAAGAGACAAACGAGCGAATGTCTTGAAAATCAAACTAGATAACCACATTAATGAAATGTTAATTAAATTCGATTTCATGGAAAAGTACCCCAAGAATACTTATGGTCTCAGATCAAATGACTAACTGATTAAAGAAGGATTACGAGGAGTTAAATACTGCAATGATATTTGAAAACATTATTACGAGATATTATATGAAAACCGTTGGTACTTTATTGGATCTGACCAACTCTTGTAGATCAGACATTGCATATGCGCTGAATGTTCTCAGTCAACATAAAACAAAGTCAACTGAATGAGAATAAAAAAAAATTGAACGAAAAGTCAAGAACAAAACTCATAGATTTGTACTATCTTGAGAAACACAATTATTTGTAGATTTCTCTGATACGAGTTTGGACGATTAAGAGGATGTCTAACTACAGGCGATTATGCTGAAAAATTATTTAAAGTTCCTTCTGCATATGCGAACAAAAAGGCAATTCTGTGTATTTCACTCACCTACCAGATAAAATATGTATTGATAAATAATTGAAATCAAGAACTGATTTCAGCTTATTAGCTAATACAACTTATGGCGAGTTTAAAAGAAGTTTAACTATAAACGAGTCTTAAGAAATGAGTTTACATCAATGGTATCGTGATAATCATGTAACTAGAAACGAGAGTTTAGACAAAGTTTAGATGGAAATCAGTATTTCACGAGATCATTTTGAGCCATTTCGTTGAGGACGGATGGTTGGATTAAAATATCAAGTTGTCGATATTTTGACTAAGTCTTTGACTTATGAGTCACATGCCAATTCATGAAACCTATATAAAAATAAAATAATATATAAATTCATGTTGTTCTCTTGTGTTGCAGACTCTATGATCCCAGGACATTATTCGTCCTTTCATTGAACAGTCTTCGAATCCTTTAATACAATTTGATTCATCCAACTAAAAATGTGCAGGAGGGAGTGTTAGGAATAGGTGCACAACCTTAGTTGGTTTCTAGTCTTATTACTAGAGACACTAGCGCCCTCTCGACGTCTCTTTCTACTATCTAACTATATACACCTTGGTCTTTCCCTGTGGAGACGCGCACGTGAGTGTGGTCTCGTTTCGGTTTGTGTTGTTAAATATATAATTGAATTATGGAGACGAGTTGTACCAAGTTTTGTTTAAATGAATTTAACGAGCGTTTTATTGTGTCATGCTCAACTCTGCTTTCACAACATCTCTATCATATACCAACTTATTTAATGCCTTTTATTTATTATAACTTATTACATCACTTTTCATATGTACTTTTGTTGGAATATATATTTAGTGAGGATGAAATAAATATCTAAACTGCTTTGTTTAACAAACTCTATATTTAATCTTTATTAGCCTCTACATAAATCGACCGGTTCGGTTGACGCGCTAACTAAGAATGAACGATCGATGCGTCGGCCGATAACCTTAGCTACCAAAGGGTGGCAGCACATAAGGGCGTAAAAGCTTTTTCTTTACACTCCCTCCCTTTTACGACCTTACATTAAATTACATTATGTTTTAATTATATTTTATGACAAACAAGATACTGTAACGCAATCTAAGAAAAATATAAAAAAACAAACAGAAATTTAATTGATTGATTTAATCTAACTTAAAAACAAAAAATAACTTTTCTTTTATTGATTAAAAAAATAAGCGTTGGTATCTTCATCACTCTTCAGCCTGGTGTATCCAGCTCTAGTTTGCCTCTAAGAGTTATCTGAAATCAAAAGCATTTAAACTATGAATTAAAATTATTAGGTCTTATAAGCACATTTATATTTATATATATACATGTGTAAAAGTGTTTGAATATGTATGTTTTAAAATATTATTTTCTCTCTAATATATTTGTGTGACTCTAAGGATAGGGGTTTTGTCATTATATCAGCTATATTTTCTTCGGTAGCAATCCATTTGACATTTATCTTATTTTCATCAACACACTGTTTGATAAAGTCTCCATGTGTTGCTGCCATATGTTTTCTAGAACCACTCTTTTCTCTCTCTAGTAAATACATGGTTCATGTAAGTCATTCTCTAAACCGAGTTTTCGAACTTCCTCTGTAAATCTCTTATTCCATTTCTTAGGACTTATTTTTAAGCCGTACAATGCTCTCTCTAATTTACAAACTTTCGATTGTTTCATCTGTTGATTTACTTCCAGACCATCTGGAATCTCCATATAAATTTCCTCCTCTAACACTCCGTTCAAAAACGCAGTTTTAACGTCTAATTGACGTGCATGTAGATTATACTTATTTATAATTACAAGAATTGATCTGATGAGTGGTGATCTAGAAACTGGTGCGTATGTCTCTTTTAAGTCATACTCATTTCTATCTTTAAAGCCTCTAATTACCAATCTGGCTTTGTGACGTGTACTTCCATCGATCTCTAGTTTTCTCTTAAAAACCCATTTGGAATCAATGATATTTAAATTTTTGCCTCTAGTTTGTATGTTTGTTCTATCTACAAGAATCCATACTTTGTTTGACAGCAATGAGTCAAGTTCTTCTTTAATAGCAATTTTCCATTTTTCTTTTTCTCTAGACATCATTGCTTCTTTATATGTTACTGGTTTCTTTTGTAGCGATGCAATGAGACAGTATCCTAGTTCATTCTCTTCTACATTGTCTCTAGTTATTATTCTTTGTGATACGTCGTTGCTTTTACCAAAGCTTATGTCTCTTATCGGTTTGCTCGTGTATGCTGTGCTTTTCTCTGATAACTTTAATTTTCTTTTTGTTTTACTCCTGGTATCTGGTCCTTGGTTTTTCTCTTGATTGAGTGGTTGATTTTGTTTAATCTCTCCATTTGTTTGTTTTCTCGGTCTCCCTCTTTTCTTTGGCTCTTGTTCTTGTTTTGCCAATTCTTCTGATTTTTCTTGTTTAGACTCTTCAATTTCTTTAAGCCAATTCCAGTTGTCCAACTCTAATTTTTCACTTTTATATATGTCTTTGTATACAATTTTCTCATTAAACTTTACGTGTCGAGACTCTATAAATTTTCTTGTATTAGGGTGCCAAAAAACACAACTCGTTGGTTTATAACCAACTAATACTACTCTAATTGCTCTAACATCAAACTTTGTTTCAGGTTTTGAGATCTTGACATACCCAATGCAGCCAAATCTTCGTATTTGTTCAAAGTGACTTTTCACATTTGGTGAGAACTTGTTTAGTGGTATTTGATACTCTAGGGTTTTGTGTGGGGTTCTGTTATAAGCGTGTACAGCAACATCGAGTGCTAACTCCCACATACTCTTAGGTAGACCTGAGTCAAACATGTACGCTCTAATTTTTCTCTGAATGGTTTTGTTAAACCTTTCAGCCACTTCGTTGTGCTCTGGAGTGTATGGTGGAGAAAACTCTGCCTCTATCTTCTCTTTTGTCATTATTTCTTGAAATTTCCCACCAGTGAATTCCGTTCCTTGGTCTGCTTTAACATAACACACTTTCTCTTCTTTGCCCAGTAAATTTCTAGCATAGATAAGATAATTCTCTAGAGCATCTCCTGATTCGTCTTTTGTTTTTAATGCGTATGTCTTTGCGAATCTGGAATAATCGTCGATGAACATGATTATAAATCTTTTTAATCCTGGGTAAGAGGTAGGTTTTATTGGACCCATTATATCTGTGTGTATGACCTGTAATGGTCTCTGTGCTCTAGTTCTGGTTTCTCTAAAAGGTAATTTGTCCATCTTTGACATTATGCATATTTCACAATCAAGAATGGAGTCGTCAAATTTTACCTTTTCTAACCTCTTATCTATTTTCTGTAGTCTCTTAAGATAATTTAAAGATGCATGGCCAAGTCTTTTGTGCCATAACATCGCCTCATTTGGTTTTACTGTATTATACAGTATATCCTCTAGTGGATTCTTCACTGGTATATCCTCTATATCTGTGATTGACTCTAAGTTTTCAATTTTAATTGTGTCAGTTGTAAAACTCATATCTTTTTCTACGATTTCTGATTTTGATAGAATAGGTTTCTCACTCACATTCATGAGTTTTCCTTCATTCTCCCTCCCAATCGCATGACTAACAGTATTCAACTCTATAGATTCTTATTCTAAAGATTCTGATTTATCTATTTCTTTTGAAATTAACTGCTCTTCATTTACTCCCTCCGAAATTAACAATTCTTTATTTACTCCCTCGGAAATTAATAATTCTTTATTTACGTTGTCTTGCGATTGTAAGGGAAACTCAGGATGAGAAACAATTCTCGCTCTAAAATCATAATTTTTAATGGATAAATTTTTATTATTATGAGTGTCATAAACTCTTTTTACTTTAAAACGCATTACCCAATTGGGTTTATCGTATATTCCCTCAAAAACTGTTTTATTGGAATGTTTATTGTAAACTCTAAAAATTTTGTCATCCAAGTAAATACTCAATCCTGAATCTGCTAATTTTCTTAATGACAATAAGTTTTCAGATATATCTTTTGCAACTAATACGTCAGTTAATTTAATATTTTTTCCGTCAGGTGTTTTAGTTTGGGAAACTAGTAAATCACCTTTACCATTAATTATAATGTCAGCAAATTCATTTTTATTTGCGCTCTTAATAACACCGTTTTCACTCTTTACAAAATTAGTCAGGATTAAGGATTTACTCGTGATGTGGTGTGTCGCGCCAGAGTCAGCTATGAAATCAATATACTCTATTTTGTTAATGTTACTCTTACCTTGATTTTTATATTCTTTTTCATTTACTTCCGCTGCTCTTCTGGCTTTTATACTTTCTCTATTAAATTTTCTCTTAACAACTCTACCGTTATTTTGAAATTTATCAAACCCTTTACGTTCATTCTTTTTATTTTTATAATTTACATTTGATGTATGCTTATTTTTATTGACTCTATAATTATTTTTAAAAACTCTACTTTCATACCTTTTTTCTCTAGAATTGCCTTTTGCCAAAGAACAGTCCTCGCCCTTGTGGCTCCGAACAGCTTGACAGTAATAGCAAAACCATTTGTTTTGCTGCTTTAATGGACATTCATTGGACCAATGTCCATCTTTATTGCATCTGAAGCAACGATTCTCTAAGTGGCCGCTCTGCGATGATGTTTGGGCCCTTCGAGCTTTTGGTTGCTCCTCTTTATTGTCCATTTTCTTTTCTGCCTCTAGCTGTGAAATAAATGATTTTATTACCTCTAGACTCATTTCTTTCGAATTATTGTTTCTCCTAATCAAGTCAGCATTTCGCAGTTCCGGAATGACAGGAGAAACTGCTTGATAGAAGGCTGATCTGATCTCTTGATCAGTTAAAGGTACGGTCTGTTCACAGACTTCATAATCTCTAATTATAGTATCAAAGCGTTCACAGAAATCACTAACTTTTTCATTTTTATTCATTTTAATTTGATATAAACGTGATCTTACAGAAGTATGTGTTACGTTAACTTCGCTTTTTCTCAAATATCTTAATTTATTTAAAATTTCTCTAGGCTCTGATTCATTTAAAATTCTTTTATGATATTTTTCATCTAAATGGTTAATAATAATATCTCTAACTAAACTCTTTCTTTTATTCATTAAATTTTCAGAAATGTTTGCCGGTGACTCTATTTTACTATCAATAATATCTAAAAGGTCATTACTTGTTAAATCAGATTTTAAATGATCCATCCAAATTTCAAAGTTTGATTTCTGTGTCAGCTTATAATCTCTTTTTACGTTAATTTTAGTGTGTAAAATTTCATTAACAAGCGTTTTCTTTAATAGATCTAAATCTGTTATTTTTTCCTCGGTATTTACTTTTCTTTTCTTATTTGAATTTTCTGAATTTAAATTTGAATTATTTAACTCTAAATTAGAATGAACTAGATTATTCTCTAAGTTATTTTTTAATGAATTATTATTTTTTACCTCTAAAGATCTAAGACGAGTTCTCTCTATCTCTAAGTTGTCGTGGGTGATTTTCGACATTGTCTCTAACATTTTTGTGGCTGCTTCCACGATGGTTCCAACTTTATCCAAGGACGAATTCAATGAGGCTGCAGTCGCCCGGTTCTTTTCGGCGATGTCAGCATTTTGTTTTATGAGGTCCTTCTGTAGTTCATACAGCCTCATTGATCCAGCTGGAATTATTGACACTTCATCGTTTCTGACAGCGAAGACAGTCACGTCAGACTTGATTATGGGCTTCCTTGTTGCTCCAGTTGTTGTTACAGCTGTGAAATTTTAAACTCAAATTAGTACCTGGATTTCTCTTAATTTCTCTGAATTAGGCCTCTCTAACTTTATCTAAATGTTAGTTATTATATTCTCTAAATCTAACAAAAAAATTCTAAAAATATTTAATCTTAATTTTTCCATAACAATTGTCTAGGAAACTCTAAAGAAATTTCACATTAACTCTTTAATATATAGATTTTACTTGTATGAGAAGGAACACTAAAACTTACTTTTATTCAAGTCTGATTTCTCTTCCTCTTTGTTACCTCCTTTTAATTGTTCAGCCTCTTTATTCAAGGCTTTGTTCTCTAGGTCCTCATTGGAGTCTTCATCGTCGCTGTTGTATTGCGTCAGGTGAGGAATCTCACCTTGACCGTTAGTCGATGTTCCTTCTACCATCTATTTCGGGATTTCGAACCAAATTAGTATGTTTATTTATTAAAAGAAGACACAGAATTCTTGAGCATTTCTTTTTCTAAAAAAAATTTGATTACTCCATTAAAGAAACAAAATTTTATTTCACTTCTAATTTTATTTTCTTTTCCTTTTTATTTTTCTCTATGACTTATTAAAAAAAAATTTATTATACTATCTCTAAAGTATTTAGATTAGTTCATCTTAAAAGGAATAAAATGAAATATATTTTTTTTTTGTTTTCAAGATAAATTGCTTTAGAAGTTAACACAAAATGTTTCCAAGGTTTATCTTTAATTATCTCAAAAATTTAAAATAAGTCATCTCTAAGTAAAGTACAGATTAGTTTTCTTTATTATGAAGTAAATCGTTAAAAGAAGTGAAATTTATAAAACTCAAAAAAAATTTCCAATGAGTAATCTCAAGAATTCTGAGCAGATTGTAAACAAAATTTAAATATTTTTCTCAAAAAATTTTTAATACATTTTCTCTAATTATGAAATAGGTGATCTAAAAAATTTAATTTAATCATCTCTAGATTTTAGGATAACTCTTTCTCTAAAAACCAGGTAAGAAATTTGGTTCTTGCTTCTAAGCTACAGTCATCGCACCGCGGTTGACTGAAGCTTGAAACGAGAAATTCCGTTTCTCTGCAGTACCACCACGTACGTGCACACCATGCTCCACCGGACAGTTTCACGCACCGCAATGAAATGTGATGAAATCGGCTGATCACGCACACGCACGGGACACTTGCAGAGAACAAAAATTTCCCTAGTCAACTAATAAACTACACTGCACCGCAAGTTTCGTCTAAAAGTTGACCCCGAAATATATTCTCTACGTATCATTAGCATGCATAAAAAATAGTTTTTGCATAGAGAATAAAAAGATTTTCGTTTTGGTTAAAATCACATTAACGATTTTGTTTTATTTAAAACTCAAAATTTTAATTTGCAATCTCAATTTTATAAACTCGTTAAATTTTGTGAATATAATTTTTCAAGCAACAAAAAAATTTACTCTTAATTTTGACTTTTTGTTTTTGCTCTAAAAAAACTTACTCTTTATTTTTAATTTTCGTTGTACGTATTTTATTTTTATTTTAATTACTTGTATATTTTCTATTGTGATTTTATTTTCACACATACATTAAATTTTAATTGCTTAATAATCAATCTCTAAAAAATCAATTCTTATTTTATTTTAAGTCGTTTGACTTTTATTGATTATTCGATAAAATTTATACGTTAAGGGAAATTTATCGAGAAAAACTTTTCTGTTCGTGAAAAGAAAACTTAGAACTCTATTAAGCACAAATTTCTCGGAAATCGAGCAACAGTCAAAAAGAAGGGGCGGCATATGTATATACCGTATTGTGCGCGCTGCTATAGGCGCGTGTTCAAACTCGTATAGTGCGACGCCGGTTTTTGTTTTTCACGACGCATGTTTATTTTTCTCGAAAATATTCTTTCTCTAAACTATAAACTCTTTATTTCAATATTCGTATATATGTATCTATACACAAGTATACGCATATATATATTTCAATTTTAAAATTACTCTACACTAAATATGTATACATAACTCTTAACACTCTATTTAATATTCTGTACAGATTTATATTTTAGTTTTAAAATTATGCATAACTTTTTGTAATTTAATCGACTCTTAATTTTTAATTTTGCAATCATTCATAAATTTTATTAAATTAATAAACTCTTAGTTTTAGCACTGTTTATCACTTTTCGTAAACTGATTCACTCTTATTTTTATAAAGATTTTATTTTAAAAACTTTCGTTATTACGTTTTTCTATCCTTTTTTTTTTGATTCTCGAATTTTTCAAAATTTGTTTTATAACGTTTAACACTCTATTTAAAATAATTAACTCTAAACTCTATTTGCGCAATTTTTAATTTTCTAATTTATAATTTTTACGTATATGCCGGCACTATAAAATCATGTTTTATAACTTACCCTCTAATGTAGACTCACGCCTTTGTTCTCTAGAAAAAAAACTCGCTGTGATTCAGTCCTCTAATTTTTCGCACACTCTATCACTCACTTTTCACTGTTAAAAATTTCACTCGCGCAGGGAAGCGTGCCCTGGGCCCATAACCTGTTGGAATATATATTTAGTGAGGATGAAATAAATATCTAAACTGCTTTGTTTAACAAACTCTATATTTAATCTTTATTAGCCTCTACACAAATCGACCGGTTCGGTTGACGCGCTAACTAAGAATGAACGATCGATGCGTCGGTCGATAACCTTAGCTACCAAAGGGTGGCAGCACATAAGGGCGTAAAAGCTTTTTCTTTACAACTTTACTTAATCGTTTATTTTCAATTTCATTTTATTTAATATTCTCCACTATACACAATGTTCACCAAACAATGAAACTTCCTATTCTGTCCTAACCTGTTCATAAGTCGCTACCTATGCCTCTCATTTATTTCCCTACCTTTTATCTGTACCAATTTAATTTACCATACAATCATTAATCCTAACTTATTTAAACCTTTTTTCCACTTATGGTCACTATTCATGGTCTTTCTCATACTTTTCAGTCAAATTTTCTATATTATTTATCACGCACAATATTCGCCATACAAAGAGAATTTCGCCGGTTCTAACCTAGAATATGCCGCTTTACAAAATTTACGTTTTATTACTCTCAATCACACAATTTTATCAAACATTTCATATCCACATTATCTCAGTCACTAATTTAATCTAATTAACACATTTTCATAACATTTTATATCCCTGAAACTATTTATTTAACGAAAAATAGACAGAGCCACCCACCACGTGTTCACTTACTCCCGCAACTTCTAACCAAGTGCCTGATTCTATTTATTAAAATTGACATTTTTAAATGTTTAAAGTCTCTCAAAAAAAACTTCTAAAGTCATTCTGTTTAAGTTTCCTCAAAGAATTAAATAAATAATTAACCGAGAGTTAAAGAATTATATTGTGTGATTGAAAATCCATTCAGTCAATCATTATACTTATCCATCTTTATTTATTTAGTTAATAAATATGAGTCTATTAAAATAGTATCCAACAAAATTTTTTTTTACTATTCCAATTCTTACAACGTTTTGGTTGTGTATTGACAACCCTTTTCAAGCACAACATTTAAGCAATATTTATGTTTTAAAATTAATATTAACTTACAAGGAGATCACCTCACCTCCGGGAAACAGATTCGGCTGAAACTACAGGATATAATTTTTTGATGAAAAAAAATGAGCCCGTGTTTTTTCTTTTCGTCAAATAGGACCCCTAGACAAGGATATAGACATTTTTTTTAAATATGGTGAATAAGAGCCTTTATCAGAACTTAAATAACCAAAGAACTAAGACTTTTACAAAAAAATGCATATAAGATAAAATGAAGCGCAGATTGAATGCTTTAATTTAAGCTTTGTTGCATTAAAAAATCTTCAGTGGTTCAAAAGTTACAGGCAATTGAAATATATTAATGAAATAACGTGAAAAATTGATCATGTTTTATATACTAAAAATATTAAGTAAATCCGTGGTAATATTTAATTAAGAATAGCTTTCGAACAACAAAAGCTTTTTTAATGCGACAAAGCTTAAATTAAAGCATTCAATTCGTGCTTTATTTTAATTTTAATGCATCTTTTTGTAAAAGTCTTAGTTCTTTGCTTATTTAAGTTCTTATAAAGGCTTTTATTCACCCTATTTATAAAAAAATATCTATATCCTTGTCTAGAAGGCCTATTTGACGAAAGGAAAAAACACGGGTTCATTTTTTTCATCAAAAAATCATATCCTGCAGTTCCAATCGAATCCGTTTCCCGGAGGTGAGGTGCTCTCCTTGTTAGTCAGAAAATTAAAATTAAAGTACTTACAGTACTATTTGTATTGTAATAATGCTTACAATACTATTGGTATTGTAAGCATAGACATATTTTAATTTTTTGACCAAGGTAACGTTAATTTTGAAACATAGAGGCTGCTTACAAGTTGTGCCTATTAACAGTATGTTAGTAGACTCATATCAATTTATTAATATAGATTTGCTGTCATTAGCTTAAAAAAATTATTTATTTAGCTCTATTAAATAAATCTTATTTATAAAAAAATTTGGTCAACATTTTTGTAGCTTCTGCTGAATCACCAACAAACACAAATCCTCAAGTATTGGGTAGCATTCAATCAGTAAATTTGGAAGCTATTTTACGCCATACTTTTGTGCCAGATTATTCAGTCCGTGCTGTCACTGAGATTTTTTACGTGAAAATTAGAAGGTCACTGTATCTTGCAGCCAAACGAGCAACTTTACTTGAGCGCAGCCAGAAGGACTCATTGAATAATCAATCAGCGGATCAATTCGACGATGAGGTAGAGAAGGTAGATTTTTTAAATTTTAATATAGCTCTTAATTTCACATGTTTTATTTATAATAAAATATTATGAATATCGAATTCATTTATATTAATTTTTTATTCCTAGAATTTTTTGAGGTTTAAACTCCTATTATATTGAGAGGCTTTATCGACAATCAGAATTTTGCATGCAACAACGCCATGTTGATATTTTTATTTTTAAAAATTTTACCAGCTGCACCTACTTTTTTATTTTTTTTTTTCAAGAAGATGTAAAATAAACACTATATCTGTACTCATAAATATTAACTATGTTTTTATTTTATTGCAAAATTTCCAGCAAAGAAATGCTTTAGCTTGTAGTATGTACCATGAGGATCATTAAATTAAATTTTTAAATAAATACATTCATAAGTCATTGAGAATTTTCGGTTCCAATAGTATTTATTAAAATTTTTTTATTTTATACTAGAAATTCAAATATCTTAAAAATTAATAGATGAATTTATTTAAAAATTTAACTAAATAATCATCATAGTACATACTAGAAGTTAATGTATTTATTTTTTTGGAAATTTAGCAGTAAAATGGAAAAATAATTAATATTTATGAGTACTAGTGTAGTGTCCGTTTTATATCTCCTTAATTTTAGATTTTTTTAAACATCAAACCATAAAAGTGTTTGTAATACCACGAGTACTCAGCAAATGCCACCTTAATCATCTTCTTTTTAGACTTGTGAAGTTAGCGCCTGTAAAAATAAAATATTAATATTTTTTAGCAATGAAAAGCTAAAACGTTTGCTCCTCATTTGCGGAAATAGTCTCCGTGCAAATTTTCATTTGCGGATTTTTCATTTTCAAGTTATTGGAAAAACAAATTTTCCGATATAAGCGCGGCGCTAAAAATGTTTTCCTTATTATTTCATTGAAAACTCCTGTAGAATAATATTCTTTCTAGACTAATTGATTCCTCCTTTCTTGCGGATTACATAAATATTTTCATTTAATTAATTGTTCAATAAAATAATTAGATACCCTGGAAGAAAATTGACCATATCTTAAGCATAATTATCGGTCAACGCATGTTAAAATGAGACTTATCTAGAAATTTTTTAAAAATCATTTCTAGAATTTCTAGATAAGTGCCATTTTAACATTTGTTGACCAGCAATTATGCCTACAATATGGTCAATTTTCTTCTAGGGTAAATCGATTTATAATTATTTAGTGGAAAGCAGTTTAAAATCTAGTTATTTTTTAGGGATTCCTGTTCCGCTCGTTCCTATATTCTAATTTTAATATCGCGGGCGCTGAAATTATGAAAATAAATTGAATATATTGATTATTATTCAAGGAATTTAGTACATTTAATAGCATAAATTGTTTTCTCCTCGTATGCGGATTTATTTAGAAGTAATAAATTTACATAACTTCGAATAATTAAAATTTTTAAAAAAATCAAAATTAGTCAAAGGTAGAGTCAGCTGTTATAAGTTTACAAGGTTATAAAATTTAAAGGGACAATTTTAATTTTTGCAGACGCGTATAAATAATAAAAAAGTAACGTAAGTAAATTATATTCTTAAATAATCAAAACGATGCAACAATTAAGAATTAAAGGATTTTAACATAGTTTAGAAATTGCAATGTTTTGCTTCTCATACTTATATCTCGATATCTCGAATAATCTTACTTATAAATAAATCCGCATACGAGGAGAAAACAATTTATGCTATTAAATATACTAAATTCCTTGAATAATAATCAATATATTCAATTTATTTTCATAATTTTAGCGCCCGCGATATTAAAATTAGAATATAGGAACGAGCGGAACAGGAATCCCTAAAAAATAACTAGATTTTAAACTGCTTTCCACTAAATAATTATAAATTGATTTATCTAATTATCTTATTGAACAATTAATTAAATGAAAATATTTATGTAATCCGCAAGAAAGGAGGAATCAATTAGTCTAGAAAGAATATTATTTTACAGGAGTTTTCAATGAAATAATAAGGAAAACATTTTTAGCGCCACGCTTATATCGGAAAATTTGTTTTTCCAATAACTTGGAAATGAAAAATCCGCAAATGAAAATTTGCACGGAGACTATTTCCGCAAATGAGGAGCAAACGTTTTAGCTTTTCATTGCTAAAAAATATTAATATTTTATTTTTACAGGCGCTAACTTCACAAGTCTCTTCTTTTTATATCCTGATTCATCTATCTTCTTCACCTTCGTCTTATTCAAAAGCAATTTTCACAGTATCAAATCATTATTCCGTTATAGATTCTTACCACTCTGATCATATAGGGTGTCTTAAACCTCTCGAAAAGCTTCCTCATTCTTAGCTTTTGCTCTTTGTTTTAGTAGCAGTGAATGTGCTGTTTGATCTTTGATATTGCTGGCAAAAAAAGGCCTTAAAAAACTACCAATTTTAGCATCCAATTGGTAGTAACCGAAATAAGCTTTACTGATCATAATACACTTACCGACACTATTACCAAATTTCTTTGAAAATTTAACTGAATAATCTTTATAGTATATACTATAAGCTAATGCATTTATTTGCTGAAAATTTTGCAATAAAATGGAGACATAGTTAATATTTATGAGTACAGGTGTGGAAAAATTGTAAATTATTTTTGTAAGGTGATGTAATAGGGTGTATGTTTAATACATAGTAACCGGCATTGCAGTTTCCCGAATTTTTAATCTTTATTAAAAATATAATGACATATCTTTATATTATGCTTTTTATTAATTAAAATTGAAGTAGTAGTGGGCGATACGTATTGATATTTTGAAATATCGAGTTGTTGTTAAAAATATCGATATTTTATATCTATATTTTTACGACCCGTAATCATCTATATCAATATTTTTTACTGTCGAACTATTTCAAAAATATTTTTTATGTATTGATTTTTAATTTCGTATATTTTGTTAGACAAAGATAAATATTTCTACCAATACTGACACGTGCGCTCCTTGTAGCTAGAATTAGAAACAAATAGATTAGCGTAGACCGGTATTAACTGTACACAGAAAAACGTTATTTTAATAATTTTTTGTTCTAAGACAAAAAAATTTTGTTTTTACCTTTGCAGTTTGCTTTTACTATTTGAAACTTCTGTACAATGCATTTCACAAATTCATAACGTTGAAAGTAATTTATTCATTTTAAAAAGTAGTTATAATTCATTTAATATACTTTAATAATAACTTTTGGACAGATTAATATTTTTCAATGTAATGAAGATTAGAGAACATTTGTTAGATGCTTTGTATAATTTTGGTGGATCATGTAAAATAAACATGGACCGATTAAGAAGGGGCCGAACTATCTGTCTTTGTCTAATAGCGTTTTTCATCATTTATGTAAACACTATCCGGTATAACAAGAAAAAAATAGCAGCCCCCGCTAGATATTAATATAATTAGTAAATTTTGTAATAGCAACCAAATTTCTTACCGCATAGTTTTTGACTAATTAGAGACCTACTAGCAATCTAGAATATAACCTATCTTTTTTTGGTAGGTCTCTAATTATTCAAAAACTACGCAGTGAAAAAATTTAGTTGTTATTACAAAATTTACTAATTATACTAATATCTAGCGGGGGCTGTTATTTTTTTCTTATTATACCGGGTAGTGTTTACATAAATGATGAAAAACGCTATTAGACAAACACAGATAGTTTGGCCCCTTCTTAAGAGAGAAAAAGATAGTAGAACCGAGCAAGATGCTCGCCGAGTCAGTTGTGTATTAAAAATCGTCATGTCAATCAGGACAACGAAACCTAACCTAACTGGGAAAAAAATCTCATCTTATTAAAGATACCTTACTTTCAAAAATTCCCATTACTTAGTTTCATAAATTAGGCTTTTTTATCCATACAATAGAAACGGTTACACTAAAATGCACGCATGAGAAAATTATCATGTCAATAGAGACTAGGAAACCTAACCAAACCAGCGAAAAACGCTATCTAATGGAAGATATCTTACTTTCCGAAATCTTCATCACTTTGTTTGACGAATTAGCCGTTTCTCATTGATGCAATAAGAAAGCTGACACTAAAATGCATGTATTAAAAAATCATCATGTCAATCGAGACAACAGAACCTAACCAAAACGGCGAAAAATCCCATGTCATCAAAGATATCTTACCATAAAAACTTTCCATGACTTCGGTTAATAGATAAGCCTTCTTTTGTCGATGCTATAACAAAGGCAACACTTGAATGCTTGTATAAAAACATTAGAATGTTAATAGAGACTATGGAACTTAACTTATCCAGCGAAAAATGTCATCTAATGGAAGATATCTTACTTTGCAAAATTCCCATGATTTCTTTTAAAGGATTGGCCTTTTTTCATCTAGTCGATAAGAAAAGCAACCCAAAAATGCGTATTTAAAGCAATTATCGTGTCATTAGTGAATACGGAACCTAACCCATCCGGTGAAAAATGCAATCTAATTAGAGATATATTGTTTTTTTTTTTTTTTTAAAAAGATTAATATATAAAGGATATTGTCCTCTATATAATTAACCTTTTTTATATGGTGAAGTTGAGGGAGTCCAGTCCTGTACTTGTTTAACACATTACATAAGGCTAGACTGTCAGACCCACCATACCGAAAACTTTGACTACCGATGGATGGTCTGCCACTTTTGTGACCAACAATCAACCGATACTCAATGACGTGGGATTTTTTAAGAGTCGCGATATGGGTAACACATACACTAATTTTTTTTCAAAAAAAAGTCAGAGCTGCTTGGCCAGGATTCGAACCCGTGCCCACCGAGTTGAAGGCAAGAGCTCTATCCGTTACGCCACTGCGCTCCTTAATTAGAGATATATTACTTTAAAAAATTCCCATGTTTTTCTTTGATGGATTAGCCTTTTTTATCGATGCAATAACAAAGACGACATTAAAATGTGCGTATAAAGCAATTATCATATCAATAGAGACTACGGAACCTAACCTATCTGGCGAAAAATGTAATCTCATTAAAGATATCTTACTTGAAAAAATTCCTATTTCTTTTTTGATGGATTAGCCTTTTTTCGATGTGATATTAAAATCGGAACTAGAATGCATGTATAAATAAATCATCATCTTATGAGAATATTTTCATGTATGCATTTGAGTGTCGCCTTTCTTATTGCATAAATAAATAAAAGATAATCAATCGAACAAAGACATGGGAGCTTTTTAAAGTAAGATATCTTTAATTAGATGGCATTTTTGGCCGGTTAGGTTAGTTTCCCTAGTATCGATTAACATAATGATTTTTTTATACATGCATTTAGGTGTCACTTTGGTTATTGCATCGATAAAAAAAGGCTTATTCATCAAACCAAGTTATCGTTATTTTTTAAAGTAAAATATTTTCAATAAGATAGGATTTTTCGCCGGTTTCGTTAGGTTACGTAGTCTCGAATGACATGATGATTTTTTTGTACAAGCATTCTAGTGTCGCCTTTGTTATTGTATTGATAAAAAAAGGCTAATTAATCAAACAAAGACATTAAAATTTCGCAAAGTAAGATGTCTTATAGATGTCATAATTAGATGGCATGTTTCGCTGGTTAGGTTAGGTTTCCTAGTCTCGATTGTCGTGATGATTTCTTTATACATGCATTTCAATTTCGCCTTTCTCATCGCATCGAGAAAAAGGGCTTATCCATAAAAAAAGTCATGGGAAGTTATTAAAGTAAAATATCTTTAATTAGATGGGATTATTTGCCGGTCAGGTTAGGTTCCGTAATCTCAAATGACATGATGATCTTTTTATACACGTGTTTTAGTGTTGCCTTCTTTATCGCATTGAAAAAAGGCTTATAGATCAAACGAAAATATGATAATTTTTTTTAGTATATTATAATTGTATCTCTTTATTAATTGTTTTAAGAGTTTTCTGTGATAATATATATTTAAGCGCTGCTCCCTCTCCACTAGCTATATAGCTCTTCAAAACTTTTAAATATTGTATTAGATATATAAATTGCGAATATGTATGATTTGGAGAAAATTTGTATATATGATTGTAATTATTTATCTATTTTGTCCCTGGTAGAAAATTCAGGATAAAAATATGCTCAGTAAACTAACGGTTAGCGATATCTCGTCACGCCGTAGTCGCGATAAATAACCGATGTATACGATGAAATATTGAAGACATTTATTACAATTTCATGTATTAGATAAAAAGCATAACACCAAAAACAATTAATTAAAACTTCTTTTTGATTATTCAAAATTAATTATAGACAGTAATGAAATAAATTATAAATAGTTATTTATATTAATTAAAATTAAATAGTATATTTATATATATATATATATATATATATATATATATATATATATACATATTTCATATTACAAAAAAATTTCAATATCAAAACTAATTCTCTAATGTATAGAATAAAAAATTAAATTAATAGAATTTTGAAATTTTGATATGAGAATACTTTTTATAAATAACTTTTTAATAACTTTGAATAATGGTAAATTTTTTAAATAATTTGTAGAATTGAATGCTAATTAAATTTAGTTTTAACATGAAGTTAATTATTTAAGTTGGAAATGTATATAATAAAATAATATAACTATTTATAAGTTATTACTTAATAATAATTTTTAAACTTTTGATTAATAGTTTAAAATAATATTAAATATATGATTATCATTTTAATAGTTTTTATAAAATATTATGTAAATTTTATGAGTATAAATTATTTAAGGAGATGTTGAATAGATACTACACTTGCACCCATTAATATTGACTATATTTCCGTTATATTTCAAAATTTTGAATAAAGAAATGCATGATATAGTATGTATCACAAAGATTATTCAGTTAAATTTCTAAATAAATTTATTCATTTGTTATTGAGAAGTTTGGATTCCAATATTATTTAGTAAAATTTTTCTATTTGGGATCAGAAATCTAAATATTTTGAAAACTAATGATTATTGGATTAATTTAAAAATTTAAATAAATAATCATCATGGTATATACTTCCAGTTAATACATTCTTTTCATGGAAATTCAGCAATAGAATGGAAAGACAATTGAATATGACAGTTAAATGGAAAGACAGTTGTATTCAGTGTCCTTTTTATATTTCCTTATAGTAAAATATAATTTAACTTTTTTTTTAATTAAATTTTATAGTTGCATCCCTCTGGTTAGAGTATTAGCAACTATAGGTACTTTATTGAAATTACATATTTACTTACAATAATTGACGTACAATAGATACATGTATATGTTATTTTATAATTTGAACGTTATATATTATTTTTGAGATCTGTTGAGTCTATTAACTTGATAACTTTCTTAATTGGGTTGTTATTGTTCAATATTTCTTTTAAATTATTTTTTATTTTTAATGATTTTCTAAGATTACTGTATTTGGAGCACTGAAATAAGATATGTTCAACACTATTTTTTCATATTGCATTTCTCACATTGGTTGGATGTATTCTTATTGATAGCTGATTGATGAGCTAGTCGGGTGTGGCCTATGCGTAGTCTGGTGATGATTACTTGATTTTTCCTATTTAGTTTGGTGTTTGGGTTATTTTCATGGATATCGTTTCTTATTTTGCTGATAAAGCTGTTTCCTTTTTTCCACTGATTATTCCATTTTTTTAGTATGTTAAGTTTGATTTTTTCTTTGTAGATCGTCCTTCGTAATTTTTTAATTTATGTTTGAGTGTATTAGTTGGCTCGCGTTTTTCGCTGCTATTATTGTTTCTTGTTTTATTAATGAATTAGTTTTGTAGTGGGTGATTTTAATTTTGCCATCTGTACTTATTAGTTCTCTATGGATATTGTATTTTATGGTATTGTTGCTTTTTTGATTCCTTAGTCTACGGATATATTCTATGTCTGTGTAAATTATTATTTCATTTTTATTACTGTTTTTTGCACATTCTATTGCCATTAATAAATTGATTGTTTGAAGGTTGTTGTTTTTAATCCATTTGGGGTATTTATGCAATATTTGTTCTCCATTAGGTAATACTATTGCACTTCCGGTTGAGTTGTTATTTTTATAAGTTGCTGTATATATTTTGCAGTCACTAATGTTATTGCTCAAAGTTTCATTGGTGCTTGATGCTGGTTGGTCCAGTATGAATGAGTTAAAGTCTCGTTTTTTTGATCCGGGACACAGACAAGCTTGTTTTATTAGATATGTTTGGTATTTCTCTATTTTGTATTTTTTTGCGTTGGTGCTGAATCTGTAGTAGAACGGTTTCTTGTATTTTTTTTAAGATTATAGTCTATTGTGTTGTTTTGTTTTATTAAAATTCCATGTACTTGATTTTTGGGTGTCGTTAATATTTTTGTACTATAGTTGAGTGTGTTTTAGATTCTTCTGTATTCTAATGGTATCATGTTGCATTCACTTAATATATTATTGATTGGGCTGGTTATATAGCTCCTGTTGCGATTCTCATACTTGCATTTAAGACTGTGTCCAGTTTTTTAAGTATGTGCTTTTTGGCTGAGCCATATACAGTGCTACACTGTTAAAAATAATATTAAATTTAATGTAAAATATGAAACTAGCTTCCAAACATTTCATTAAAATTAATAATTTTATTGTAATTTTAATATAAAATTAATAATTTTATTGTAATTTTAATATAAAATTAATAATTTTATTGTAATTTTAATATAAAATTAATAATTTTATTCTAATTTTAATATAAAATTGTATAAAATTTAAAGTAAAAATTGAAATTTCAATAATAGTATCGGAAGCAAATTTCATAATTTTTAACAGTGTACCATAGTCAATAAAACTTTGGATTATGGCTTTATATGTGTTTTTAATGATGTTTCCGTTTGTTCCTCAGTTTTTAGCCGATAGTGTTTTGAGTATGTTTATTTTTTGTATGCACTGTGCTTTTAGATTTACTATGTGATTGTTTCATGTTAATTTGTTGCCGAATGTCAGTCCTTATATTTTTATTTTTTCGACTAGTTCAATTAGATTTTTTTTTATATATAGTTTGGGCTCTTCTGGTTTTTGTTTGTTGTTGAATAGGATAGCTTTAGTTTTATTTTTTGAGAATTTAAAACCAGTTTGGTTAACAAAATCATTTTTTTTTGTAGAGTGTTTTGCATGATTATTTCACTTGTTTTAATATTGTTTCCTTTAATAAAGAGGGTTATATCGTCTGCAAATATGGTAAAATTGACCGGTTTTTGTATGCAGTCTTGTATATCATTTATTGCTATTAGGAATAAGATTACATTTAGTACAGACCCCTGTGGTACACCATTGTCTATGAGTACTGACTTAGATAGTTCGTTTCCTACTCCGACTTGAATAGACCTATGTTTTAGGAAATTTTTAATGAAGTGATACATTCGGCCGTTTATTTTGTATTTTTTTGATATTTTTAAAATTCTATCCTTCCATACTAAATCATATGCCTTTTCTAGATCCAGGCAAACTGCTAATCGGTGTTGATTACTTGCTAATGCTTCACATATTTCTGATTCGACATATTAAACTTTGACAACAAATTCAACATAATGAAATGATTGTACTTTCAATTATCATATTTAATACAAATTTTAGAGTGATATTACAGAATATTATTTTTTTCGTATTTATAATAAGTGTTTTGCAAATAATAAGTAAATTTTCCTCTGAAATGTTTACTTTTTAGGGGAAATTTTATTTCTATCTAGACAGTTCATAGATATAAATTCATAATTATAGACATAATTAGAAAAATTTATTCATATTTCATATATTTTCCTATCTTTATAATTGACTATTAAAAAAAATTTAATATTAAATAAATAATTTTTTTAAGGTGGCTCAAGCGATTTTTTCTAAAAAAGTGAAACTATCAAAAATTTGTATTAAAATATTCTTTATATCGTAATATTTCGATATTTATTTTGAAAAATAGAGGTTGACGAACTATTTTTAAAGAAAAAGATGTTTTAATAATTGTAAATAATACATGTGCTCTTATGGGACTGAATCATAAATTAGGTTTTACGGTAATATAAAAAAGTACAAGTTAAAATAAAAATTATACACTTATAGTTTGTTTCACGGAGATCATTTTTCAAGAAGAAAAAAAGGACTTGACGAAGAAATACAAGAGAAAATAAATCTAAAAGAATGCGAAATAGAATTTGCTACACATAATGGCAGCTTCTGCGCATGCGCGTCAGATACAGACGCCATACGTAAAGCTAACGTGCGTTCAGAGTGCTCAAAACCAACAAAACAGCAGGGACGTACCATAGTAAAACTTGTAATGAGAAACAAAACAAAAAATTTTCTTTCTTTTTTATTACTTTTGATTACTTAAAATTGTTTTCTTATCATAAGGAATAATCAATAATACTATTTAATTAGTTATAATAGCTTTATCAATAAAAACATTTTGATGTCGCAGACAGGGCCCCGCTTGATACGGCACCAAGCGCTTGAGCCACCTTAAATTGTGTTTCATAAAATTTATGTTAAAACGATATTGATAAAAATATTTTTACATCATGCAATGATAATTTTTCAAATGAGGTAATTTAATATTTTTTAAAAATTAATATATTTCCCTTAATAAAAATATTATTGCTTTAATGAAATGAATTTTAAAATATTTAATTGTTAACAATTTTTATATAAATGACATTTCATTTAAATACAAACACGTGTACAAATGAAAATGTAATTAATGTTAAATGTATGTTATTTATAAAAAATTGTTATCATGTAACTTTTTAAATAATATATTTTCATGAAAACTAATTTTAATACTTGATTCTCTGAATGATAACTAAATAAAATTTTAATTTAATAAATTAAGTTATACAATTATAAATGTATAATATTTATATAACTGTTCATCAAATGAAATTATTTTTTTAATATATATATATATATATATATATATATATATATATATATATATATACACATATATATATATATATATTTAAAAAATAATTATTACAATAGATTGTAGTCTAATAAAAATGTTTATTTTAATAATTATAGCATTGAAATTTATTTTGATTAAGATGTTATTTGATTGACATTTACATTATTTTAACTTTATTTAAAAAGTTACTTGTGATCAATAAAAAATATTTAAATTTTTTAATTAATAATCTATTAATATCAAGAATTTTCTAAAAATTATAATATTTATGATATGCAAACCTTTCTTGTGATACGTACACTTTGTAATATTTGTATCTCATTAAAATTTTATATTAGATGCAAAAAGTATTGTTAAGTAATTGCAAATATTTATTTTATTATTCTGAAAAATTTGAATTTAAAATTAACCAAAAACGTGTACTTTAACCTTATGGTTTTTTCTATTTAAATTTCGTATTTCATATATATAAAATACATTTGTGAAGATATTTTTATTAGAAATAAACACGAAATTTTTTTTAACATGTTTCACGAATTAATCATTTGAAAATTAATTTCATAATTCAAATTCATGGTCATATATTAAGGTCTGGAAATTATAGTTGTTACTTAGTTTCTAGTTTTCAATTTATTTATATCAAATATCGTACTATCTTTGTTTTTCTTATGGAAGTAGAGTAAGAAATAGTCACTTGATGAATAACTTATACGCTTTTTTACTTTAAGCACATGTGTACATATATTTTTATATTATGTTTAGTCGAATTATTTTCAATTTTATTCGGTACTCAAAATTAACTTAATTTACTGTGCCCTATACGTCACTCGGTTAGATTTTTATTTATTTTATTAAAATTTATAAATTAGCCAATTTTTAAGTGAAAAAGTATTACCTTAACTTCTGAATTTTCATATTGCAGTTACGACTATATTAAGTTTTTATATTTTTATAAAAGAGTATTAATTAAATTTAAATTGACGTAAAAATTGTTTAAATAAAAATCATATCATCATGATACATTGAGAATCACATTACTGAATTTCATTCAAATCAATAAAGAAATATTATATAAATCATTATTTTAAAAACACGTTTTAATCATTGACCATGAAATAATCAAAAGCTGTATTTGATTTTATTGAAACTAACAACTGTGCAATTACATTAATTTTAGATTGAGAACTGGGTGCTGAGTGTTGAGTATTGACTATGAATTCGAGCCTAAGTGATACTGGATCTCTTTATCCTTTTCTAATTATGAAAATGAATGATGGCATAGTTCTAATTTATACATATATTCAGATTCAGATTAATCGAATTTTTTTTCTCTTCTAAGTGATAAAAATACCTTCCAATATGTATATGAAGATAAAATTTACCTCATGAAACGCTCGAAAATATGTTTTTTTCTCGTTACAGCGTATTTAGTGTTGGGTGTATAAATGAAAATTAAAAAATTGAAAATGAACCTCAATTTTGAAATTGCCGTAGCTCCGTCAATTTATGACCTTTTCGGACGTTCTTTTAATGAAAATGTGCAAAATTTAGTCTATCTTTAAATGCCGTTTTGATTTTTGCAAAATGAATTAATTTTTCTATGTTATTTATAAATAACCGAAAGAAGCGATTTTTTTCAAACGCCATTTTCTCTAAAACTATATTTTTTTTTCAAATTTTTATATGTTTTTATACATAAAAAATACTAACTTTTAGGATAGGAGAGAATATGCCATTTTGCTTTATTTTTTTCAAACAGATTTTCAAACGTTTTTTTATATTTTCCATTTTAAAGCATTGACACCATGGCGCATCATGCCATTTTTCCAACTATTACGTCTTTTTACAATTCGTTTATGCTTTTATTGATTAATTTATCAAAAATATTAACAAAAGTTTTAAAATAAACCCTTGATCATATTTTTTCGTCAATTAGAACCGAAGTTATGATGATTTTAAGTTTATAAAAATAGAATTATTTTCTGTTGATAATTAAAATGTTTTATTCATTTTGAATTTTGCGCCCACGATTTATATTTACTTCGTAGGGGGTAATATATGCCACCGCTAGATGGCGACGGTTCACTTTTTGCATTCTCATTAAGAGGACGCTGGATCTCTCTATCCTTTTCTAATTAAAAAATGTAAATTTTTGGGAAAACTAGTTATTATTGATAGAAATTAAGGGTTGTCCGCAACTTCTATAGCGAAAAACAATATTTTGTCTGATGAGAGCAAATTAATTTTGTTGCTTTTTTTTCAAGTAAAGTTTGACATACTTAAATAACGTATTCTCTAACCTAATTTAAGATTTTGTAAGTATGTCAAACTTTACTTGAAAAAAAAGCAACAAAATTAATTTGCTCTTATCAGACAAAATATTGTTTTTCACTATAGAAGTTGCGGACAACCCTTAATTTCTATCAATAATAACTAGTTTTCCCAAAAATTTACATTTTTCAATTAGAAAAGGATAGAGAGATACAGCGTCCCCTTAACGACTTGACGCATTCAAGCATATAAGACAAATAAGATCGAAATTAAAATTGTCTTATAAAGTTATTTCTTCATATAAATCTTCTTCTGTCAAAGAAATCACTTTTAAATCAATACTATCTCCAATTGGGCATTTTTTACATTTTCTTAGTACACATTTCATATTATGTTTTAAACAAAAAAGTGAAGAATGTATTTTTAATTCCAAATCCGCAATGTCATGTTTATTCTCTTTTTTATATTTATTCAAAGCATCCAACGTAAGTTTCAAGTTCTTGCAATTAACGCAAAGACACGAATCATTTGGAGGATGGGGTATAACCCACTTTGATCTCAAGGCATAGAATATTGATTTACCGATTTTTGTTTTAATTTCAGGATTTCCTTTTATAAATAATCGATATATTTTCTTTATGCTTCGCGTGAAAAAGCGTTCAACTTTTTTAGTTTTTATACCATTTTCTTTAACAGATATTGTGTCACTTTTATTTGCACTTTGACGAGAACAATTGAAATCATCGTTCAAATAACAATTTTTCACTCTCGTTATAATTCCACTATCCAAAGAATGGCCACTATAGTTTTCAGGCTCTTTGTCAATATCTTTATTATTGACCAATGATCTTGCTTGAGCAATCATATAAACAGTTACATTTGATAAAACTGATTATAAATAATTTTTGGAAATATTGCTTGGTAGAAGACTTAATAACCTTACTTTCTCAAGAAAATTTGAACAAGTATCTAAAGCAATTTTAATATTTTCGAGCCATTTATCACATGTTTCATATTCGTTATTTTCATTTAATGTGGGCAAACCAGTTATATCGTAGACTTTCATAATTTTACTTGTTATTTGTAAATCAAATGCATCGTTTATTTGTTTTCTTTTTCGAAGAGCATAGGATTTTCGCATTTTTGTATTGATACTCTGAGGCATTTTGATTGGCGAAATTTTCAATTCCAAATTACTTGAAGTCTGATTGAACTGCTCTACCACAGCCTCACTATAAAAAACTTCTCGCAAAGATTGTTGACTGTTTGAGGTAGATGAAATAGGTGTATTTTTATTTCATCTTAAAATATTCTGTAATATGAAGAACATACTTTATCCTCTCTAGAAAAAGAAGTATTCGGATACAAGCGTTTGAAAGACTCCGTTAGATCACCTAATTCTCTAAACGGATTTTCGGAGCAATCGTAAATAACTTTTTTTTGCCCTTCTTTAAAATCCTTCCACTTAGTCTTAACAACCAGTGATGCCATTGTTATTAACTAGTTCTTCGACAGAGCCAAAAAAAAATTTTTTGTTAGACAATTTTATTTTTGATCTTACTTGTCTTATACGTTTAAATGCGACAAGTCGTCAATGAGAATGCAGAAAGCAAATCGTCACCATCTAGCAGTGGCATATGTCACTCTCTACAGGGTAAATTTAAATCGTGGGCGCAAAATTCAAACTGAATAAAAAATTTTAATCATCAACAAAATTATTTCTATTTTATAAACTTAAAATCATCATAACTTCGGTTCTAATTGATAAAAAAATTTGATCGAGGATTTATTTTGAAGATTTTGTTAATATTTTTGAGAAATCAATCAATAAAAGCATAAACAAATTGTAAAAAGACGTAATAGTTGGAAAAATGGCATGATGCGCCATGTTATCAATGCTTCAAATGGAAAATATAACAAAAAAGTTAAAAAATCTGTTTTAAAAAAATAAGGCAAAATGGCATATTCCCACCTATCCTAAAAGCTAGTATTTTTTATGCATAAGAACATATAAAAGTTTTAGAGAAAATTGCGTTTGAAAAAAATTGCTTTTTCCGGTTTTTTTATAAATAACATAGAAAAATCAATTCATACACTGAGAGAAAAATTTCTTCAAAACAAAGAAATATGCATTGAATCAAAGAATTCCTTTCTTTACGGGCAAACAATGCATTATTTCTTTAGAAATATACACGAAATTTCTTTGAGTTAAAGAAAAAAAGCTTCAAATTAAAACTATAAAATATTGCATTAAGAGGCGGTCGGGTCTATTTGCCGCTACATATAGGGTGGCGCTGCGGTCAGGTGAGAGAAATCTATTAAATATTTTTTATACAGCTATTTACAATTTTCTGAGACGACAATATACTTTTAATGTTGTCATTTCCTCTAGCCATCTATATGTAGAATAATTATTAATACTTATCTTGTTTGAAAAGTCTGAAATATTGTTATAAAGCGAAAAATGCGATGCAACGTAGGACCGATGTAAACATGCGTGCACCTTCCCTTAGTGCGACAGAGAGAGCAATACTAAAGAATGATGTATGCTAATGTTTACGTCGGCTCTACCTCGCGCCGCATTTTTCGCTTTATAACAATATTTTAGACTTTTCAAACAAAATTAATATTAATAATTATTCTACATATATATGGCTAGAGGAAATGACAAGATTAAAAGTATATTATTGTTTCAGTAAATTTTAAATTGCTATATAAAAAATATTTTATATTTTTCTCTCACCTGACCGCAGCGCCACCAAGCGGCAAATGGTTCCGACCGCCTCTTAAAGATACATTACGTTATGAATTTTATAATTTTAAAGAACCATGTTTTTCTTTCAAAGAAAATATAGTCAATACAAAAAAATATTGCTTTGAGATAATGAAATATATCATTACAAAAAATTTAAATATATTGAAATTTATTTTATAATTTTTAAATCAAAGAAATATTTCTTTAATTTAAAAATCCATAAGATTATTCCTAAAAATCCGAATTTTGATCCAAAGAAACTTTCTTTAAGTGGAACTAATATTGCTTTAAGACAATGAAATATATTATTACAAAAAATTTCAATATATTGAAATATATTTTATAATTTTTAAATCAAAGAAATATTCCTTTAATTTAAAAATCTATAAGATTGTTCCTAAGAATCCAAATTTTGATCGAAAGAAACTTTCTTTGAGTGGAACTAATATTGCTTTAAGACAATGAAATATATTATTACAAAAAATTTCCAAATCTTAAAATTTATTTTGCAATTTTTAAATCAAAGAAATATTTTTTTGATTTAAACATCTATAAGATTGTTCCTAAGAATCCAAATTTTGAACGAAAGAAACTGTCTTTGAGTGGAACTAATATTGCTTTGAGACAATGAAATATATTATTACAAAAAAATTGAATATATTGAAATTTATTTTATAATTTTTAAATCAAAGAAATATTTCGTTAATTTAAAATTCTATAAGATTATTCCTAAGAATCTGAATTTTGATCGAAAGAAACTTTCTTTGAGTGGAACTAATATTGCTTTAAGACAATGAAATATATTATTACAAAAAATTTTCAAATCTTAAAATTTATTTTGCAATTTTTAAATCAAAGAAATATTTTTTTGATTTAAACATCTATAAGATTGTTCCTAAGAATCCAAATTTTGAACGAAAGAAACTTTCTTTGATTGGAACTAATATTGCTTTGAGACAATGAAATATATTATTACAAATAATTTCAATATTTTGAAATTTATTGTACAATTTTTAAATCAAAGAAATATCTCTTTGATTTTAAAATCTATAAGATTATCCCTAAGAATACGAATTTTGATCGAAAGAAACTTTTTTTGAGTGGAATTATTATTGCTTTGTGTCAATGAAATATTTTATTACAAAAAATTTCCAAATCTTAAAATTTATTGTACAATTTGTAAATCAAAGAAATATTTCTTTGATTTAAACATCTATAAGATTGTTCCTAAGAATCCAAATTTTGAACGGAAGAAACTTTCTTTGATTGGAACTAATATTGCTTTGAGACAATGAAATATATTATTACAAAAAATCTCAATATTTTGAAATTTATTGTACAATTTTTAAATCGAAGAAATATTTCTTCGATTTAAACATCTTCAAGATTATTCCTAAGAATCTGAATTTTGATCGAAAGAAACTTTCTTTGAGTGGAACTAATATTGCTTTAAGACAATGAAATATATTATTACAAAAAATTTCCAAATCTTAAAATTTATTTTGCAATTTTTAAATCAAAGAAATATTTTTTTGATTTAAACATCTATAAGATTGTTCCTAAGAATCCAAATTTTGAACGAAAGAAACTTTCTTTGATTGGAACTAATATTGCTTTGAGACAATGAAATATATTATTACAAAAAAATTGAATATATTGAAATTTATTTTATAATTTTTAAATCAAAGAAATATTTCGTTAATTTAAAATTCTATAAGATTATTCCTAAGAATCTGAATTTTGATCGAAAGAAACTTTCTTTGAGTGGAACTAATATTCCTTAAGACAATGAAATATATTATTACAAAAAATCTCAATATTTTGAAATTTATTGTACAATTTTTAAATCAAAGAAATATTTCTTTGATTTCAAAATCTATAAAATTATCCCTAAGAATCCAAATTTTGATCGAAAGAAACTTTCTTTGAGTGGAACTAATATTGCTTTGAGACAATGAAATATTTTATTACAAAAAATTTCCAAATCTTAAAATTTATTTTACAATTTTCAAATCGAAGAAATATTTCTTCGATTTAAACATCTTCAAGATTGTTCCTAAGAATCCAAATTTTGATCGAAAGAAACTTTCTTTGAGTGGAACTACTATTGCTTTGAGACAATGAAATATTTTATTACAAAAAATTTCCAAATCTTAATATTTATTTTGCTAATTTTAAATCAAAGAAATATTTCTTTGTTTTAAAAATCTATAAGATTGTTCCTAAGAATCCAAATTTTGATTGGAAAAAACTTTCTTTGAAAAGAAAATTTCAATATTTTGAAATTTATTTTGCAATTTTTAAATAAAAGAAATATTTCTTTGATTTAAAAATCTATAAGATTGTTCCTAAGAATCCAAATTTTGATCCAAAGAAACTTTCTTTGAGTGGAACTAATATTGCTTTGAGACAATGAAATATATTATTACAAAAAATTTCAACCTGCGTAAAAATAAATAAGTTTAGCCAAAGTTTAGCATAAGTTCTGCTTTTGGTGAACTTTCTCCAAGCTTGGCCAATAAGACTTGCTAAACTTTGCTTTTTTATTTGTTATATTTTCAGAAAGTTTAGCAAAAGTCTGTCTCAACTTTCACTAAAATTTTGAAAAACTAAACATTAACTTTGAATAACTTTAATATTCTAAGTTAATGTATAGTTTTTCAAAAGTTTAGTAAAAGTTTCGATAGACTTTCGCTTAACTGTATCAAAAGTGTATTCAAAGTTTTGCAAAACATTGATTGTTTAATTCTTATTTATAGTATCAGAAAGTTTAGCAAAAGTCCATCTCAACTTTCACTAAACTTTTGAAAAACTAAACATTAACTTTGAATAACTTTAATATTCTAAGTTAATGTATAGTTTTTCAAAAGTTTAGTAAAAGTTTCGATGGACTTTCGCTTAACTGTATCAAAAGTGTATTCAAAGTTTTGCAAAACATTGATTGTTTAATTCTTATTTATATTATCAGAAAGTTTAGCAAAAGTCTATCTCAACTTTCACTAAACTTTTGAAAAACTAAACATTAACTTTGAATAACTTTGGTATTCTAAGTTAATGTATAGTTTTTCAAAAGTTGAGTAAAAGTTTCGATAGACTTTCGCTTAACTATATCAAAAGTGTATTCAAAGTTTTGCAAAACATTGATTGTTTAATTCTTATTTATATTATCAGAAAGTTTAGCAAAAGTCTATCTCAACTTTCACTAAACTTTTGAAAAACTAAACATTAACTTTGAATAACTTTAATATTCTAAGTTAATGTATGATTTTTCAAAAGTTTAGTAAAAGTTTCGATAGACTTTCGCTTAATTGTATCAAAAGTGTATTCAAAGTTTTGCAAAACATTGATTGTTTAATTCTTTTTTATATTATTGGAAAGTTTAGCCAAAGTCTTTTGAAACTGTAACTGAACTTTGGGAAAACTATATATAAACTTTAAATAACTTTTGTATTCAATGTAAATGTATAGTTTTTAAAAAGTTTAGTAATAGTTTCGATAAACTTTCACTTAACTGTATAAAAAGTGTAGTCAAAGTTTTGCAAAACTTTGTTTAATTTTTTTTTATATCATCAGCAAGTTTAGCAAAAGTCTATCGAATTTTTTACTAAACTTTTGAATATTATATACTAGCTTAAAATAAAATATCGTAGAAATTTTGTAGATTTAATAGTATATTATTCACCTAGGGAGTAAAAACGAAAAATGTTTTAAATCGTATGCAAATGTCACCAGAGCCGAAGGCGAGGACATACATACGATTTAAGGCATTTTTCATTTACTCTCGTGGTGAATATACAATTTTTTTATCTAGCGAGGCCGCAAATGCAACCTTTGCGATCGGGCACAGGGAGACAAGGTTGCACTTGCGGCCCGCTATGCAAAAAAAATATTATTATTATTATTATTATTATTGAAAACCTTGTATGTATATGTGTGTATGCGTGTGTATGTGTGTTTATTTGTGTTTGTGTGAGTGTTTTGATTAAACTTTTTAATATCACAAGCTTTATTTTACAAATACAATCTTTAAAATAATATTATTAAAATATTAATTCATAACAACAGGTTAACACTTTAAACAATTGTATTTAAAAAAATTTTTTTAGTGTATAATTCAATAAGTGCAAAATATTCAACTTGAACTTTTTGTCTTCGAATTTCTTACATTTTACCCAAGCATCGGTTCTTCATATTCTCTTGTCAATTTTTTTTTTTTTTTCATTTTTATCACCAACAATTTTCCTTTTCTTAAATCAATGTTTTTTGTGCATTTTTTATTCATCTTCTGAATCTGAGTCTTTGTTGTCGCTAGAAGTCTCTTCTGGAACATCATCATTCTGATCTCTTGATTTATTTCTAAAAGAATCACATACTTATAATAAAATTATGATCCTTCGGTATGTTAAGTAAGAGAAATTTCATAAAAAAACTTTGATTTAATAATTTTGAATTTTATTTCAAAAGTAAAAATTTTATAAATTTATATATATGCTCGTATATATGTGTATGCATGTGTGCGTCTGTGTGCGTGTATATGTGTATGTATGTGTGTGTAAGTATGTTTGCATTATAATAATATAAAAAAAATATTAATGCCAAGTTTAATTTATAATTAACCTCTTCATTGTCAATAACAAAGAATTTCCATGATAAAAGATCTTGACAGTGAAGGTGTTAATAAAAGATATTGTTCTTCAAAAAATTTATTATTAATATTTTTAATTATGAAATTTATAACTTACTTAGCAATCTGATTTTTGTTTGATGTTGAATTAGTGTCTATTTCAAAAAATGAGGATTTATTGAGAATTATTCTATTCCTTTCCATCTCTACATCGTCTTTAATTGATTTGATTTTCTTTTGTTGCAGTTTAAATATTTTTTTTTGCCAACAACTCTGGTGCTATTGAAAATTTTTTTCTAAAATGATAATTTCTCCCTCTGTTGTCGAATCTAATGATTCCAGATAAGTTTTATCATCTATATAATCAAAATTTATATTTGCACCTATTATTAATAGTTATAAAATTTTTAAATTCTCAATTATTAAACACATAATTAGTGAATCATGCATATATTTTTATTTAATTTAACTTCGCTGTATTTATGCTATCATTACAATGCTAATTAGCGACGGAGGTTTTCAATGTGTTCGTAAACAAAGCACATGTAATGAACAGTGGTGCTTGTATCAATCGGCTGCTGAGAGCACTGAAACCTCTTCAGTATATATTCATTACCATTCTTCATAAACAATTATTTAAAGTACTTGAAATAATAAAGTAAATTTCTAAAGAAACATGATAAACTTACCACTTTTTTTTAAAAACTCGTAAAAAATACCAGTGTTTTCCCTATTTAGCTTTTTTCTTCTCGTTTTCATTTTTTATGTCTTCAAATGGAATCACACTTATTTCGTTAGATGTTTCCCACAAAACTAACGCGAACATTTTTTTCTCTAACCTCTGACACTCTAACCTTACTCTCGATCAAGAAAAAACTACCGATTAAGACAAGTCAATTCATAAACAATCAGAAGTAAGGAAAATCAAAAGTGTGTAAAATCGAATGTTTAAATTATTCGATTTTAAACACTTCAGATTATTAATCAGTTCGTATCAAACAAATTATTTTCGTTCCTCACTTCTGATTGTTTATGAATTAACTTGTCTTAATCGGTAGTTTTTTCTTGATCGAGAGTAAGGTTAGAGTGTTAGGTTAGAGAAAAAAATGTTTGCGTTAGTTTTGTGGGAAACATCTAACGAAATAAGTGTGATTCCATTTGAAGACATAAAAAATGAGAACGAGAAGAAAAAAGCTAAATGGGGAAAACACTGGTATTTTTTACAAGTTTTAAAAAAAAGTGGTAAGTTTATCATGTTTTTTTAGAAATTTACTTTATTATTTTAAGTACTTTAAATAATTGTTTATGAAGAATGATAATGAATATATACTGAAGAGGTTTCAGTGCTCTCAGCAACCGATTGATACAAGCACCACTGTTCATTACATGTGCTTTGTTTACGAACACACTGAAAACCTCCGTCGCTAATTAGCATCGTAATAATAGCATAAATACATCGAAGTTAAATTAAATAAAAATATATACATGATTCACTAATTATGTGTTTAATAATTGAGAATTTAAAAATTTTATAACTATTAATAATAGGTATAAATATAAATTTTGATTATATAGATGATAAAACTTATCTGGAATCACTAGATGCGACAACAGAGGGAGAAATTATCATTCCAGAAAGGAGATCTTCAATAGCACCAGAGTTGTTGGCAAAAAAAAAAATATTTAAACAGCAAGAAAAGAAAATTAAATCAATTAAAGACGATGTAGAGATGGAAAGGAATAGAATAATTCTTCATAAACCCTCACTTTTTGAAATAGACACTAATTCAACATCAAACAAAAATCAAATTGCTAAGTAAGTTATAAATTTCAAAATTAAAAATATTAAGAATAAATTTTTTTAAGAACAATATCTTATTAGCACCTTCACTGTCAAGATCTTTTATCATGGAAAATCTGTGTTATTGACAATGAAGAGGTTAATTATAAATTAAACTTCGCATTAATATTTTTTTACATTATTATAATGCAAACACACTCACACATACGCATACACACGCACACATACACACACATATTATTAATTTTTTAAATTTTTACTTTCGAAATAAAATTTAAATTTATTAAATCAAAGTTTTTTATGAAATTTTTCTTACTAAACGTACCGAAGAATCATAATTTTATTATAAGTATGTGATTTTTTTAGAAATAAATCAAAAGATCAAAAGGATGATGTTCCAGAAGAGACGTCTAGCGACAACGAAGACTCAGATTCAGAAGATGATTCCAGCAGTAGTGATGATAACACCTTATCTAAGGAAAATGACGTAGTGCAAGCATCGACTTCAGAGAATAAACAGCAGCGGCCATGCATTTGCTCTAAAGTATCTTTAGGTTGATAATTTTTATTTATCTATTGAAATTATAATTATTCATAACAAATGTGCAATAATCATAACATATTATTGATAAATCATTAAATAATTATTGCATTACAGTAAACTCAGCTGACGTTGAAAAATTCAATCAGATTTTAGAATTGGCACGTTCTATTAACTGTGAAGGTTAGTGTTTGATGGTATATTTTTATTTAATATTGAAATATCATATTACCCTGGTAGAAATTTGAACATTAAAAATGGTGTAAACAACAATTTATGACCATTTTTAATAGTAATATTTTGTCATGTCAATATTGGCGAATAAATGGCAATTTTTTGCTGAATCTGCAGAGCTCAAATTTTTTGGTATATTGGTTAGCATCTTATAGGCAAAAAATGCTAATATAAAAATGTTGTTCAAAATTTTTGTATTTAGCCAAAAAAATACGCATTTTAAGTAAACTGAGAGAAAAAATCAGTAACAGCTATCTAAAAATTAGGTAAACTGTGGACAACTTTTTTTGACTAGTTATATAACTTTTTAGTAATGAGTCCTTAATTTTTCAGATCATAGGTAAAATCATAACCTCACTTTTGCCACGTGGCGAGAAAATATAGATTAGTATTTATTCACATTCCTTCGTCAATGTTTATTTTTATTGGAATTTATAAAAATAAAAATAATATTAAATTTTATTAAAATAAAAATATGAAACGCAGTACGAAACGAGTATAAAAATATCGTTTTTTAAAATAATAAATGGAAAATTTTATTAATCGTTTAAAAATAACCTCTAACAATCCGATCACAACTCAAAATATACGCGCGAATATATTAACAAAAGTGATTCTATTAATGATTAATGATAACTTTCAAGAAAAAACCTTAAATGATTCTTAATAGTAATCAATTAGAGCACAATTTGATAGACTCTACTGTTAACTATCTATATTCAAATAATAGTGGATCAAACTCAACATTTTATTAGCATTTTTTAGCACTATGAAGGTTGAAAAAAACGTTTCATATTAGTTCAAATAATGGCCATAAAACATTCCCATTTTCTGCTCTTCACTTTAAAGAAATGGCCATAAAATGGTAGAAAAAGCGTTTCATTTTCTACCAGGGTATTGACATTAGAATATAAAAATTCTTGTTAATATATAAATATTATTTTTATTAAAAAACAATACTTCTTTTTTCAGAATTATAAGATAGATCGTTCCGGCTCAAAAAAGGATGCAATTGTGAGTTATAAATAGAAATTAACTAAAATTATTATCTGCGAATATTTGATTTACGAATTAAATTTTTCATTCAAAATTTAATTATTTTTTATCTTTGAATTAATTCTGTTCATGTTTTTTTTAGTTTTTTCTCTTTTTTTTATATTTTTATCACCTTTAACTATTTTCCTTTTTTACTTCCATGTTTTTTCTTTTATTAATTAATTTTTTTGATTCGTGATTACCTATTAAATTTTATTTATGCTTTTGTTTTTTTTAACATACTGTACTGTATGAATTTGAACTTCGCAACGTTCGTTAGCAACACTCCTAAGGTAAACATATTTTTTAATCCAGAAATTTTAGGAACAGCAAAAGTATCAGCATTGAAAATTACATAATTTTTCTTATGTAATTTTTAATAACGATGCTTTTGCTGTTACCAAACTGTCGGGATTAAAAAAAAATGTTTACCTTAGGAGTGTTGCTTACGAACGTTCCGAATTTCAGACTCATTTTACTGTACAGTTGATTGCTCAGAGTTATTTTCATCAGACTTGTTCACGTTTATCATTTTTATTAATTTCACCTTCAACTATCTTCCTTTTCTCACTTCCATGTTTTTATAGTACACTTTCTTCTGCTTTTTCTGTTATCAATTAATTTTTTTTAAATTTGTGGTTATTTTCCTTTTTTTTATTTAATTTAACGTCACTGTATTTATGCCATTATTTCGATGCTAATTAGTGACAGAGTTCGTCAGTGTGTTTGTGAACAAAGTCCATATAACGTATAGTGGTACTTGTATCATTCGGCCGAGAGCGGGATTCGAACTCGGAACCTTAAGATTATGAATCCATCATTCTACCGAGTGAGCCACTGAACAAATCAACTTGCGGTTATCTATAAAATTTTATTTATGCTTTTGATTTTTTTCAACATACTTTCCTGTTCAGTTGATTGTTCATGATAATTTTCATCACAGATTTTTTCACGTTTATCATTTTTATTGATTTGTTCTTTCAATTTCAAATTCTTTGACAAATTCCTAAATTTTCCATAAGTTACAGGCTTTTTTCGGTTTAGGGTTTCTTAAAGTTGCACCTGTATTTTCTAGTTGACAATGTATACTTTTTCTTTACTGCATTTTCATTTATAAATACTAAAAAAAATTTATAAATACTAATAAAATTTATTTAAAAAATATATTAAATTTAAATTAAAATTTTATTAAATTTAGATTGAGGTTGCAGAAGGTTCTGGAGTTTTTGCAAATAAACGCAAAGTAATAAATATTCACAAGATTTATAGTAAGAATCCGAGAGAAATGGTTCGACAGCTCATGAAACTGATTGTTGGAGAAGAAGAACTCAGGGAAAAAATGGCTGGAAACCAATACCTGATGACGTGTATGAAGCTGTCGAAAGTAAGATTAAAATAATAAATAATAAATAAAATTTTATATCATATAATTCTGATGAAAAAGTAGTTACTTGTTTATATTTTAGGATTTGTAAATGAAAACGCAGTGAAGAAAAAGTATACCTTATCAACTAAAAAATATAGAGAGGTTTTGACAGCAATGTGCGCGACTTTGAGAAACCCTAAACCGAAAAAAACACTTGTAAGTGATGGAAAATTTAGAAATTTGTCAAATAATTTTGAATTGAAAGAGCAAACTAATGAAAATAATAAAAGTAGAAAATTCTGTGATGAAAATAATCATGAACAATCAACTGAACAGGAAAGTATGTTAAAAAAAATCAAAAGCATAAATAAAAATTTATAAATAATCACAAATTAAAAAAAATCAATTTGTAACAGAACAAGCAGAGGAAAATATCACTAAAAAACATGGAAATGACAAACGAAAAATAGCTGAAGGTGTAATTAATGAAAATGATAAATGTGAACAAGTCTCTGATAAAAATAACCATGAACAATCAACTGAACAGAAAAGTATGTTAAAAAAAATCAAATGCATAAATAAAAATTTAAAGATAATCACAAATTTAAAAAAAATCAATTTATAACAGAACAAGCAGAGGGAAATATCACTAAAAAATATGGAAGTAAGAAAAGAAAAATAGCTGAAGGTGAAGTTATTGAAAATGATAAATGTGAACAAGTTTCTGATAAAAATAACCATGAACAATCATCTCAAAAAAAAGTATGTTAAAAAATCAAAAGCATAAATAAAATTGTATAGATAACCACAAATAAAAAAAATTTATTAACAACAGAAAAAGCAGAGGAAAAATGCACAAAAAAACATGGAGGTAAGAAAAGGAAAATAGTTGGTGATAAAAATGAAAAAAAAAGAGAAAAAATTGGAAAAAGAATATAAAGAACCAATTCTTGGGTAAAATGTAAAGAATTAAAAGACAACAAATAATTTCTTAGGCAATCAAACTGAAAACTGAAAACGGAGCTGAAAGTTCAAGTTGAATATTTTGCACTTATTGAATTATACGAAGCAAATTTTTTTAAATATAATTGTTTCAAGTGTTAACTTGTTGTTATAAATTAATAATTTAATAATATTATTTTAAAGATTGTATTGGTAAAATAAAGCTTGTGATAATAAAAAGTTTAATCAAAACACTCACACAAACACAAATATACACACAACACACGCATACACACACACATACATATAAGGTTTTCAATATTAATAACCATATTTTTAAATCTACAAAGTTTCTACGTTATTTTATTTTAAGCTAATGTATAATTTTTCATAAGTTTAGTAAAAGTTTCGATAGACTTTTGCTAAGCTGGCTGATGATATAAAAAAGAATTAAGCAATCAAAGTTTTGCAAAACTTTGACTACACTTTTTATACAGTTAAGTGAAAGTTTATAGAAACTTTTACTAAACTTTTTAAAAACTATACATTTATATTAAATACAAAAGTTATTTAAAGTTAATGTATAGTTTTCCAAAAGTTCAGTTACAGTTTCGAAAGACTTTGGCTAAAGTTTCTGATAATATAAAAAAGAATTAAACAATCAAAGTTTTGCCAAGCTTTGACCATACTTTTGATACAGTTAAACGAACGTCTATAGAAACTTTTACTAAACTTTTGAAGAACTATAGGTTAACTTTGAACTCCAAAGTTATTCAAAGTTAAGGTTTAGTTTTTCAAAAGTTTAGTTAAAGTTTCGATAGACTTTTGCTAAACTTTCTGATAATATCAAAAGTAATTAAACAATCAGAATTTTACAAAACTTTGACTGCACTTTTAATACAGTTTAGCAAAATTTTAACTAAACTTTTGATATAGTTTGGCTCAGGTTTGATTGAACTTTAGCCAAACTTACATAAAGCTTAGAAAGTGTAATTTCATAAACTTCCTCTCTACGTACGCTAAAGTTAATATGCAGTTTTGCAAAAGATTGGTAAAAGTTTCGAAAGACTTTTGCTAAACTTTCCAATAGTATAAAAAAGAATTAAACAATCAAAGTTCTGCCAAACTTAGACTACACTTTTGATACAGTTAAACGGAAGCCTATAGAAACTTTTACTAAACTTTTGAAAAACTATAGGTTAACTTTAAACTTCAAAGTTATTCAAAGTTAATGTGTAGTTTTTTAAAAGTTTAGTTTAAGTTTTGATAGACTTTTGTTAAACTTTCTGATAATATAAAAAAGAATTTAAAAATAAGAATTTTACAAAAGTTTGACTACACTTCTGATACAGTTTGGCAAAATTTTAATTAAACTTTTGATATAGTTTGGCTTAAGTTTGATTGAACGGTAGCCAAACTTACATAAAGTTTAGAAAGTGTAATTTGATAAACTACCTCTCTACGAACCCTAAAGTTAATATGCAGTTTTTTAAAAGATTAGTAAAGTTACCAAAGACTTTTGCTAAACTTTCTGAAAATATAACATATGAAAAATCAAAGTTTAGCAAGTCTCATTGGCCAAGCTTGGAGAAAGTTCACCTAAAGCTGAACTTATGCTAAACTTCGCCTAAATTTATTTATTTTTACGCGGGAATATATTGAAATTTATTTTATAATTTTTAAATCAAAGAAATATTTCTTTGAAACTACAATCCATTTTGCAAAAATTTGTTTATTTTAAATAGATGATGATAGTGGGTTTATCGATTTTTTTAATCTTTATTATTTTCAATATTTATATTTTATCAAAGTATAAATACATATATATTCACACGAAACTTTATGATTTCATGTGTATACGCTTATTCTAATACGGCATATATTATTTTTTATTCAACATACAAATAATAGAGATAATTAAAGTTATCGCTTGCAAATCTTCAACTTATCAATGTTTCCCTATTTACGCTTTAATACCAAATATGTATCGCATCGCTCGCAGTGCATTACGCTAAAAGGTTTAACTTTACAACTTTTTTATATATGAACTGACGGGGCTTCCCTGCACTTGCGAGTTTAGAAAAAAGGGGTTCCCACCAAGCGGTCGAAATTGAAAGCTTTATATCTGATCAAATTTTTTAAATCAAACAAATGCTTTCATGGCAATACCACAATTTTTTCATGGCAAAGAAATAACTTCATTAAATTTAAGAAATGATTTCTTAAACTTAAAATTTAAATCCTTTAACCACTTTCTTAGAATCAAAAATATTTCATTTTTACACTGAAAAAAAAATTTGATAGGATGAAAGAAAATTTCTTTGTTTCAAAGAAATGGTGTGTTTCAATAGTGCCAAACACACGATTTCTTTAAAACAAAGAAGTGAATTTTTTAAAATTAAAAACATATTTCTTAGATGTAAAAAACGAAATATATAATTTAAAAAATCTAAATTTTTAATTAGAAAAAACATTTCTTTAAATCTAAAATAATTTGTTTATAATTCTGTCGGATACAAACAAATTGATGTTGTTTTTAATAAATATGTGTTTGTTAGTAAGAAATATTTATTCCTTTAAAAAAAACATTTATTTAAGAACAAAAATATTTTTTCGAATCTAAGACTCATTTCTTTAAAAATCTGTCGGAAAGAAACAAATAGTTGTTTCTTTTTAATAAATACTTGTTTGTTTGTAACAAATATTTGTTTACTTACAAAAAACATTTACTTAAAAGAAACATATATTTTTTTAAAAATAAGACTCATTCGAATAGATAATTATTTTTAATAAATATGTGTTTATTTGTAAGAAATATTTTTTTCTTTGAATAACTCATTTACTCAAAAAAAATAAATATTTCTTTGTAATTCACAAATTTTTTTTTTCAATTGTTTATAAGAAACACACAAATGTTTGTTTTTAATAAATATATTTTTGTTTCAAAAAAATATTTCTTTGAAACTATAATAAATTTTTCAAAAATTTGTTTGTTTTAAATAATTGATGATTGATGATTCGTCATTTTTTTAACCTGTATTATTTATAATACTAATTATTTTCAGAGTATGAATATATATATATTCAGAAGGAACTTTATAATTTCATATATATTCGCTTATTCTTATACAGCATATATTTTTTATTTTAAATATAAATAATACATATAATTAAAGTTATCGCTCGCTAATCTTAACTTATCAATGTTTCCCTATCGACGTTTCAAGTATCGCAATCGCTCGCAGTGCGTTACGTTAATAGGTTTGACTTTACAATTTTCTTATATATGAACTGAGGAGGCTTCTCTGCACTTGCGAGTTTAGAAAAAAAAGGGTTTCCACCAAGCGGACGAAATTTAAAGCTTTATGCCGAAATAATTTTTTTAAATCAAACAAATAATTTCTTCAACAGACGGGTACGATTGTATAAAACGAAGAATCATTTATTTGAAACCAAGATTTATTTAATTAATTCAAAATATTAGTATCTTTACTATTTTACTAGTATTTAAGTAATTGAATGCTTAATTATATTACCATATTCTTTAAAATTAAAAAAAAAATATTTTTTTGTATCTCTCAATGTTTTTTTTTTGAAACAATACTGTTTTAAAATTCTTCTTACAAATTTCTTTGTATCAAACAAATAATTTCTTGTACAGGCAAGTATGACTGTATAAAACAAATAATTATTTATTCAAAACAAAGATTCATTTGATCTATTCAGAGAATTCGTATGTTTACTCTTCTACTACTGAATCAGAGGATCGAAAGCTTAATTATATAAACAAATTCTTTGAAACTACAAAACCATTTTTTTAAATATGTCAATCATTATTTGGTTTCAAAAAAATACTGTTTTCAAATTTTCCTTAATGATTTCTTTAAAAATCAAACAAATAATTTCTTCAACGGTCAAGTGTAGTTGTATGAAACAAATAATGATTAACTTAAAACAAAGATTTATTTTATGAATTCAACAAATTCGTATGTCTATTTTCTAATTGCTAAATCAAAGAATCGAATGCTTGATTATATTATCACATTCATTGAAACAAAAAAAACATTTTTTTTACTCTGTCAAACAATATTTCGCTTTAAAAAAATACTGTTTTCAAATTCTTCTTAATGATTTCTTTGAATCAAACAAATAATTTCTTTAACGGTAAAATATCGTTTTCTAAAACAAATAATTATTTGTTTGAAACAAAGGTTCATTTCATTGATTCAAAGAATTCGTATGTTTACTCTCTTACTACTGAATTAAAAAGTCGAATGCTTGATTATATAACTAAAATTTTTAAAACAAAAAAATCATTGTTTTGATACTGTCAATCGATATTTTGTTTTAAAAAAATACTGTTTTTAAATTCTCTTTAATAATTTCTCTAAATGAAACAAATAATTTTTTTAACGGTCAAGTATAGTTGTATAAAACCATTAATTATTTATTTAAAACAAAGATTCAATTGATTAATTTAAAGAATCCGTACGTTTACTTTCTTTCTACTGAATCAAAGAATCGAATGCTTGATTATATAATTAAATTCTTTAAAACAAAAAAACCATTATTTTTAATTTGTCAAACAATATTTTGTTTGAAACAAATACTTTTTTTAAATTCCTCTTAATAATTTCTTTGAATCAAACAAATAATTTTTTTAACGGTCAAATAAAGTTGTATGAAACAAATAATTATTTGTTTGAAACAAAGGTTTATTTGATTGATTCGAAGAATTCGTATGTTTGCTCTCTTACTACTGAATTAAAAAGTCGAATGCTTGATTATATAACTAAATTTTTTAAAACAAAAAAATCATTGTTTTGATACTGTCGATCAATATTTTGTTTTGAAAAATACTTTTTTTTTAATTTTTCTTGATAATTTCTTTGAATCAAACAAATAATTTTATTAACGGTCAAATAAAGTTGTAAAAACAAATAATTATTTGTTTGAAACAAAAGTTCATTTGATTGATTCAAAGAATTCGTATGTTTACTCTCTTACTACTGAATTAAAAAATCGAATGCTTGATTATATAACCAAATTTTTTAAAACAAAAAAATCATTGTTTTGATACTGTCAATCAATATTTTGTTTTGAAAAATACTGTTTTTAAATTCTCTTTAATAATTTCTTTGAATCAAACAAATAATTTTAATAACGGTCAAGTATAGTTGTATAAAACAATTAATTATTTATTTAAAACAAAGATTCATTTGATTAATTTAAAGAATCCGTATGTTTACTTTCTTTCTACTGAATCAAAGAATCGAATGCTTGATTATATAACCGAATTCTATAAAACAAAAAAATCAATTTTTTAGATACTGTCAATTAAATTTGCGTTTTGAAAATATACTGTTTTGAAATTATCAATAATGATTTCTTTGAATTAAACAAACCGTTTCTTTTACAGTCAAGTATGATTGATTAAAACAAATAATTATTTTTTTAAAAGAAAGCTTCATTTTATAAATTCAAAGAATCTGTATGTTTAATTTCCTACTCCTAAATAAAAAAATCAAATGCTTGATTATATTACCAATTTCTTCAAAAAAAAAACCATTTTTTTCAATCTGTAAATCAATGTTTTGTTTTGAAGAAATACTGTTTTCCAATTCTCCTTAATAATTTCTTTGACTCAAACAAATAATTTCTTTCACGGGCAATTATAGTTTTATAAAACAAATAATTATTTATTTGAAACAAAGATTCTTTCGATCGAATCAAAGAATTCGTATGATTACTTTCTTACTTCTAAATCAAAAAATCGAATGCTTGATTATATTACCAAATTCTTTAAAACAAAAAATCTATTTTTTTATATCTGTAAATCAATGTTTTGTTTTGAAAAAATACTGTTTTCATATTCTCCTTAATTATTTCTTGGAATTAATCAAACGATTTCTTTTACAGTCAAATATGGTTGCATAAAACAAATAATTATTTATTTGAAACAAAGATTCATTTGATCAATTCAATGAATTCGCATGTTTACTCTCTTACTCCTAAATCAAAGAATCGAATGCTTGATTATAATACCAAATTCTTTAAAACAAACACACCATTTTTTTAAATCTGTTAATCGATGTTTTGTTTTTAAAAAATAGTTTTTTCAAATTTTCTAATAATTTCTTTGGATCAAACAAATAATTTCTTTTACAGTAAAGTATGATTGTATAGAACAAATAATTATTAAGAGGAAGTCGAGTATATCTGTCCTTTTCTAATCAAAGAATTGATTTTTTCACAAAAATTAATAATTGTAGCAAAAAATAAGAAGAAAGCCCCATCTCGTATAATAAAAAGCAAGATTCTCTTTTATGAGGAAAAATTATTTTTATCGCTTCGTTTTTAAGAAAACCTTGAAAAACTGAATTGTCTATCCTAACCTCTATTTTTTAAGTTTTTCAAGGTTTTCTTAAAAATGAATCGATAAAAATAATTTTTCCTCATCAAAGAAAATCTTGCTTTTTATTATACGAGATGGGGCTATCTCCTTATTTTTTGCTACAATTATTAGTTTTTGCAAAAAAATTAATTCTTCGATTAGAAAAGGACAGAGATATACGACCTGCTCTTAATTTGAAATAAAGATTCATTTTATAAATTTAAAAAATTCGTATGTCTACTCTCTTAGTCTTAAATCAAAGAATTGAATGCTTGATGATATTACCGAATTTTTCAAAACAAAAAAATCATTTGATTAATTTTGTCAATCAATGTTTTGTTTTGAAAAAATACTGTCTCGAAATCCGCCTTTATAATTTCTTTTAATCAAGCAAATAATTTCTTTAACAGTCAATTATGATTGTATAAAACAATGATTTATATGTTTGAAACAAAGATTTATTTGATCAATTTAAAGACTTCATATCTTTACTTTTTTACTACTAAGCCAAAGAATTGAATACTTGATTAAATCACCAAAATCTTTGAAACGAAAAATTATTTCTTTAAGATAATAAAATTATTTTTTTTGAATTAGAGAAATATTGATTTAAAAAATATTTGTTTGTTTGGAACACACCTTTTTTCTTTTGAATAACTATTTTTTTAAATTTTTAACATACTAAGTTATAGCTTTGAATAAATGATTCTTTTAATTTAATTAAAGATTTTTTAAAATTAAATTTAGTATGCTTGATTTAAGTAAATATTTATTTAGATCAAGCAAACGATTGATTAAATAAGTTTTCTAATGAATTAATAAAAAATTTTTCAAATTCAAAAGATAATTTTTTTAATTTAAATAAATATTTATTTAAAGATATTTTTGAATTGTTTTAAAATATTTTCATTTAATTTAAAAATTCCATTTTTTTATTTTAAAAAATGCATTTTTAGAATTAAATAAACTTTCTTTGAAACAATAAATTTATCTTTCAAATAAATTATTTTTTGTTTTCAAAAAAATATTCACCGATTTCAAATATGTCTTGTTTGTTTCAAGCAATCAGTTGTTTGATTCAAACATTTTCATTTTTACAAAATATATTTCTTTGAATTTAACATTTCTTTTTTTCAGTGTAGAAAGAAATGATTTTATGGAAATGATGAAAATATTTCTCCAAGTAAAAAATTATAACTTTCGACTGAAGAAATATTCAATCAAAGTATATTTTTTAATATAGATTCAATAATAGTTTTGAATCAATTACAATTTTTTCTTGGTGAAAAAATACATTCATTGAATTTAAGAAATGCCTTCTTAAATTTAAAATTTAAATTCTGTAACCACTTTCTTAGTATCAGAAATATTTCATTATTGTAAAGAAATAATTTTATTGAAATGATAAAATTATTTCTTCAATTTAAATATTATCTCTTACGATTGACAATATATTCGATCAAAGAAATTTTTTAATTTAGATAAAATGGTAATTTTAAAACAATAACAATTTTTTTGATTTAAAAAAAAATATTGTTTCTAAGAATTTTTCTTTGTTTATTATTGTTTGTCTGAAAGAAATTGATTTCTTCGATTTAATAATATAATCTGCTAGATTAAAACTTATTTTCTTCTCATTAAAGAAATGGTTTATTAATTATCATTTCAATGATATATTTCTTTGATTTAAAGTCATATGTTATTGCAATGATTATCGTTTTCTTTGAATCAAAGAAATGCATTTCATTGACTTTATCAAATTTAATTCCTTAACCTTTAGACTGCGGGAAAATTTTAGCACTAAACGACCTTTTATAAAGTGCAAAATGTATACATGAGGTCATTGGATTTTTCAGGTAGAGTCCCCACCCTGACTGCTGGTCGATAAATCGACCACCCCCGCAGGCAACAGGTTAACCACCTTTTTAGAATCAAAAATACTTCATTATTGGAAAGAAATAATTTTATTAAAAGGATAAAAATATTTATTTCAGTCGAAAATAATAACTTTTGATTAAAAAAATATTCAATCAAAGATATTTTGTAATAAAGATTAAATAAAGATTTAAAATCAATTCTAATTTTTTTATGGCGAAGAAATGACTTTATCAAATTTAAGAAATGTTATCTTAAACTTAAAACTTGGATTCCTTAACCACCTTTTTAGAATCAAAAATAATTCATTATTAGAAAAAAATAATTTTATTGAAATGATAAAAATATTTATTTCAGTCGAAAATAATAACTTTTGATTAAAAAAATATTCAATCAAAGATATTTTGTAATAAAGATTAAATAAAGATTTAAAATCAATTCTAATTTTTTTATGGCGAAGAAATGACTTTATCAAATTTAAGAAATGTTATCTTAAACTTAAAACTTGGATTCCTTAACCACCTTTTTAGAATCAAAAATAATTCATTATTAGAAAAAAATAATTTTATTGAAATGATAAAAATATTTATTTCAGTCGAAAATAATAACTTTTGATTAAAAAAATATTCAATCAAAGATATTTTTTAATAAAGATTAAATAAAGATTTAAAATCAATTCTAATTTTTTTATGGCGAAGAAATGACTTTATCAAATTTAAGAAATGTTATCTTAAACTTAAAACTTGGATTCCTTAACCACCTTTTTAGAATCAAAAATACTTCATTATTGGAAAGAAATAATTTTATTGAAATGATAAAAATATTTATTTCAGTCGAAAATAATAACTTTCGATTAAAAAAATATTCAAAGATATTTTTTAATATAGATTAAATAAAGATTTAAAATCAATTCTAATTTTTTCATGGCGAAGAAATGACTTTATCAAATTTAAGAAATGTTATCTTAAACTTAAAACTTGGATTCCTTAACCACCTTTTTAGAATCAAAAATAATTCATTATTAGAAAAAAATAATTTTATTGAAATGATAAAAATATTTATTTCAGTCGAAAATGATAACTTTCGATTAAAAAAATATTCAATCAAAGATATTTTTTAATATAGATTAAATAAAGATTTAAAATCAATTCTAATTTTTTCATGGCGAAGAAATGACTTTATCAAATTTAAGAAAGGTTATCTTAAACTTAAAACTTGGATTCCTTAACCACCTTCTTAGAATCAAAAATACTTCATTATTGGAAAGAAATAATTTTATTAAAATGATAAAAATATTTATTTCAGTCGAAAATGATAACTTTCGATTAAAAAAATATTCAATCAAAGATATTTTTTAATATAGATTAAATAAAGATTTAAAATCAATTCTAATTTTTTCATGGCGAAGAAATGACTTTATTAAATTTAAGAAATGTTATCTTAAACTTAAATTTGGATTCTTAAACCGCTTTCTTGAAATGAAAAATATTCCATTGTTGGAAAGAAATAATTTCTATTAAAATGATAAAAATATTTCTCTAAGTTAATAATTATAACTTTCGATTGAAAAAATATTAAATGAAAGATATTTTTTAATATAGATAAAATAATAGTTTTGAATCAATTACAATTATTTCAGAGCAAAGAAATAACTCCATTGAATAAAAAAAATGATTTCTTGAACTTAAAACTTGAATTCTTAAACCGCTTTCTTAGAATCAAACATATTTCATTATTGGAAAGAAATGATTTTATTAAAATGATGAAAATATTTCTCTAATTAAAATATTATTTCTTATGATTGAAAATATATTCTATCAAAGAAATTTTTTAATCCATATAGAATGGTAATTTTGAATCAATAACAATTTTTTTGATTTAAAGAAAAAATTATATTGCTTCTAAGAATTTTTCTTTGTTTATTATCGTTCGTCTGAAAAATATTGATTTCTTCGATTTAATAATATAATATTATAGATTCAAACTGTCTTTCTTCTCATTAAAAAAATGGTTTATTAATCATCATTTTTAATGATATATTTCTTTGATTTAAAGTCATATGTTATTGCAATGATTATCGTTTTCTTTGAATCCAAGAAATGCATTTCATTGACTCCGATTTCTTTGATTCAAAAATACCTTCTTTAATTCAAAGAATTTTTTTTCTCAGTATTGCAAAAATCAAAACGGCATTTAAAACTAGACTAAATCTAGCACATTTCCATTAAAAGAACGTCTAAAAAGGTCATAAATTGACGGACCTACCGCAATTTCAAAATTGAGGTTCATTTTCAATTTTTTAATTTTTATTTTTATACTCAACACTAAATACGCTGTAGCGAGGAAAAAACATATTTTCGAGCGTTCTATGAGGTAAATTTTATCTTCATATACATATTGGGAGGTATTTTTATCACTCTGAATTCATGATTTATGAAAAAAAACATATGGATAATTGATTCCATTTAAGCTATAGAAGATTATTTCAGTAAACATTGGATAACAAAATTTAAAACGTGTGACGAGTTACGTGTAACGTGTAATATCATTGGTGAATAGCTCTTAAGGCAGGAATACATAGACTCAACTCAAATAATTGCTTAAGTCAAGTCTATAAATTCTAGCCTAAAGCTCGAATTTATAATCGACACTCAACACTTAGACGAAGAAAAATGATCTATTAAATTTTAGTTCACTGTATAGAAAAAAAAATTACTATACCGAATAGCGAAATTCGCTATATTTATACTAAATATTAATAGAACTGTAGCAAAAATTACTACAGTCATACCAAATATTTCTATTCAGAATAGTTATTTTTTTCATTTTGCAAGTTTGTCGCTCCTTTCCTATACAGTATACCAAAGTTTAATAGGATATTTCTCTCCGTGTAGCACTCAGAACTCAAGCCTCAGATCTCAAAGTTTCATTGTTTCGTGTTCCCTATAAACAGAGACCTGATTTAAAGGAAACACGTAATAATAAAACTTTGAAATCTGAGTGCTGAATGTCGAGTGCCAACTATAAATTTGAGCCTAATTTATTTGTGTGATGAACAGTCAAAAAGGTTACAACTTATACCCTAATAATTATATTTGAAATTCAAATTGTTTTTGATAACAAACTTTATAGACGAATATCAATTATCATCTTATGAATTGTGAAGATTGTGAAGTTCCAATCTTAGGCTCGAATTAATAGTTGACTTTCAACACTCAGCGCTCAGATCTCATAGTTTTATTGTTTTATGTTCTCTATAAATATGTCATATAAAAAATATATAATCTTATAACTTATAACTTATGACTTATAACTTTTCAAATAAACATAAAAATAGATACTTTCAAATTTAAAAAATAAAAAAATAAAAAATGTCTTCTATAAATGTTACGAAAAAATCGAGCAACGTTAGGAACGAGATATTTCATGAACATGAGAAACTTCAATATAAATAATGCCTATTAACGTAAAACCCATTGAATTGTATAACAATTTTAAACAGTTGATAAATATTATGTAAATCATATGATAAAATATATATATATATATATATATATATATATATATATATATATATGTATGTATATATATATATATATATCAATTTTAAATTACTAATAATTAATTTAAAACTCAAAAGTAACTATCTTAAAACGGAATATGGAAGATAAACATGTATCGTTTTATTCCTTAAATATTACAAATTAGAATATTAATTATTAGTAATTTAAAAGTGTTATATATTATATAAATAATTCTATATTTGATAATTTTTCATTTTAGTAACAGAAAAAGCCACACGAAAAGAGATTAACAATCACATTTTTTGCGAAATATTTCCCTTAAATTAAGTAGGTGAAATATTAGTCTTACAAGGAGAGTGCATTGCATTTGGGTTTTGGATTTTCTTCTAGCTTTGGGATCTTTTTTCTTACATAAAATCATGAAAAAAGCCGCGTCCATTCGGTCCAACGCTCGTTTTTTTCCGAGTTATGAGCAGTTTTGTCTGTTTTGTTAAAAAAATTGCATCTGCCTTATAATTTTACAGTTTTCGAACTACTTATTCTATAAGGTTTTTACTGATTGCATACTAAAGTTGAGATTAAAACCTTTCGATTAAAAAAAAACGTATCCAAAAAGCTCAAGTAGTTAAAAAGTTATGGGCGAATAAAAATAGCGCAAATATTTAGCTCAAAAAATGCATAGAAAATAAATGCAACATTTTAGACAGAAATCCATTTCAATTTTCATCCCTTCATAAGTTTTTAAGAACTTGAGCTTTTTGGACACGTTTTTTTTTAATCGAAAGGTTTTAATCTCAACTTTAATATGCAATCAGTAAAAACCTTCTAGAATAAGTAGTTTGAAAACTGTAAAATTATAAAGCAGATGCAATTTTTTCAGCAAAACAGACAAAACTGCTCATAACTCGGAAAAAATTGAGCGTTGGACCGAATGGACGCGGCTTTTTTTATGACTCTATGTAAGAAAAAAGATCTCAAAGCTAGAAGAAAATCCAAGATCCAAATGCAATGCACTCTCCTTGTTAGTACAAAAAAAAGACACTAACTAGGAGAGTGTCACACCTCCGGATCACGGATTTTGCTCAAACTTTGGGATAAGTTTTCAGATGATAAAATATGGAAAAAGCTAAAGTTATAGTCATAAATACTCAATATTTCCCTAGTTACAGGCAATTAAAGAAAATCACTAAAAAAGTTACTAGATTTTTAAACGCATATAGTTCTTTAGCGTCGATAGCTACAAGCTTGAAACTTTTTAAATTAAAGCTGAGCTCAAATCCTTTCGAATTAGTAGTTATAGCATGCAAAAATATTATTTTTTCCAAAAGTTAGAGCGTGATAAACATTGGACCTGATTTTTCTTTTAAAAACATTAATTAATAATAAAAGCTGAAATTAGGTCCAATCCTTATGACGCTCTAACTTCGGGAAAAAATAATATTTTTATATGCTGTAACTACTGTTTCGAAAGGATTTGAGCTCAGCTTTAATTTAAAAAAAGTTTAAAGCTTGTAGCTATTGACGCTAAAGAACTATATGCGTTTAAAAATCTAATAACTTTTTTAGTGATTTTCTTTAATTGCCTGTTACTAGGGAAATATTGAGTATTTATGACTATAACTTTAGCTTTTTCCATATTTTATCATCTGAAAACTTATCCCGAAGTTTGAGCAAAATCCGTGATCCGGAGGTGTGACACTCTCCTAGTAAGCATCGTAAATTAATGCTCTTACTCCATAATATAATAGTACAATATTAGTCCCTAAAATTCAAGCTATAGTACTAATTAAAATTATATTGTCACTTTTTTTCAAATACCTTAGTACATAAATTAGATATTCTAGATTTAGAACCTATTTTAACAATACTTTCCTTTCTCCGTGCAGTTGTTAGTTCTGGTAAAGGTAAAATACTGTTTTCGATTATTTCATGGTTCGTGATTGAAACACGTGATTAAAAAGAATTAATTTCTATAATATTTTTTCATTGATTCAAATGCAATTTAGTAGAACAAATTCTCGATTCATCATGATATAATTTGTATTCAAACAATTTTTATGCATATCGTAACTTTAATTAATCTTTTTCATAAAAATATAAATATTTAATTTAGTACAAAACTACAATATCAAAATTCATAATTTGCAATTCTTTTTCATTTTAAAATTGGCTAATTTATACATAATAATATAATATATGAAAATTCAACCGAGCGACGTTAGGAGCGAAGTATTTTTCGCTAGTTTTAATTACAATAATATTTAAAATTCACTAAACAGTAAATTAATTTTAGAATATTGAATTTAAATATACGTAATTGTATATTAAACAAATATTAAAGAAAAGCTTAAGTTTATTACACATACAATATAAGGCTAAGTTTATATATGTCATATATGGAATGTCATGTAGTTCTGTTCGATTACATGGATATAATCAATTTCACCGATTTTTAATAAAGAGCAAATATATGTAGTTTAATATTTGAAATAAAAGTAGCAAAAACAACGACGAAAATGAATTTTTAACATAGATTTACTTTTTATTAGAAATCAGTGAAACTAAATAATATAAAATAATGGAATAAAACCAAGAACATTAAAAAAAATTAAAAAACTTAAGCTTTATTTCCGAGAATATTTCACTTTGAATGGTATATTTTTCACCTAGGGAAAAAAAGTAAAGAATGTCCTAAGTCGTATGTGAATTGTAAGGCACAATTCACAAAAGTCGAAAATTAAGCTCAACATTATGGGTGACCGTGAGTATCACGTATAATTTCGAACTTGAGTATCGTTTGGATATTGAATTCAGTAGACATCGGACAGCAAAATTTTAAAACATGTAACGAGTTACGTGTAACGTGTAATATCATTAAAGAACGGTTTTTATGTTTAGATTCTTAACCTTAATATATGATTATGAATTTGAACGATGAAATTAACCTTTGGGGAAACGGAAAAGCCACTATAGTGGCTTGACCATGGACAGACACTTTACATATGAGTATTTCCCTATATTAGAGACACATATTATGTGTTTTTTATAGAAAATACTTAGAAATTGAAAATTCCAAATTCCTCGTCCTCTAAAGGTTAAAAATAACTTTTCTATGTGAAACATGCTTAAAAACAAATTTCGTGTTTATTTCTAATCATATCTTCACATATATATTTTATACATACGAAATATTTAATTTAAATACACATTTATAAGATTGAAATAAAATATTTAGGTTATTTTAAAATTCGAATAATTTAAAATAATAAATCGACTGTTTGCAATTACCCAACAATTCTATTTGCATCAATTGTAAATTCTTGATGAAATATAAATATTACGAAGTGAATGTATCACAAGTAAGGTTATATTATATTTAATTTTATATTTGTTTTTTTTCATATCATTGATATTATAATTAATGAATGAATTCTTAATATTAATGAAAAATTATTTAAACAATTTTAATATTTTTTTTATTGATGACAAGTAACTTTTTAAATATAGTTATATCTGTATTAAAACAGAACAGAAAATGTCTATCGAATAACATTTTCATCAAAGTAAATTTCAACGCTATGATTATTAGGATAAAATTTTTTATTTAACTATCAAATTATTATTCATGTAATGTATATGTAAGAATAATATATTTAATAAATAATCATTTGATTTGATGAACAATTAAATAAATTTATATATTTATAATTGTATAACATAATTTATTCAATCAAAGTTTTATTCAGTCATCATTCAGAGAATAAAGTACCTAAATTCATTTCATTAAAATACATTAGTATTTAAAAATTGACTTATGAACAATTTTTCATGAATAACATTCATGTAACCTTAATTACATATCATATGTACACTTAGCGAAAAAGATATTTTTCTGAATGTTAACCTCAAATGGCAACATCGCATATTTACCACAGACATAAGACAATCCCAAATTATAAAACAAATTTCGCATCATCGTTACTTATTACTTAAAGACATGATTGTAATAAACGAACAATATTACTTTCTTTTTTCATGATCTGAATCATAATTTTATAAAATAAAATTTGTATTTCTCAGTTCAATAATCATAGAATCAAATCTTGTTAATTTAAATTGTCTTTGTAATAAAATTTTAGTCGTTATCATTTGAATTTTGCATGAATAACCTATATGAAAAAACAAAATAATCATAATGCGAAACTCACTGTATGATTCGAAATTTTCTTACATCTGTGGTAAAATATGCAATGCTGCCATTTTAGGCGAGGGGCTTCTCACTAAAATACTCTTGCAAAGAGTGGTAAGAGTTTCGTAAGAGTATTGTGAGTACGCAAGAGTTTTATAAGAGTATTGGAGTTTAAAAATTGATCAGAGTATGCGAAGAGTAAGAGGAGTATTCGAAAAAATCAAAGAGTATGCAAAAAGTAAGATGAGTATTTGAAAAAATCAGAGAGTATGCAAAGAGTAAGTTGAGTATTTGAAAAATCAGAGAGTATGCAAAGAGTAAGATGAATATTTAAAATAATTGAAGAGCATGCAAAGAATACAATGAGTATTCAAAAAAATTATTGAATATTCAAAAGATTAAGGAGTACGGAAATTTTAGGTAGAGTATTCATTTAAAAAATCGATGTTTCAAGTTCTTTCTTTTAACATATATATATGTGTGTGTGCGTTAAAAGAAAGAACTTCGACGGATGTATGGGTCGATGGATTGATAGATTAATACGTTTAAAGAGGAAAAAGCTGATTGGTTCGTTGATAAATAATTGAGTTGAATATAAATCTATGTTATTTTGGGTTGTTATATTTATAAATTAAATGGTCGATGGGGTGATAAATCAATGGGTTGATGGGTGAATATATGAATCTATCGATAGCTTGATCGGTCGATGAATCAATTGATGATTGATAATAATCAATCAATAATTAATTAATAATAATTAATTATTAAATTGTGAAATAAGGTAAAAAATTATTTCAAGTAACATTTCAATTATTTTAAAATTGAATGTTATTATAAAAAATTTTTACTCAAAATAAGTGATTATTACATTAATTTTTAATAAAATAAATCCAGCTAGTAATTCGCTTAGAATATAGTGAATAAAAAGGAAATTTAAATTATAAGCTGATACATTAATATTTTGTATGTTACTGGTTACATTTCATATACATATTTTATGTAATATTCTAAAATAATTAAAATAATAGTAATAATTAATTTTCAACATTGTGAATATCAAACTAAATAAAAATAATTGATGAATCGACCATTTTAGTTAGCAAAATTTCTATTGGGGTATAGATGATTGACAATGTGTGGTTGTCCACTTAACCACTTAATTATTTAATAATAGATTAATGTGCTCGTCTATGAAGGCACGCGTGTATAGGATAGGAAGGAATCTAAGGCAGAAGAGAAAAGTACGATTAATATATGATATAATACGCCGGTACTACCGGCTACCAGTCTTTATTGGTTTACAGTGCTGAGGCTCTAGCACGACTGACTAACGACGCTGACGCGTCCCGCAACGAGGCCCGAAAGCCCTCTACAGTAGATTTTGACATGCGCACTAAGGCGCTTAGCGTGTAGACACCTACACTACTCCCCCTCAAAAGGAAAAAAGGAAAAAAAAATATTAATTGCAAACAATTACATTCGTTATAAACTTGGCGATGAAATACATATATATATTTCCCTGCAATTATATTTCTTTTCTTTTTTTTTACATTACATTTATCTATTCATTTATCTTGCCAGTCGTGATGCCTTTTACAAAATAACAAATCGCTTTTACAAAACATATTATATTTGAAACGCATATTTCATGTCTGGTTTAAATAAATTCCGATTAACAAAATTATAATTTCTTAAAAACTCTGATTATCCTTCTTTTCAAGCTTTTTACATTTACCTTCTTTTTCTTTGAATACATTCCACATGCAACGTAATACTATCTACTAAAAAATTAAGCGATTAAGCTTTCGTTTTTCCTTTTAAAGATTAATTATTTAAATAGTGTTTATTTCAACACTTTTGATAGGATTTAAAATTTTTATTTACGTGTAAGCTATAAAAAAAAAATTTTAAAGTCACGAAAGTCGTGACAAATTTAACGGTTCTTGAGAACTTAGGCTTAACACGTTTACTTTGGTTACATTTGGAATGCATAAGCACCAGTTATTCAAATTTATTATTCATAGAGAGATTCAGGCACTTAATTTTTTGTTCAGTTTAAAATCGAATAACTACCGAAATGGCTTAAGAGGAGGTCACGTATCTCTGTCCTTTTCTAATTAAAGAATCAAGATTTTCACAGAAACTAATAGCTTTAGCAAAAAATAAAGAGAAAGCCGCTTCTCATATCAAAAAAAGCAATATTTTCTTTGATAAGAAAGAATTAATTTTATTGCTTCGTTTTCAAGAAAACCTTGAAAAACTTAAATCATAGATGTTAGGGTGGACAATTTCGTTTTTCAAGGTTTTCTTGAGAACGAAGCAATAAAATTAATTCTTTCTCATCAAAGAAAATATTGCTTTTTTGATACAAGATGCGGCTTTCTCTTCATTTTTTGCTAAAGTTAGTAATTTTTGTAAAAAAATCATTTCTTTGATTAGAAAAGGACAGAGATACGTGACCTCCTCTTAAGTATATTTTTTATCAATGAAAACCATGTCAATGATAGTGAAATCCACTCTATTAATACTTATATCGTTACAATTAACTAACTGAAGCTCTTTAAGTGTCTGACTCTCTTTTACAACATCAGATAATACCTCCATAAGAAGTTTTTTGAAATTGGTTACAATAAAGTCGTAAGACTTTCAAAGTTTGGTTTATAAAATATTTAAAAAAAAACGCATTAACGCAGTTAAAAAAAAGGCTTGCATTATCTAACTCTAATAACGCAAGTTTCCTAATACTAATACTATCTTACATTTATTTCTAAACTATTTACATGCACGAATTGTCTTTTGATCAACATATTTACATTACCTGTATGAGCTTTGGGCGGATTTGACGGAAAACTTACACTAAAAATTTACACTAAAAATTCACAAAATAAGAAATGCCGATAAGGCAAATCGGTTGACTACATTAACCTATTTTACGTGATTCCAATAAGATGTTATAATGAGATCGCGATCTAGTTAACCTACGCTCGTCTTACTGACGAAGTTGTCGGTTATAACTTTCATATTTTTACAGCTGTGTTTTTTTACATCCTAAAACGAAATTCCTTCGATCAGGATCAGTCTAGTCAATAGCTGTTGCAAAACTGACTGATTCGATTCGCGACAACGAATCAGTGACTCTATTCTCATCGCCCTTGATATAACATATTTCAGTATTAAATTCCGAAATATATGACAATTGATGGATTTTCCTTGCACTTGCCTTCTCATCATTATGCGTCAAGGCATAGATCAGAGACTTGTAATCAGTAAGTATCTTGAAGCTACGTGCTTCTACATAATGGTAAAAGTAACGCAGAGCTTCATAGATAGCCGTCAATTCTCTATCATGGACAGAGTATCTTTTTTGTGTTGGCGAAAACTTCCTAGAAAAGAAAGCTATTGGTTGCCAAGAATCATCATATTTCTGCTCCAACGCTGCTCCCATTGCTACATCCAATGCATCTGAAACAATTTTTAGCTCAGCATCCTCTTTAGGGAAAGCTAAGCACGAAGCACTGCAGAGCTCATCTTTTGCTTTTTGAAAGGCCTCTTCGGCCTGTATAGTGCATTTAATCAACCTCTTATCATTCTTTTTCGAATCCTTCAAATACTCGTTGAGGACGATCTGAGTCTCTGCTGCTTAAGGGACGCATCTTCGGTAGAAATTTAACATTCCTAAAAACCTACGCAACTGCTGGATGGTGTTTGGTTTAGGAAATTCAGCGATGGCCTTGATCTTATCGGCTGAAGGTTTAAGTCCATTGGACGAGATGTTATGTCCTAAAAATGTCAGTTCGCTTACACCAAATAAGCACTTTTCGATATTCAGGTGTAAGTTGCATTGGTCCAATCTATTGAGCACTATTTCTAAATGCTGTTCATGCTCTTGCATGTTCTCTGAAGCGATGAGGATATCGTCTATATAGACAAACACGAACTCTAAATCTCCCAGCGCTCTATTCACGAACCTCTGGAAAGACTGAGCTGCGTTACGCAATCCAAATGTCATAACTGTATATTCAAACAGACTAAATGGTGTTATGACAGCTGTTTTTTCTATGTCCTCAGGAGCAACAGGAATCTGGTGGTAGGCCTTTCTCATATCTAGAGATGAAAACACTTTTATGTTGCTTAGAAACACTGGAAAGTCGTGAAGATGAGGCACTGGATATCTGTCAGGCCTGGTGACTGCATTAAGCTGTCTATAATCTCCACTTACTCTCCAAGAAACATCTTTTTTTGGTACTAAATGAATGGGACTTGCCCATGGGCTAGACGAGGGACTACAAATGCCCTGCTCACATAACTCAGCGATTCTTTCTTCGCTGCCGCCAGTTTCTCAGAAGACAATCTTCTAGCACGCTGTGCTATGGGCGGACCCGTTGTCTTAATATAATGAGCTATTCCTTGCTCGTTGGAGATAACTGGGCTCTCTATTCCAATAACTTTAGGAAATTTAGTGAGCACGCTAGCAAATTTGTGTGACGGTTCTATCAACAGAATTTTAATTTCTTTTTCTACAGATTTTTGGATCGTAGCAACAGTCATTAATGTTTCACCATCGATCAGTTGTTTATTCTTAAGGTCAGGTATTAAATGGTGGTGTTTAAGTATGTCACCTCCCAATATAGCATATGGCACGTCAGCAATTACGAAATTCCAACTAATAGGCCTTCTAAGGCCAAAATTTAGTGTTTTTCTTACTACGCCATATGTATTGATAATCATATTATTTGATGCGTACAACTTAAATTCTGACAATTCCAATCTCTTATCGCCTCTGGGTAGCAAAGAAATCTCTGCCCCTGTATCAACAAGAAACAGAGTGCAGGAATTATAATCCCAAACATGGAGACGTACAGTTGTTTTGTCTCTGTTTGTAGTCTCCTCACTAACAGGACTTACCCATTTTTTGCATTATTATAATTTGAATTTTGTTTGGGTAACTGTTGGATGCTACGGTTCCGCCAATTACATGGCTGTGTACATCTCACGGCGGCGTTACGATGGATGCGATGGTCATAACACAAGACGTTATTGTTACGGTTTGGAGATTTATTTGCCTGTTGGGTAGGCTTTGACCTATTAGAATTATTCCTGCGCCAGCTGTCTCTCCGTGACGTTCTAAAGACGTTATTTTCTCTGAGTTTGCTATTATCTACATTCTCGCTTCCTTCGTGTGTAGCAATTTGTTTTTCTAGAGCGTCTATATGCTTATTTAACTCTATTGAGATATCCTCTGGGACTGCTTGAACTGCCGAAATAATATTATTTTTTCTTTTATTCTGCAACCTATAGACCTCATCTGCAATCTCTAATTTACTTGTGAGTGTTTGCCCAGGAAGATCAGGACCCATGCCAACAGCAAGCTCACCAGGTAATCGTTCTTTCCACATCTTAAGTACAGTCTCTTGAGGAATTTGCGTACCAGCTAAGTCGGTCAGTTGCTTAAAAAATACTGAGGGTTTGTTTCTCTCCATTTGCAAATTTACAAATTTATCTAATTTTTGCTGAGGGGTTTCTTCGAACTCCTTTATCAACTCAGCTTTAACTGCTTCATACCTAGTACCTTCGGGTGCCTGCTTGATTGTTGTTGCTACAACCAACGTCTCATCCGGTCTAAGGTTATAAAGCAGACTCCATAATTTGTCTGCATCAGTTGATATCTGCGAACTTATGAATTGGCTTTCTAGAAGCATAAACCACGAAGTAGGGTCGTGCTTCCAGAAGCTTTGAAACTTTAGCTGATTAGGCCTGTTGACGTTATTTGTAGCCTGCGTTTTATAGGCATTGCGAGAAGTAGGATTTTGCACACCAGGAAGAGCTTCTGGTATAGTGCTTCCAGTATTAACTATTGCAGCAGCTCTCTCGGCAGACTGCCTCAACATAAGCCTTGTCAAGTCTTCAACTTGATTTTTCAATTCTCGCAATTCCATGGCTGAAGTTAAATTGCCACTAAAACTACCAAGCACGTTATTACCCTTTATATTAAAATTTTCTGGGTTGATAACTGGCGGTGCATACACTACACTATTGCCACTATTTAATGGGTTACCTCCCCCTAACAAGCTAGGTGCAGTATTATTTTCCAAACCTGCTGGAATAATTTCTTTTATTGTACCCGTTACCTGCGGTGTACCGTCTTTACGCGCCTGATTATTATCTACAATATTTGCCCTATTTTTTGGTAATGTTCCTCAACTACTATGATTTTTCGATTTATCCGTTTCACTCACTTGCCCTGAGGCATTCTCATTCTCGGTTTCATTCATACCTGGCAGAAAGGTTTTACCACTTCTCGTCGTACCACGTGGCGGGGTACGTGCCAGCCTATTTGATGCACCGAATGGATCAGTTGCTTTCTTATTAAAATCATCCATCAACGCTCTTTGGACTTACAAAAACGCGACGGCAAAGGCACTTGCCACATAAAAAATATTGTCCAAAACATACAGTACAAACATACTATATACATTGAAGCCGAGACGCATGCGCGGTCGAAGGACGGGGTCGTGGGCACCCTCGAGCTTTCACCGCGTTACTATCTTTAAAGCCTAGGACCGACGACTGGCGCTTTGCTCAGGAGTATTTACACGGCAACGCCAAATTGATACTCGTCGCAGCTGTTGTCTTAAAACAAACCAGCCGCAGTCCTGGCGGTTTGCAATGATCGACATAAAAAAAAAGGTATGATGCAAGAGCGCTCCTAACGTGTCGTTCGGCCGCACGCACAGCTGGGCAGCCAAGAGAATCTTAAAACAAAGCACTCACATACACACGAAACCCGGACGCTGCACGATCACCGATCTATTTAACTAATAATATCAATTTCCTTCTTTAAAACAGTTACGTCAAACCAAACATGAATTTACTAATGACTACAAGCAGGTGATAAGAAAAGTTTTTCATTTGTTATATTATTAAAGTTGATATTTAAAATGAAAAGATTTTTTTTTAAATGCATTTAAGTTTTTATTACAGTAAATAAAACGTTTCGACTCACCTGCTTGCAACACTCGACGCTCGCCGATAAAAATCTTCGCTTTATTTTTTTTAAAGAATTTAAGAAATCGCAAAAAGGAAAAAGAAAGAAAATCACATTAATAAAAAATTTTATCCAAGAAAAATCTTCAATTCATGTAAGATTTTATATTCTCAAAATGGCGGTCGAGCGTCGGTTCTTATGTATCGCCGTTTATCACAAACACAAAATGGCTATGCCAATACGAGACCCAAACCTCATATTGATATTCAATTTTTTACTTACTTAATTGAAATAAAAAAAATGTTAGATACGAAAACTTTCTCAAAAAAAAAAATTAAGCAGTTATCACATAAAGGCAAGCTCGCGCATTAAACAAATAATTCTCCGCCTCAACAAATGTTAGTGAAGAAAGAAAATTCTTGAACGCGCGTCTCGGAAATACGTCATCAAAAACTTTGTTACGTCATGCTTCTTTCTTGAACCTTCGTTCGCCCGTGCACACCCATATATACATATATATATATATGCGTTGCGACGCCAAAATGGCTGACAAAAACGCTTTTTCCTCTGTTTTTTGTTACACGCAGTTACAGAGAACGCTTTTCATAAAGCTTTTTTTAGGTTAGTACGAAAGATAATACGCGCACGCACTTAATAAATACCTTTTATTAAATATGTAGCATGGCTAAGCGAAGACAAGCAGGCAGGCCGATGATGCTACAACGGCGATGCTCCGCCAATGTTGTTAGCGATGACGTCGCTCAGAAGCCCCAATGGCTTCGAGATCTTTGTTGAATGATCCGGGTGCGACCTCTTCCTTTTACCCTTGTAACAAGGAGGCGCAGCGTCAAATTATGACGCAAATTGCTTGACAGTTGATGAGAAGAAGAAACAAAAAAAACCTCTACTATTTTCTTGTGAGTAGTAGGTATAGCGTCAAATTGCGACGCAGATCGATTTTTCGCTGTCTCAACCTCTCCCTTTTACCTTTGTAACAAGGAGGCGACAAGCAAGCAGCAGCAAAAAAAGGAATTGCGAAGTCTCGTGTAGAGCCAAAATGGACGCTGTCGTTGAATAATGGACTCGTCCGCTCCCCTGCAGCACTCGTCTTCCTTCAAAATTTGCCAAAGTCAGAGAAAAAATCCTTCTTCCTTCCTTCTAGTTATCGGGGTCACCAGTTTAGACGATTGACAATGTGTGGTTGTCCACTTAACCACTTAATTATTTGATAATAGATTAATGTGCCCGTCTATGGAGGCACGCGTGTATAGGATAGGAAGGAATCTAAGGCAGAAGAGAGTACGATTAATATATGATATAATACGCTGGTACTACCGGCTACCAGTCTTTATTGGTTTACAGTGCTGAGGCTTTAGCACGACTGACTAACGACGCTGACGCGTCCCGCAACGAGGCCCGAAAGCCCTCTACAGTAGATTTTGACATGCGCACTAAGGCGCTTAGCGTGTAGACACCTACAAGGGCTATTTTTAAATTATAAAATACACAAATATATAAAAATGCATTTTTATATATTTAATAAAGTAGTTTAGTCCAATAAAAACACATATCTTTTTATAATTACAATTTTTTATAGTTTTGACTATTACTTTATCCATTTCATATAATTATTTACCGACAGATTACTGGTTGTACACGATAAGATTTTTTTTTTAATTTTGATAAGGTAATCAAAATTGCTTATACCAAACATAATAGCATAATAAGTAACTTTTTTTTATGCACGGTGGCAAAATCTATTAACTATTCGTAGCTTAAATTTAACTATTTCTAAATATAGGTATGTTTTACGTGAAATTTTAAACAAAAAATGTTGCGATTTATTTTATTTAAAATAAATACTTTTCAGAAAATAAAATCAGAAATTTAACTATTAAAAATAATGTTTGGCAAAAAATAAGTTGTATATTACGTGTCATTCCCAACAAAAAATATTCTTATTACCAAAAGTTAATTACTAGTGAAAAATGGATTTAAAAGTTGATCTATGAAAGGGATAAAGTTGAATGTAAACAGTTGAGAAAAATAAAATATTGGCAAAATGAAAAAATATAACCTTTAGAATTACTATTTTACAAAAATATTATAAAAACCAGTTATTTATCCTCACTAGATTGAAATATAATAATATCTCATGAAATTGACGAAAAATTATATTGTCTCCTGTTTGAGAAAAAGTCGGAAAAAGTTTTATCTACGAAAATTTCATAAATTGATATAAGTACATCAACAATCGTTTTATAGGTACATTTTGTTAAAAAACTATATTTCTCTTATTAAATAAATTTTTTTTAATTATAACTTTTTCGTTTGTTATAATTAATAATTTTCACGTAAACGTAACTAATATTAATAAAGAGATGGGTTGTTAAATAAAGACTCAGAATTCAGCGTTATATTAATAAGATCTATTACGATCTGTTCTATTTATCAAACATGATATAAAATGACTTATCGTCGAAATCAATAGAATAATAAAATCAATATTACTAAAATTCTATTTGTTAAATATTTAAATTAATTGCATTAAATCAATTTAATTGTAAATATTATGTTCCGGTTTTTATAAAATCGGCATATACTCTTCTTTTCATTCGTACTCATGTATACTCATTCGTACTTATATATACTCACTTGTACTCATGCATACTCATTTAAACTTATTTACACTCTTGCAAATTTCTGAATATTAATCCATATAATTAAATACTTATTTGTACTCTTGCGTACTCTTGAATACTCATTGATACTCTTGCATACTTTTCAATATTCATTCGTATTCTACAAATACTCATTCTTACTCTTGCATACTCACTAAATCTTTTTCAAACTTTTTCGTATTCATTTACTTAAAGCGTTCACTAAAAGAGTATTGGAGAGTACGCATGAGAACTAAAGAATACTTTAGAGTACGGAAGAGTCTTTCTATGAGTATTTTAGTGAGAAACCCCTCGATTTTAGGTACACATTCGGAAAAATATCCTTTCTGCCGAGTGCACGTGTGTTCGTATTCATATGAATCAACATTTATTTAAAAATTGTTAAGTATTGAATGTATTAATAATAATTTCATTAAAGCAATAATATTTTTATTAAGAGAAACATATTAATTTTTAAAATATATCTAATGACACCATTTGAAAAATTATCATAACATAATATAAAAATATTGTTTTTAGTATCCTTTTAACATACATTCTATAAAATATAATCTTAACCCGTTAAGCCAGAGAGGCTTAACGCGTTAAAAAGTTATTTTTTTAATATTGAATTTTTTTTAATAGTCAATTATAAAGATAGAAAAATATATGAAATAAGAATAAATTTTTCTGATTATGTCTATAATTTTGAATTTATATTTATGATCTGTCTAGATAGAAATGAAATTTCCCTTAAAAAAGTAAACATTTTGAATAAAATTTATTTATGATTTGCAAGACATTCATTAAGAATGCGGGAAATAAATAATATTCTGTAATATCACTCTAAAATTTGTTTTTAATATAATGATTGAAATTTACAATTATTCTATTAGATTAGTTTTATTTTCAAAGTTATATTATATTAATTTCTAAATAATTTATACGTATAAAATTTACATTATATTTTAAATAAACTATGAAAATAATAAACACATATTTAATATTATTTTAAACTATGAATAAAAAGTTTACATAATTATTATAATTAATAACTTATAAATTGTTATATTATTATGTAAAATACAATTTCAACCTAAATAATTAGCTTTATGTTGAAACTTAATTTTATGAGTATTTATTCCCACAAGTTTATATATATATATATTTTAGACCTGACACTATTTCCCAAAATGTTTAAAGTCTCGCTCCAGATGTTTAAATCCATGTCTCGTTCACATACTGATCTTACCCAGCCTAATTTGGAAAAACCATTTTTTTTCTTTGATTTTAGGATATTTTTCATTTGGACAACTACCAGCTTTGCTAAAATATTTTCTGCGATCCTATAATACATTTATATCATTAGTGTCGATAGAAATAATAATTTCTGCAACAAATTTGGAGACTGATAAACTGTTTTGAAGATTATACAGGCCCTAGAAATTGAAAAAATTCAAACAAAAACGCGTTTTTCTGTGTTTTTTGAGGATTACGGATAATTCATCGTTGAGGTAGGTTTAAATAACGAATTTCAAGTGAAAGTTGAGTACGAGACCTTTAATTTGGTTGTTTATAAAAGTTCTTAGGTGCTTTTAATGCCGAGATATGGTCATTTGAAGCTGGTAAGAAAATCTAAGCATGAAATCTGTGAACAGCATACAAAAATTTTTCACTATCAACACCTTCTTTTACATTTATAAGAAGAAAAAACAATTTCTAACCAGGAGAGTGTCTGAGTTGCGGGTCACAGATCTTGATGAAACTTTGGGATAAGTATTTAGGTATCAAAATATGAGTAAAGTCACAGTGGTACGGTCTAATGCTTCGAAAAACTGAAGTTATTGACGATTATAGTCTTATTTTCGAAAAAATATGAAAAAAGAACTCCTTATTGAAGTGTAAATGATTCTGTCTAGAAATGTCTTTAATAAATTCACAATAACTAAAATGAAAGCAGAAAAAGCAAGCTTTAATTTGCTAGTTTCCGAATTAAAAAATAATAATTAGAACTAAAGTAATGCTTGTTTAAAGTTGAGCAGTAAGAAAGTACCAAAAATAGTCTAAATTTTGAAGGATGGTGATTTTTAGTACTCTTTTGATGCTTAATTTTAAACAAGCATAACTTTAGTTCTAATTATTATTTTTTAATTTGGAAACTAGCAAATTTAAGCCTGCTTTCTCTGTTTTTATTTTAGTTATTGTGGATTTATTAAAGACATTTCTAGACAGAATTATTTACACTTCAATTAGGAGTTCTTTTTTCATATTTTTCTGAAAATAAGACTATAGTCGTCCATAACTTCACTTTTTCGAAGCGTTAGACCGTACCGCTGTGGCTTTACTTATATTTTGGTACCTAAATACTTATCCCGAAGTTGGATCAAGATCTGTGACCCGCAACTCAGACACTCTCTTGGTAAGTCATTATCACAGCTATCATAATAAACCATTTTGAAATACGATTCATACAGAAAAATATGGTTTAAAAATAATAAGGATAAAAATTTTTGAACTTGCATATATGCTCTGTATAGATGTTTTATTAGTCAATGGCTATTCATTTATTTGACCGTATTGATGTCTGCACTATTTAATATATTTGCTATTTCATAATTATTGAAATTATGTACATTTATAACTTTATATGATTGTAAGCTAACATAAGTATCAACGGTTATTTACATATGTGGGGACTATGTAAGTGGCTGAGTATTTTGCAAGCATCGTCTTCATCGCCGATAGAGATGAAGTAGCCATTGTAGAAAAGTAGCATCTGAACTATGATAGAAAGAAGTTTGACGCGTAGGCCGGTGGTTGCTGGCGAATAAAGTTAAATAAAAGAATTAATTATTTTCAACCTGATTGTTACAGATTATTTCTCATCCTTTCTGAACACGCTATTTTTCAGGTTTTATGGGTCCTGGATCTGTATATAATTGGAATTAGTTATTATCATATACACACAACCAATACATATACGATTATTGAGGTGGGTGTCAGAAGTGTTTCTGTATTTCCATGCGAGTTTCTGATCTTTCATGATATGATAGCTAGGTTCGTTACCTGCGTTAAGATAGGCTTATGAATTCCGACCTAAGACTCGAATTCATAGACCCAACTCAAGTAAAGATTGTTACTCAAATCTCATTTCGTCTCTTTCTCTCTCATGATAAGAAAAAAAGGATAAGGGGGTTATTCTGTAAGTGTCTCACAAGCGACACGAGCTGCATTGACCAATCAGAGTATTTTTAGCACTTAAAATTGTAATATGCGCTTCAAAGTTATTAATACCATAGAGATATTATAGATAGAGCAGGGAAGCCATAGGTTTGTGTGTAAGTGGAACCGTATACTCGTTAGAAAGAGAAAGAATACTATGAGACCCTTTGTCTATCTCTTTCTAACTACACTTGCGCATATGCAAGTAAAAAGAGGTAGAGAGAGGTCCCATAGCATTCTTTCTCTTTATAACGAGTATACAGTTTTTGGGCGGTCTCCCCTACTTTATCTATAATATCTTTATGATTAGTACTAGTGACATCCTTCTCTCATTGCTATTTTTTTTGGATGTATAAAAAAACTTTAGGGTTAAATAAACACTGTTTATAACATGGTATAATTTACGCGATATTGTTTCCAATATCTATATAAAAATACCTATATAAAAACTTAATAACTTTTTTTTTTTTGAATTAAGAAAAGTGTTTGGTTTTGAAGAACATTAACTCAAAGGGTAAATATAAAAATACAAAAACAAATTGTTTTTTAATTACAAAAGTGTATAATAATAGTGTATTTGGTGAATTCTCAAAAAATCGACCGATTACACAAGAAATTTTTAATGATGACGATTGAAAAGAATTGATATATTCTATCTTTGTGCATTATATTTAACTTGAATAATACTTTAATGAAGATGAAATTTGAACTTAAGTACTTATGAATACCTTTCAACAAGTACCTTAGTTAAGAGGCGGTCGGAACCAAATCGGTGATTTGCGGTATATATCAAGTCAGCATTTTTCGCTTTACGATAATATTTTGTATATTTTTATGGCTTAAACCATTTCAAATTATTCTTTATATACATGACTAGAGGAAATGACTATATTTTTACCACATGAATAAGTAAATAAATTATTACAAGCATTTATTACAAATATCAAACTGACTTGACATATACTGCATGCAAAAAACTGTCGTGTCGATTGTTAGGTGGCATTTTTCGCTTTATAACAATATTTTGTATATTTTTGTGGCTTTAACTATTTTAAATTATTCTTTATATACATGACTAGAGGAAATGACTATATTTTTACCATATTAATAAATGAATAAATTATTATAAGCATTTATTACAAGCACCGAACTAAGTCACCGATTTGGTTCCGACCGCCTCTTAATAGCGGTTACGTCGAGTTAACGGAGTTTACGATTTTTTTGGGGTGGAATTGATCCAATCAATAATACTTAATGATGAATGTAAAAAGGGGTATAAATAAGTAAATATACTTTTTTATTAAAGAAAAACGAACACTTCTAAGTGGAATAAAATAAACTTTTAATATGATTCAAAGATGATATGTAATAATAATTTTGTGATTTAACTTGTGAAAGCTAACGGAGTTACGTTTTCTAATAATTCACAATTCTTTGGTCAACAAATGGGGTACCTCATTTATAATCTCATCCCGTCATTTATCACAAGAAAGTATAAGGTAACTTGAAATTAATTTTTCAGTCCTGTCACACATTATTTTATATGAAAGTTTTGGCAAAGAACGGAAATCGGCCGATTTTTTGAGAATTCACCATATAATTTTTACAAGCTATTGGATAGTCACAAAGTATTAAAAGATTTTTAATTAAATTTTAGTATTTACTTGCAATTATTGATGTTATATTCTTAAAAGTAAAATCAATATTTCAAAAAAAATGTCAACGTAAAATTTATTTATTCATATTTTACAATTTTAAATACCTGATGCATTTTTTTATTACTGTTTATCTTTAAATTATTCACTTTAGGTGGGAGAAAAGATTGCCATTGAGTCGGTAGATTAGTTCTTTGTTTTATTGACATGTGTTTCAGTGTTTCTGAAGTAAAATAAATTTTTATGTTAAGGTAACAATGATAAGACTCTGTAAAATTAAATTAAATTTATCGCAATTGAAATTTAAATTAAAATTACAATAAAGAATTGAATATACTTACTTTGTAGTACAGATAGTTTTTTGGCGTAAACTCTTTAACTTTGATTTATCCCAATATGCAAAGTAAACTTTTTTTTTTAACTTTTAGTACATAATGAACTAATTTTGGACCCCATAAGATCTTCGCTAATGTTCTAACAAAGTTAGATATTAGTAATTAAGCCATAATTAAAATTAAAGGTAGCTTATTAGTTATTCGTGTATTACTTTTAATTGATATTTTAAAAACTTACGAATTAAAGAAATGTTAATATATATTTGGAATTTTTATAATAATTCTAAATATAGTCCCAATTCATTTATTAAGGTTTGGATAGTTTTCCAATAGTTATTGATATTTTGATACATTTTGTACTTTTGAAAGTCAATCATTCTTTCATTTGATTTAGTATATTACTTTTTTTTGACCTTTAAGAGGAGGTCACGTATCTCTGTCCTTTTCTAATCAAAGAATTGAGTTTTTTACAGAAACTAATAACTTTATCAAAAAATGAAGAGAAAGCCGCATCTCGTAATAAAAAAAGCAATATTTTCTTTGATCAGAAAGAATTTATTTAATTGCTTCGTTTTCAAGAAAACCTTGAAAAACTCAAATCATAGAGGTTAGGGTGGACAATTTGGTTTTTCAAGGTTTTCTTGAAAACGAAGCGATAAAATTAATTTTTTCTTATCAAAGAAAATATTGCTTTTTTTGATGCAAGATGCGGCTTTCTCTTCATTTTTTGATAAAGTTATTAGTTTTTGTAAAAAATCATTTCTTTGATTAGAAAAGGACAGAGATACGTGACCTCCTCTTAAGTATAATTGATTTATTGTTAACCCGAGAAGACTTTCAAACTCGGCAGTCGAGTCGTCGAGCTCGGGCCAATATTGGCAAACTGCGCAGCCGAACTCGGGCCAAGCTTGGCGAAGAACTTGGTGGCAAGATCGGCCCGAGCGCGGCTGCTGTGTTTCACGCTCTATATGAAATAGTGGGGGAAACTATTGGAGGTTTTGGAAATTCTTTTTTTAAGAAACTTTGTATTAACTCTATCTGATCCTGAGAATAAGGGAACTTCAAATATGTCACCTTCCCTTCATTGATAAAAGTTATAGGCACAACAAATGTTTTAACTGCTACTATTTCCTCCTATTCCGTCAAGCATACTATAGCATACTGTTAGTTTTTTTTTGTACCATCTGTGAAAATTACTTTATTTATGAGAAAATTTCATTTGATTAAGTTGCTTTTTTAATCTTTTTAATAATACAGTTTAGGCTCTGAATTTTAAGGGTTTAATTTTAGGTTATGTTGCATTATTTACTGACTTACTTCGAAAAGTATGACTGATATATAATTAAATATTTCTTAAGAGGAGGTCACGTATCTCTGTCCTTTTCCAATCAAAGAATTGAGTTTTTTACAGAAACTAATAACTTTAGCAAAAAATGAAGAGAAAGCCGCATCTCGTAATAAAAAAAGCAATATTTTCTTTGATAAGAAAGAATTAATTTTATTGCTTCGTTTTCAAGAAAACCTTGAAAAACTTAAATCATAGAGGTTAGGGTGGACAATTTGGTTTTTCAAGGTTTTCTTGAGAACGAAGCAATAAAATAAATTTTTTCTCATCAAAGAAAATATTGCTTTTTTTGATACAAGATGCGGCTTTCTCTTCATTTTTTGATAAAGTTATTAGTTTTTGTGAAAAAATCATTTCTTTGATTAGAAAAGGGCAGAGATACGTGACCTCCTCTTAACATTACAATTAAATTCATACACAACTGACAAAAACAATTTAAACGATAAAATAATAATGAATTACTTTTAGAATGAAAGAATTATTGAGTACAGCAACATGCCGATTTTACTATACGTACACGAGTTACTGCAGTAGGCCGGTTCAACCTGTATCGATGCACGCGCAGACCTATAGCGTTATATACCTATAGTGTTCACGAAACTCTGCATCCAAGCTCAGGCTTAGCTCGCAGCCTAGTTCCCTGCCAAGCTTGGTCCGAGCTCGGTACCAATGTCGGGTCGACATCGTAAACTCGGCAGCCAATATTGGCCCGAGCTTGCGGCACTTTAAAAAGTCTTCTTAGAAAGTGAATTCTGTTCAAATAACGATAATATATTGAAGAGTTTTAATAATAATTAGTTAATTTTTAAATTTATTAAATTTAAGCAAAGAAAAATCGAGAAAAATTCTCTTGCGCTTATATAGCTTCAGTTATTCTTAATAAATATTTTAAAGTATGTCTTTGAAAGAATTCAGTATAAATACAAGTATAAACACAATATAAATACAAGTATAAACACAATACAAATACTCAACTTCAACTGTCACACTGCTGGTTGTTTGATTCACTAACCCATCTTGAATCAACTGAAACATGAAAAATAATATTTAATATCGATTAATCATTTTACATTTTATTTTAAAATTCATATTTAAAATTTTCAAATGAAATTTACATTTAAAATTTATATTGATTTATGAAATAATAAATAAAATTATACACATGAATTCAATATGCACCCTGCGCATAGAAATCGTTTACACTCATTCGAGCTTACCTCTTTAGAGTATGTGCCTCTTTCGTATGAGACTTACCAGGAGAGTATATGAGTTCCGGGTCTCAGATTTGAAAGAAATTTTGTGGTCAGTTTCTGTTCAATACAACTAAGAAAAATTCACAACCTTAAGTCTAACGCTAACTTGTTTTTGAAATATAACATATATGTTTTCTGAAATTTTCTCCTTTCTTTGTACTGCAACATCAAACTTTTTATTAACCGACTTTAAAAAGGAGGAGGTTCTCAATTCGACTAAATTTTTTTTTTTTTTTTTTTTATGTCTGTTACCTCATAACTCCGTCATTTCTTAACCGATTTGAAAAAACTTTTTCTTATCTGATAGAGAATGTCTGCAGGAAGTTCCCATACGTGTCCTATAATTATTGGGCCAATATTCGGTTTGTATGACCCAATTATCAAATTAAGAAAACTGGGAGTTTTGTTTTTTCTCTCTCTCTCTCTCTCTCTCTCTCTCTCTCTCTCTCTCTCTCTCTCTCTCTCTCTCTCTCTCTCTCTCTCTCTCTCTCTCTCTCTCTCTCTCTCTCTCTCTCTCCCTCTCTCTCGCTCTCCCTCTCTTACCTAAGCTTCAATATGTATACATGCACACACAACGACACTGTGCCGTTGGGCCTTCTCTCTTTCCTCCTATACATTGCTTGGTATAATGTACTAATGCATGCGTTATGAATTGATAATGGAAGTTAGGCATAATTAGTGGGTCTACCTATATTTGCGCTTTTAGTAGGGGGATACACTAAAAAAATTTTTAACAAAAAACAAAACCAATTTTTAAAAAATGCACTAAACAGTTACAAAAAAAAATTTTTTTTACAAAAAACAAAACCGACTTCAAAAAAATGCACTAAAAAGTTAAAAATAATTTATAATCTTTTATAATTATACGCATAGTACGCATCTAACTCAACACATGTGTTGCAAACATATTATAGATTATCTAATTATTTGTAAACAGCACAAACAAATTATATTATTGTTTAATCCACGAAAAAATATTATTGAAGTCGGCGTCAAATTCTACATCTGTGCAGAACGATTCAACAACTTGACGTTGACTTTGAAAATATTTTTTCGTGAATTAAACAATAATATAATTTGTTTGTGCTGTTTACAAATAATTAGATAATCTATAATATGTTTGCAACACATGTGTTGAGTTAGATGCGTACTATGCGTATAATTATTGAAGATTATAAATTATTTGTAACTTTTTAGTGCATTTTTTTGAAGTCGGTTTTGTTTTTTGTTAAAAAAATTTTTTTTAATATTTTATATTGATTCAAAGCAAATAATTTTGCTTTGATTTACTTGAAATCAGCTAAAATTGTTGATATATAATTATAAAATACAATATTTGATTAAATAAAATACCATTAAAGGTAAAAATTTAATTAAATTTTTAATTTACATCGAAGTCGATGGTTTGATTATCAATAAAATTATCTAGGAACTTGAATGATATTTTCGTATGGTTAAATGTTATTACTTTTTTTTCCTACAATTTTTCAATGATTTATTCCACTATAAATCATGCTAAGTTTTTCTAGCTCGGCGTTGAAAAATATAAAAGTTGAAACATATACGAGTTGAAACTCTTACATGTTTCAAGGCAGTGCTAACAAATCTTATAAGCATGATTTATAGTGCAATGGATATGAAAAATTGTGAAAAAAGTGAGTGATAACATTTAATTATACGAAAATATCATTTAAGTTCGTAGACAATTTTATCGATAATCAAACCATCGACTTCGATGGTATGATGTGATGTAAGTTAAAAATTTAATTAAATGGTATTTTATTTAATCAAATATTGTATTTTATAATTATATATCAATAATTTTAGCTAATTTCAAGTAAATTAAAGCAAAATTATTTGCTTTGAATAAATATAAAACATTTAAAATAAAAAGTTTGATGTTGCACTACAACGAAAGGAAAAAATTTCAGAAAACATATATGTTATATTTTAAAAACAAGTCAGCATTAGACCTTAAGGTTGTAGATTTTTCTTAATTATATCGAACAGAAACTAACCACAAAATTTAGTTTAAATCTGAGACCCGGGGCTCATATACTCTCCTGGTTAGTTTGCCTTTTTGCATGAAATAATCTTGCGACCAATCACAACTATATTTGTATTTATGAAATAATCTTCTATCATCAAAAGTCGAAAAAAATTGAACAGCAAGCTCAACACAGTTTGGAGGAGTTGAATCAAGTTTTTCTTTGATAGCTTTAGACCTAAATTTTTCTGCCACTTGTTCACAAACTTTACTATGTTACACACTTTATTAAGTTGATTATTCATTTGGGGAAGTCGCATTAAGTTCTTTTTTAACAGCTTTAAACGTAAATTCTTCTGCCGCTTATTCACAAACTTTACTAAAATAAGTTAATCATCAGTAAAATTAAAAGCTGATAAATAATTATATTTTTTGTTCTGGAATTTAAAAATTCAGACTGTATCTCTTTAGAAGAAATTCTAAAGAGATACAGACTGAAACTACTTCTTTTAAACTTAGAAGAACTATTCACACTTGTTAAACCAAGATATTTCCTTGGCCTTCTTTTAGATCTTCTTGAAAATCTTTTCCAATTTGCTTGTTAGCTCAAAGTACAGCCTCTTAAATTTTTTTTTTTTATATTTTTGAGCTTGCAATTATTTTAATCTTACAGCTTATGAATTTTATTTTTCAGCGTATTTAAAATATACCAACCACCATGGTAGTATTTCATACTTTTAATAATAATAATTTATTAATTTCACTAAATACTATAAGCGTATTTCAGTATACTATCGTGTTTCAGTATACTATTAACCTTTAGAGAATGGGGAATTCGGAATTTTCAATTTCTCAGTATTTTCTATAAAAACACATAATATGTGTCTCTTATATTGAGAAATACTCATATGTAAAGTGTCTATTCATGGTCGAGCCACTATAGTGGTTTTCCCGTCCCCTAAAGGTTAATATTCATTTATTACATTCGACATTTTTAGTTTTAATATTCGTATATGCTATTATAAAAATAAAGGGATAGTTAAAATAAGGAACATTTTTCTTATATTTATAAGTTTTTATTCATTTATCAATCATGAAATATCTATAAATTTTTATTTTTTTTTTATTTTATACTCTCTTGATAATCACAGTTATTGAAGCATCCTTATGACCAGGCCGGAGTAGAACCTGATACCGACCGAGTAACAATTGAGTTGTTTGTTATTTACTCAAGTATTAATCGGTGTATCTTCAAATTAAAGGTTGAGCGCAATCGATATTATTATTATGAACATCTATGCATGAGAAGAAAAAAATCTACCGCTTTGTTTTTGAGAACAGTAAGTAACGCCAAAGTAAAAGTTTATGTTTATAATATTTTCGCGTTACTTACTTTTCTCAAAAACAAAGCGATAGATTTTTTTTCTTGTGCATAAATATTTATAATAATAATATCTATTGCGCTTAACCTTCAATTTGCAGATACACTGATTAATACTTGAGAAAATAATAAAAATTTTAATTAGACCAGGACAGCGAATCTGGCCTGCTCTGAAGGAGACTTCAGTGGTTAGGCTAAATTTCCATTTCGTAGTTTACAAATTACGCTTTCAGTTAATAAAATTTTTTTTATTTTCAAATTTTCCACCAATTTGTGGGTTTTAAAGAATGATGGAAAATTGAAAGATTTGAAAAATCTTATGCATTGAAAGCGTGATTTGTAAACTAAAAAGTGAAACCTAAGCTAAACTCCGAGATCGCCTTAATAAGATAATCTCATTTAAATCACTTAATCTACTCAGTTCGAAGTCAAATTATTAATAATCAATAGTAAACAATTTAATGCAATTTAGTGGTACACTATGCAACTAGGAAGCAAAGTCGCATTTTTCTCCCAAGGGTGAAGATTGTGTCGTAATTATCCGAACGGGAAATATACTTTACTCTCGTGTTGCATATTTTATTTTATTCCTACCGCAACCGTGGTCACTTTATTGACTTGAAAAAAGCGAGTGCAATTGAAATAAAATTGAATTTTTCTCAATAGAATGATAATTTTCTGAATAAAAAGATTTTGTAATTATTTCATTGATAAAATCTTAATATTTCATTAATAAAATATTATATTAATTTTGTGACAATGAAATTTCATAATAATTTGTTTATCAATGAAATAACTAAGAAATCTTTTAATTTAGAAAATTATAATTCTATCGAGAAAAATTCCATTTCATTTCAAGTTATTGATAGAATATTAATATAATATTAAAAAAATATTAACATTTTTATAACTTTTGTGAGCAACTTTATATAGATAGTATCAGATAGATTATGTAATCAGTCTAAATAAAATATAAATTTTAAATTATAGATCAAAATTTCCACTTATGGCTTGAGGTTCCTGTTACGTTAACCTTTCCAATCTTTATATTAAGTCTGCGACTTTTATATTGAAGTTTCTATGTTCAACATACGTGTTTATGGCATGATCATAAGTTAAAATTATAAGGTGTTCCGTCATAAACGAAAAAAGGTTTTTTTTGTTTTCCCGCCAAAATGGCCCTCGAGTTTTTCGCGTACGCGTCGGCGTTCTTTGTTACTGATTATCAGTCTGGGACGTTAGGAGCGGGGGAAACCGCTTCTTTTACACGAAGGTAATGGAGAATGCGAATCAGTATTTCGTTTGAAAGCGTGCGCAGCGGTTCGGCTTCGAGTGCGGTGCGTGTCTCGTGAAATTCTATTGTAGTGCGTGTCTCATGAGAGTCGGTTAGTCCCGTATCAGTGTAGTATATCTATCTTTGCAACACAGTTGACGTGATCGCCAGTCGACATTCCTCTGTAATATAACGCAGTCGTACCAGTGGCGACTCGTTGGACGAGTACGCCAGTCGATACTCTCCGTAAGTAACGAACTACTAAACATACACACTCCCTTACTAACATACACACTCACTGATTAACATACACACTCACTTATTAACCTACACACCAAGATTTACTTACCTAATTATCATTTATGCCTTACCTTGGTTACCTAAAAACGTGCATTAATAATCAAGTTTGTACAATATATGTATACATATATAAAACAATTATATTTATTTTTGTTCTAAAATAAATGTTAGTTACAAGAACCAGAGTTCATGAATTTATTCCTATCCATCAACTTATTTCATAATTCTTCATTGATACTTAGTCTCATCAATTAGTCGATGATACATTTTAGTGCCTCCTGTGAGGTAAGGCATAAATAACAATTTTGCGCATAAAACAAAAAAAAAACAAAAAGGGGAAAGCGTCGATATATCGGATGAGTTGTAGTATAATATTCTATAAAAAGCTCGCCACGCACTTGAGCGTGATCAACTTTCCCGTTATATCGCACATCTAAATATAAGACAAAATCATGGCTCCACAGCCCATTCCGCGTGTCACCATAATTGCTCAAAAACGTAACGCCCTTCAAGAACGATTAAACTCGCTAGTTAACAGAATTGCGAATTCTACAATAGATCGTATAGAAGCTAAATTGTAATTAGAACGCTTGACTAAATTATTCCATGATTACGAGGAATTGCATGATAAGTTAGTTATTTTGGATTAAGATAATGAGGGAATAGAGCAAATGGATCAAATTCAGAATTTATATTATACTATGGCCAGAAATGTAGAGTGTATGCAGGGGTCGAACAACTTACGAAACGACTAGACGACGGGAGCATCAAATCTTGTTGAGAAACAAAAATTGATGAAATTACCGGAGCCAACGTTGCCGAAATTCGAGGGTAACTATAACACGTGGTTGACATTCTCGAATACTTTTTTAAGTATGATAGATACGCGGCGGGACATTTCTGATACAACTAAGTTCTTATACTTAAAAAATTGTGTGAAAGGAGAAGCTGCAAACAAATTTGCCCATTTGGTGGCAAGTGCGGAGAGCTACCAAACAGCGTGGGTGATACTAAAGGACGCATATAAAAGGAAAAGGATATTTATTTCAAGGCACTTTGACGCTATTCTTGATACAACCTCTCCCGCGACGGTAACACCTAGTGCTCTATCGCAGATTATCGATGGCGTCAGGCAGAATTTGAGCGCTCTTAAATCTCTTGGCATTATTCCTGAGCCTTCGTTCATTGTCCGAATTCTCGAATGCGCGTTGCCACCTACAATCCGCGAAAAATGGGAAGAAACTTTTAAATTGGATGTTTTACCTACGCTTGAACAGTTTTACACCTTTATAAATGAGACAGTATTCCGTATGCACTCATTAGAAATGAGACCAGCTCAGACAGATGGTAAGCGACGAAAGGATCAATCTGCAGATTTCGCCAAGGCGCGCAGAAATGAAAGCGGAGCGCGATCCTACTTGACAGTACCATCGAATCCGTGCAGTTATTATACACAAAATCATCCCACCTTCAAATTTAAAGGGTTCGGGGAATTGACCGTCACGCAGCGTTGGGAGGCTGTGAAATATCGAGGTTTGTGTAGAAACTGCCTTCGAAAACATGGTGGAAAATGCCCCTCTTTGCGGTGCAAACATTGTGGTGGATTCCATCATTGCTCCATTCGGTTCCTTCTCGAAGCGACTCTAAACGGGTCGCGACAACCGAGACCGCCAATGTCCGGGACGAAGGATCGAATAATCAGTTCTCCCAATGACTATCAACAGACATTGTCGAGCCATTTTCGTATATGTCTAATACTTCGTTAATGGTGAGCGCAATCGTTCGTGCACGAGGTCTTAAAAATTCTAGATTCATACACGCTTGCGCCCTACTTGATACCTGCTCTACAGCTCATTTAATAATAATAGACTTTGCGGAAAAACTTGAACTTTTTGTACGCGCATGTTCAACGCAAATCGACGGGATTTGATAATATAAAGACCAAAGCGAGTGGCTATGTAGAAATTCGCATTTGATCAATAAATGATGATTATGAAGGTTTGATTTTGTGTCTGGTCGTCCCTAAAATAGCTGAATTGATACCACACAAGGAGTTTTCACGAGGGAACTTGAAAATACCATCAAATTCGCCGCTCGCCGATCCACGATTCCACGTGCCGCGACCGGTAGATATTTTAATTCGGTCAGGTACTACAGTCTCATTAATTCAAGCAGAACAAAAAACTCTGTGTCACGGTAACTGCCGCTTAATTCTACAAAAAACTCGACTAGGTTGGGTGATAGTCGACAGCCTTGAACATAATCAAGAATCACGTTTATTTTCATGTTATTTAACCGAATTACATAAACAAATCGAGAAGTTCTGGTTGATCGAGGACTTGGAAGCGCGTTCCATGGAGAGATCCGAGGAATCCTTGTGTGAACTCTATTATGCAAAGAATGTTAAACGAGAGTCAAGCGGCCGATATGTTGTGCGTTTGCCGTTTCGTCATGTTAACGTAGACCTCGGACAGTCTCGTACACAGGCGTTCCGTCGATTCCATGCGTTCCAAAAAAGGTTAGAATCTAGTCCAGAGCTTAAAACAGAATATCACAAGGTGATGCAGGAGTACATTGAGTTAGGGCACATGAGTTTAGTATCAGATGAATCCGCGCCAGGATACTATATATCGCACCATGCAGTAACCAAGGCCTCGAGCACTACCACTAAAACGTAGTGTTTGATACGTCAACCAAAACTGATAAAGGCCTCTCTTTGAATGATGTGTTAATGGTGGGCCCTACTATTCAGAGTAAACTGTTTGAGCACATACTTAGATTTCGATCCCATACTTATGTTCTAACCGCGGATATTGAAAAGATGTATCGGCAGATTTTCGTGCATCCACAGGATCGTAGATTTCAACGCATCCTGTGGTACCATGAGAATGCGATTCATGTTTACGAGTTAAATACCGTAACTTTCGGAATTTCGTCCGCTCCTTTTTTAGCCATACGAACGGTGAAACAGCTTGATGATGAAGCTCAAGATTTTCCTCATATCTGTGAAATTATCAAACGCGATCTATACGTCGACGATTTGTTAACTGGCGCTGAATCATTGGGCGAAATATTAAAAATCCGCGACGAAATTATCGAATTATTAAGACGTGGTCGATTCAACATTCGACAGTGGGCGTCCAACCATAAACACGCGTTTGTCAACGTTCACAGAAAAATCTTTAATCCAGATTGCCCCTGAAACAGGGTCAGTTTCGAGAGCGCTTGGAGTCGCTTGGGGCTCTCATCAAGATAGTTTGATTCATACTTTGAGTCCTATCAAACACATAATTAAATTCACGAAAAGGAGCATCCTGTCTGAGATCACGAGAATCTTCGACCCTCTGTATACTCGGACCGATAACTTTCCGTGCAAAGGTCATCATGCAGGAATGTTGGCAATTGAAGGTCGGATGGGACGATTCCAACCCGCAAGAATTGGGTTTTAAATGGGACTCATTCGTACATCAGATAAACGATATGACCGAATTAAGGGTCGACCGTCACATGTTGCTTAGTAACTCGACAAGGATCGAGATACATGGCTTCTGTGATGTCAGTAAGCGCGGATACGGAGCTTGCATCTACGTACGTTCAATTGATTCTTCAAATAATATCCTTGTTCGTCTGGCTTGTTCCAAATCTCAAATTGCGCCACTTAAAGCAATAACGATACCCCGCCTCGAATTGTCTGGTGCGCTCATTCTTCAATCGTGCAACACAAAATGGCCAGTTTACCAGAATCGCGGGTTAGGGTAACATCTCCCTTTGCACATACGGGAATAGATTTTTTCGGACCAATATATATTAAAGAAAAAAAATTTCGAAACCGCAGTAAATTAAAGGCTTATGGATGTGTATTTATATGCATGGCATCGAAGGCAGTACACATAGAAATAACGAGTGGGCTAACTACAGCTGGTTTCTTAGCAGCTTTAAGACGTTTCATCGGTCGGAGAGCTATTCCCGTACATGTATATTCGGATAACGGGAAAAACTTTGTCGGGGCCAGAAATCAACTGCGTGAACATTACGAATTATTTAATTCCGACCAATTTCACAATACTGTAGGTTCCTTCGCAGTTCAAAAAAACATAAATTGGCATTTTAATCCTCCCGAATCCCCTCATTTTGGTGGTATATGGGAGGCTGCGGTAAAGTCGTTTAGGCACCATCTTAAACGCGTTATAGGAGAGAGATTGCTTACAGTCAAGGAGATTAATACATTGGTCATTGAGATTGAAGCAATTCTTAACTCTCGACCTCTCTGCTCTATATCAACCGATCCCAATGATCTCGTCACTTTGACCCCCGCTCACGTCTTGGTTGGTCGTCCACTCACAGTCTTGCCAGAGGATGATTTATTACCTATTCCTGAGAATAGACTCTCCGTATGGAGATTCATCTCTTGAGCTCGAAAGGACTTCTGGAGGCGTCGGCAGATTGAATATTTGAGCGAGCTTCAGAAGCGGCAAAAGTGGCATGCTAACCAAGCTGAGATTAAGGAGGGAACAGTCGTCATACTTATCGATAAAAATCAGCCCTGCATGAGGTGGGAATTGGGTATTGTTCAGGCTGTATGTCAGGGAAATGACGGAATCAACAGAGTAGCAATTGTTAAAACTCCAAGAGGAACACTTAAGAGAAATACTAGAGTCCTTTGTCCATTGCCCGTAAATTCATGATTCATTTCAAAATCAATGGGATTACATAGACCAAGGCAAATATAATCATGGATTGGATAGTTTAGAATCAAAATTTAAAAATTAGATCCCGCGTATAGTAACATTCATAGAGAGATTTTTAAAAAAACAGCTTCCCACAAGTGACTATAAAGAGTTACTTATGCTAAGTCTATTGCTTTCTCATAGAGAAAGCATTGTATCGGTAAAAAAAATTTTTTTCTATTTTTTCATTAATTTGTACATATTTGAACTCAGTGAGTCGAAAAAAGTGGTTTCCAGAAAATGTCTGTATGTATGTGTGTGTGTGTGTGTGTGTGTGGATGTATGAATTCAGTTAGTAAGCTGTATCTCGAGAACTACTCGATGGATTTGCTTCTAATTTTGCATGGAATTTAGTTTTGTGATTAACTTGCTGGGAAGCTATTGATAATTTGGTTCTTCCACCGTAGTTTTCATTTTAAAGTTTTTTTAAAAAATATAAAAAAATTCGATTTTTTCGTTTTTTTTTTTTTGTTTATTACTCGATGAATTTGCTTCAAAATTTGCATGGAATTTATTTCTGATTGCCCGGATAAAATAAATTTTTAAAAACTGATTTTCTTAGCTCAGTTTTAATTTTAGAGCATTTTGAAATTTTTGAAAAAAATGTTTCTATTTATTAAGCCAATAAAATCTTAAAAACTACTCGATGTATTTACTTCAAATTTTCCATACAATTCAATTTTTTGATGAACTGGTGCGGAAGCTATTGGGAATTGGTTTTCTTAGCGCAGTTTTTTTTTTAGAATCATTTTAAGAATTTTTAAAAAATTTCGATTTTTCATTTTTTTTGTATTTTACGTAAACTACTCGAAGAATTTGTTCGAAAATTTGTATGGAACTTTATTTCGACTGCCAAAATTATTAAAACTTTTGTAAACTAATTTTCTTAGCGCACTTTTAATTTTAGAGAATTTTTAAAATTTTTTAAAAATTTTAATTTTTAATTTTTTTTATTTTACGAAAACCATTCGATTGATTTGCTCCAAAATTTGTATGCAATTAATTCGCTACTATCTGAAGAAAACAAGCTTTGGAATACTAATTTTCTCAGCGCAGTTTTAATTTTAGAACACTTTGAAAATTTTCAAAAAAATTTTTATTTTTCATTTATTTTTTTTTTGCGTTAACCATACTATAAATTTTCTCCAAAATTTTCATACAATTAATTCGCTATTGTCTGAAAAAAATTAGCTTTTGGAAACTAATTTTCTTAAAGTGGTTACAATTTTAGAGAATTTTAAAGATTTAAAAAAAAATTTTGATTCTTCTTTTCTTATTTTTTTTTATTCTTCGTAAAGTACTCGATAGATTTGTTCTAAAAATTACAGGGAAATTATTTGCAACTGCCAAAAGAAGGGAAATTTTCAAAAATTGATTTTCATAGCGTAGTTTTAATTTTAGAGCATTTTTAAAATTTTTAAAAAGAAATTTTGAAAAGAAAATGTTATTTATTTAACCAGTTAGATCTCGAAAATTACTCGATGGATTTGCTTCAAATTTTGTATACCATCTATGTTTTTGTATAACTAGGCGGGAAGCTATAGAAAATTTGTATTCATAGTGTATTTTTTTTATTATAGAGCCATTTTAAGAATTTGAAAAAATTTTCGATTTTTAATTTTTTTTTTGTATTTTACGTAAATTAATTGATGAGCTTGCTTTGAGATTTCCATGGGAATAATTTGCATCTGCCAAAAGAAGGATAACTTTTATAAACCGATCTTTTTAGCGTAGTTTTCTTTTTAGAAAATTTTAAAAATTTTCTTATTTCAGTATTTTTCTATTTTACGTAAAGTACTTGATAGAATTACTCTAAAATTTGTATACAAATTATTTGCTACTATCTTTATAAACCAAGTTTTAAATAAATAATTTAATTAGCGTAGCTTTTTGATCACTTCTTTTGTTTTCTGAGTTACTCTTGAAAATTTATAATAGTACTACTGAATTTAATTACCGTTACTAAAATGGACTACTTGGATTTACCAAGCTTAGTCGTGATAAAAAGATATCCACAAGATAATAAATCATTAACGCGAAAACGTAACTGAATATTAAAAAATGAATTTTTCAATTATATCTTAATAAGTCAGAAAAGGTTTTGTAACATTTATAGGATATAATGTTATCGATGATAATACTTGTATTTCATTGGATAAAATGCACTGAAAGACTTAAAGAGTCACACTCACTCCCTGTCGGCGTAAATCCAACTCTTAGTAGAAGAGTAGAGGGGTGAGAGTCATGATTAGGCTGCCTTGGAGAGTAGGAGATACTCCCCAACTTTTAAAACATAATTTAATTGCAATTCGCAATGTTGAAAGTAATTTGTTATAAAGTTGCTATAAACATGAACTGTAAGTTTGAATAATTACCTTGATAAAATAATAATTTATAGTGATATTGCTGAAGAAGAAAAAATTACAGATATAAATAATTACGATGTTGAACTAGTGAAAATAATGCTCATTCAAATGTGCAAATCTAATAGAAGAAGTGAAAAAGGTTGCCATCTTTTTGAAAATAAACGAATTAAGTTGAATTATTAATAATTTTTTTTAGTCATGAAATTAAATTGATTAATTATTTGCTATTGGGAGGTTAATATTAGAAAGAAAAGAGAAGAAGAAGAAAATTAGAAGAAAAAGAAGAAGAAAAAATTACAGATATTAATAATTACGAAGTTGAACTATTAAAAAAAACGCTCACTCAAATATATCTATAATACATTTCTCTTTCTCGCGATTAACGTAATAGTAAATCTATCAGTTTATTTTAATTTTCATCTTGTTAATTTAATTACCGTTACTAAAATTGACTACTTGGATTTACCAAGCTTAGTCGTGATAAAAAGATATCCACATGATAATAAATCATTAACGTAAAAACTTTACTATATATTATAAAATGAATTTTTCAATTATATCTTAATAAGTCAGAAAAGGTTTTTTAACATTTATAGGATATAATATTATCGATGATAATATTTGTATTTCATTGGATAAAATGTAGTGGTTAACATTCAAATAAACCTTATTGAATTATAATTTTAGTGATACAGAAAGAGTACCAGCATCATGCCAATATGCTCATTTATTGGCATTTACCTATTTAAAATTTAGTTAAAAATCTCTTTCAATGTTGAAAGCAATTTGTTGTAAAGTTGCTATAAACATGAACTGTAAGTTTGAAGAATTACCTTGACAAAATAATAATTTATAGTGATATTGCTGAAGAAGAAAAAATTACAGATATTAATAACTACGATGTTGAACAATTGAAAAAAACGCTCTTTCAAATGTGCAAATCTAATAGAAGAAGTGAAAAAGGTTGCCATCTTTTGAAAAATAAACGAAGTAAGATAAATTATTCAAAATTTTGTTTAGTCATAAAATTATAATGATTAATTATAAGCTATTAGGAGGAAAATATGAGAAAGAAAAGAGAAATATATAGAAAAAAAAGATCTAAATAGTAGCAGCTCAAATACAACATATACCATTTTAGAAACGTCAGATTCATATATAATTACGTTTCTAGATTCTTTTGAATTGAACAAACAAACGAAGTGAGAAATATATTAATGTTTTTGCTGAAATATAAAAATAAAATTTTTTTTTATAACAGTTCGTTAACGAAAAACCTTACTTGTGTATCCAAGTAGATAAGAAATTTCGACAGATTCTTCATCATAATTTTTTGTTGTTTTGAATTAATTTAAGTAAGCTAGAGTAAACAAAATTAAACACTTTAAAAGCTAACATTTAACCCAAACAAAATGTTGAAAAGGCAATCAACTAGCATATATATTCAAAATTTATAAAGTACAAAATGAATAAATATTAATGATGGACAATTTTTTTATATTAAAATCACATTTAAATAAATATAAAAAAATAATGAAACTCAAAGAACTCTATGAGAAAGCATTCCGCCAAAGCACTTGGCAGCGTTTTTAGGTGCTGCAGAAGAAATTAAGTTTAAAAGGCCAGGTGCGTGCCACCATGCTCGGTGGATGTCTAAGGTGATTTATACTCTTAAAATATTTTGATTCAGAAAATCTTTTAAATTGAGTAAAAATGAAGAACAAAACTTGTACTCAATATGCAAGTTCATAGTATTTGTATATTTGGAACCATGGTATAAATCGCCTTCAGCCATTACTGCTCCTAACAATGATTTGAATTTACTGAAATCATTGATTAAATACAAAATTATTGATAAATCTATATAAAAACAATACTAAATAAATTCAAAAAACATTTATTGTATTTGTCACCCGAGCTTACTGTTCTCTCTCTGTTTGATAATGAAGTTAAAGCTAGTGTCAAACAGAAAATAGTGCTATCGTTTCAGAACAAAATGATCGATCCTGAAGGAGATAAGCCAAGAAAGATCGATGCATCAGAAATCGACTTCAGCTCGCTACATGAAATAAATCTTGATTATTTCACGAATAGTAAAAGTATGAATTTTTCAAAAAGATTTCATATGGACTCTGAATTTATCATGTATGAGAGCAGCACATGGGATAAACGTCAAGCATACATTGATTCCCGAGGAAAGTTGAAAAATTCGATAACCATAAATGATATCAAGGAAAGAGCTGTTAAATTAACAGAAGGTTTTATAAACACGAGGTCAACAGATGAGAATCAGAAGCAGTATTCAATCCAATCCATCGACGAATATAGAAAAAACTTGTTATCTAGCGATAGAAAAAATGAATTAGTAAAAAAAATTTTTTTAAATTAGATCGCAAATTACTTTATAAGTTTATTTCCTTGAATAAAAAATATTTAGTTATAATAATGTTGTAAATATTTGTTCATATAATCTATTTGTATAATAATATATTTATATTTTATTTTTATTTATTATATATATTTTGATTTAACTGGATAGGATTTTATAAGGAACCCCAAAAAGAGAAAAATAAAAAAAAAGTTATTTAAAACATAAGAATTATTTTTAAACCATATATTTTTGTATGAATCAAACTGGTGTATTATAATAGCTGTGATAATGACTTAAAAACTGTTTTTTTCTTTTTATGAATGTGAAAAAAGATGTTGATAGTAAAAAATTTTCGTATACAGTTCACAGATTTCATACTTACATTTTATTACCAACTTCGAATGATCATATCTTGGCATTAAAAACACCTAGGGACTTTTATAAACAACCAAATTAAAGGTCTTGTACTCAACTTTCACTTGAAATTCGTTATTTTAACTTACCTCGACAATAAATTATCCGTAACCCTCAAAAAACACAGAAAAACACGTTTCTGTTTGAATTTTTTTAACTTTTAGGACCTGTATCTTCTTAAAAACAGTTTTTCAGGCTTCAAATTTGTTGCAGAAATTATTATTTTTATCGACACAGTAGTCGAAAACTTGATTTTCCAAATTTTGATACTTGCTACAAACTTTTCCAGCCAATGTTCAACCAATTGACCTTAAAATTTCCAAAGATCTTCAGTTGATGTATTTTCACGAAATAACAGTTTTAGTTTTTTAGAAAAAATTCAATTTAAAAGTTTAGTTTCAAAAGTTGTTAAAAATACATATTTGTGTGAATTTTATATAAGTAATTTAATTTAACACCTACTTCAACTTATCTTATGAAAATTCTAGAACTGTTATTTTGTGAAGATATATATACTTGAGTTCTCTGAAAATTTTGAAGTTAATTAGTTGAGGATTGTCTAAAAAAGTCTACGGCAAGTTCAAAAATTTTCAAAAATCAAGTTTTTGACAACTCAAACGAATTTGAAACATCGGATGAGGTTTATTAAAAATATTAATGGATCAAAGTCTTATATTTATATATATATATATATATATATATATATATATATATATATATATATATATATATATATATATATATATATATATATATATATATATATATATATTTAAGGTAAAAAGAAGTTTTATTAATAATTATCATTAGAATAAAAATTATGACTACATTTGAATTTTTTTTTCAGGCTTAAACATAGTACTGATACCTTTAGCAGTTTTCAAATGTAAATACTTTAAGTATCTGTGATTAACTATAAATGATTGTAAATAATGCAATCATTAGAGATCACTGAAAGCACCAAAGCTTCAAAGTTGAGCAAATATTAGATTAGATTAGATAATGATTTATTCGTATTAAATATACAAAAGGCGTGTAATACAATATAAGATTACAAATAAATATTGCACTTAAAGTTGATATCACAGTCGAATAACTAACCCTAATAATACTGAAAAAGTAAGTCACAATAAAAAGTGATATCACAGATAAACCGCAGATAATACAAGGATAATCAAGATTATAAAACAATATACGCAATAATACAACAAATTAAAAACAGGCATTCATTATCTATGAGTCATAATATTAAAATTTAAAAGAAAAATGAAAAGAAAAATTCATAAAAATACATAAAATAAAAATAAAAAGCGTACACAATAGCATGAAACTCAGTCAATACTAATGAATCAAATGAAAAAACATTTACTCACCAACCATTCATACAATAAATACATTTACATCTTAAATCTATATATAGGACATTACATAATAAATTAACACAAATAAAGAAAGTAAATGTCAATCGAGGTCAAGTAAGTACCCCCTTACTGTCGCCTTGAACCTTCTGAGAGATTGAAGATGTTTAATCTCAGCAGGTAGGGAGTTCCAAAAATGTGCACCTTGGACTTGGGAGGAATTCCTGCCAGTCTCGGTACGCATAAAGGACACTGCTAAGTCCTTAATTTCTTCCCTGGTAGCCACTCTAGGTACACATCTAGTGAAGAGACCCACTAGATGCTCCGGAATATTCATGCGCACGATTTTGTACATAAGTAAAGCCAAGAAATACTGTCTTCTCGAATCAGTGAACAGCCAACCCATCGCGGCTCTATAAGAAGAGACATGATTCCCCATTCTCAAATTCAATCGCCTTAGTTTTATTAGCATTTAAAGTGAGAGAGGCACCAGCCGCCCACCCTGACATCGCTTTGGCCGCCCTCTGTACAATAAGAATACCCTCCTCCACACTTTCGCAAGGCACCTGCGTGTAAATTTGCAGGTCGTCCGCATAAAGTAGGTGCTCGACACAACCAGAGTCAAGAGCATCACGTACGTCATTAGTATAAAGGCAAATCAACAGAGGCCCCAGTACCGAACCCTGTGGAACTCCTAGGTTGGTTGTCAGCCAACTTGATTTCTCATTTAAATGCGTTGAAACCATTCGCTTCCTCCCTGATATATAGGAGCTAATCCACAAGAGGGCGGCCCTGGAAAGCCCCATCGATCTCAACCTCATAAGTAATTTGGAGAGAGAGATCGTGTCGAATGCCTTGCTAAAGTCAAAAAGCAAAAGTAACGTGACGAGTTTTTGTCTAGACCTGATCTTATGTCGTCAGTTAATTTTTAAGCAAATACCATATTTTTGACATTTTTAACTTATTTGAAGCGTAAATTACTCAGTTGGGTTGCGTTTCAGAAAGGGTATGCTCAATTAAGATAGGTAAAATGCCCCCCATCGCGAAATTCAAATTTCCGTCCAAAATTCGTTAATACATGCTAAAAAATAAAATTTTAAGCTCCGACTTGCTACCTCCTCCCCCTTGACTACTCCTTACCTCAAAAAAACGTTTTTTCAAAAATAATTTTTTTTCGGCACCATATTCACAAATAAGAGATGAAAAAATTTGAGCATATTCTATATTAAAATACGCATTTACTGTAATTTTTTCAGCTTTTCTGGGCCTCAAGAATTAATCTAAAAAACATCAAATATTCTTGAAATCGCTCTCAAAACTTGTAAAAAGAGGGTGCCGCCTCAAAAATTGGTGAGAAGTTGAGAATTTGTGTCCTTAATCTGCCCTTTTTTTCAGACTCGATGGAGTGGTGCGCCATATTTAAAAATCCAAAAAACCTGGTTTTTCGCCATTTTTATTTATTTTTAGCTTTTTTTGCTTTATCAGAAATAATTACAACAAAACTGATCGTTCCGGACATTTATTTATTTAAAAAAAACGCTGCCAAGTGCTCTGGCGGAATGCTTTTTCACAGAGCTCTTTGAGTTTCATTAATTTTTTTATATTCATTTAAATGTGATTTTAATATAAAAAATTGTCTAACATCAATATTTATTTATGAATTTGTACTTTAAAAGACCGATGACAACGAAATTTCTAATCGTAACCACGCTAAGAAAAAAGATACATGAAAAATAAAAATTTGTATGAAAATTTTCAAAACTTTCTTAAATTAAAACTGCACTGAGAAAATTAGTTACCCAAAACTTGTTTTCTTCAGACAGTAGCAAATAACTTGCATACAATGAGCCGGTCTGTGGCACAGTCGGTAGGAGCGTTGGATTCGTATTCTTGGGGGACCAAGATCGAATCCCGCTCTCGGCTGTTTTTCAAGCGAGCACCTCTGTTTCATGTGCTTTGTACACAGAACACACTTACGAGCTCCGTCGCTAAGGAATGAAAAAGTGCAGTTGCAAAAATCAACTGACCTTGCGTCCCAGTGGACCGGGGTTTGATTCCCTAGGAAAAATTAGGGAAAATAATTTTCGAAGTTTTTCCGAGGGAATAAACCCGAAAAACTCAACAAAAAAAATATACAAAAAGTTCCAATGGGCGAAATACAAAATTATAAAAAGTCCCACAGGGCAAACTATATACTCCACCATATACACTCCGCCTGGTAATGGCGGAAGCGAAAAGCAAAAGGCCAATGCGCATTAATTAAAAAAAAAAAAAAAAACTTGCATACAAATCAGTTTTTAAATGTTTTCATTATTTTAACAGTATCAAATAATTTCTATACACATTTTTAAGCAAACTCTTAGAATAGTTTACGTAAGATCCAAAAAAATGAAAAATGAAAAATAAACATTTTTTCAAAATTTTAAAAATTCTCTTAAGGGGATGTAAAATACCGACATTACAGTTTTTCAAGTTATTGCTTCTTAATCAAAAATTTTTAAAAATATCTCTATATTACAGTCTTCCATTTCTACTAATAAAGAGCCTAATATAGAGATATTTCTAAAAATTTTTGAATAAAGATAAAAAATTTGGAAAACTGTAATGTCGGTAACTATGTAGAAATCATATACCCTATTACATCTCCTTAAATTAAAACTACGCTAAGAAAATAAGTTTTCTAAAGCTTATTTTCTTTAGACAATAGCGAATAACTTGCATACAAATTTTGGAGCAAATCCATCGAATGGTTTTCGTAAAATAGAAAATATAATAAAAAAGAACAACTTTTTTGAAAATTTTCAAAATGCTCTAAAATTAATAGTATGCCAAGAAAATCAGTTTTCAAATGTTTTTATTATTTGAACAGTAGCAAATAATTACCATACAAATTTTTCAACAAATTCTTAGAGTAGCTTACGTGAGACCCAAAAAAAATGAAAAATTTAAAAAAAAAATTTTTTTAATTTTCTTAAATTAAAACTGCGCTAAGAAAATAAGTTTTCCAAAGCTTGTTTTATTAAGGCAATAACGAATAATTTGCATAATGATTTTAGAGCAAATCTAACGAATAGTTTTTGTGTAATATAAAAAAAATGAAAAATAAACATTTTTTCAAAAATATTCTGAATGCTCTAAAATTAGAACTGCGCTAAAGAAATAACTTTCATAAAGCTAATTTTCCTCAGACAATAGCGAATAACTTGCATACAAATTTTGGAGCAAATCTATCGAATGGTTTTCATAAAATAAAAAAAAATGAAGAAAAAATTTTTTTTTTTTTAATTTTTAAATTGCTCTAAAATTAAAAGTGCGTTAAGTAAATCAGTTAGTGGAAGTTTTTCTTCTTTTGGCAGTCGCAAATAATGTCCATACAAATTTTCAAGAAAATTCTTCGAGTAGTGTACGTAAAATACCAAAAAAATGAAAATTCAAAATTTTTTTAAAGTTCTTAAAATGGCTCTAAAAAAAACTGATAGATAGATAGATAGATATTATTTTATTTTGTATAAGAGTACAAAAACGTGTAATACAATTTGTAAATACAAAAACAATAAATATTGCACAAAATGCTATAAAAAAGTATAAATGTAAATATTGCACAATTAATATCACAGTCAGTCACTAAACCTAATAATACTGAATAAGTAAGTCACAAACAAAAATAAATAAAAGTGATATCACAAAGTAATCATAAAATACACGCAATATAAATAAAAATAATCATATAAATACCAATAAAATTCAGTCTTACAATATCTATCAGTCACAGTATTAAAATTTTAATAAAATTAAATTTAATACATAATAAAATAAAATAACAAGCGTACGCAATAGCATGAAACACAATCAAAAATAAAATCAAATAAAAATTCTCACTCACCAACCATTCAGCCAACATTCATACAATAAATACACTTACACCTTAAACCTATATACAGGACGTTACAAAAATAAATTAAATAAATTAACATAAATAAATAGTAAAAAAAAAATATTAATCTAGGTCGAGCAAGTACCCTCTCACCGCTGCCTTGAACCTGCTGAGAGATGGAAGATGTTTAATCTCAGCAGGCAGGGAGTTCCAAAAATGCGCACCTTGAACTTGGAAGGAATTCCTTCCAGTCTCAGTGCGCATAAAGGGCACCGCAAGATCCTTAGTTTCTCCCCTAGTAGCCGCCCTAGGTACACGTCTAGTGAAGAGACTCACTAGATGCTCCAGAGTATTCATGTGCACCATATTGTACATAAGCACAGCCAAAAAATACTGTCTCCTCGAATCAGTGCGCAGCCGACCCAACACGGTTCTATAAGGAGAGATATGATCACCCATTCTCAAACCCATTACATATCTCACACATGAATTTTGTAATCTCTGTATTCGTCTTCTCAACTCCTGAGAAGCATTAAGCAGAACTACCGAACAATAGTCAAGATGTGGAAACAGCAGGCCGGTTGCTAGCTGTTTACGCAGAGTCTCCGTGGTGTACCGACGGAAAAACCGCAGGGCATACAAAACTCTATTAAGAGGAGGTCACGTATCGCTGTCCTTTTCTAATCAAAGAAATGATTTTTTTACAAAAACTAATAACTGTATCAAAAAATGAAGAGAAAGCCGCATCTTGTATCAAAAAAAGCAATATTTTCTTTGGTAAGAAAAAATTAATTTTATTGCTTCGTTCTCAAGAAAACCTTGAAAAACCAAATTGTCCACCCTAACCTTTATGATTTAAGTTTTTCAAGGTTTTCTTGAAAACGAAGCAATAAAATTAATTCTTTCTTATCAAAGAAAATATTGCTTTTTTTATTACGAGATGCGGCTTTCTTTTCATTTTTTGCTAAAGTTGTTAGATCGTGTAAAAAACTCAATTTTTTGATTAGAAAAGGACAGAGATACGTGACCTCCTCTTAAACTTTTTTGTAATCATATCAACGTGCGGTACCCATAAAAGTTTAGGGTCAAGCACAACACCAAGACTCGTCACGGAGTCAGAGAAAGGTATACTAATGCCTCCCTCAAGATCAATCGTACGTGACCTATCAGCACAAAAAGAATTTACAAAACGAATATTGCCAAAGACGATTGCCTTGGTTTTATTAGAATTCAAAGTGAGAGAGACACCAGCAGCCCACTCCGACACTGCTTTGGCCGCCCTCTGTAGAGTGCGAATACCCTTTTCCACATTCTCGCGAGGCACCTGCGTGTAAATTTGCAGAATGTCTGCATAGAGTAGGTGCTCAACGCAACTAGAGTCAAGAGCGTCACGTACGTCATTAATGTAAAGACAAAACAACAGAGGCCCCAGTACTGAACCCTGTGGAACTCCAAGGTTGTTTGTCAGCCAACTCGATTCCTTGTTTAAATGCGTGGAAACCATTTGTTTCCTCCCTGATATACAGGAGTTAATCCACAAGAGAGCAGCCCTGAAAAGCCCCATCGATCTAAGCCTAGTAAGTAACTTGAAGGGAGATATCGTGTCGAATGCCTTACTGAAGTCAAAAAGTAAAAGTAACGTGACGAGTTTTTTGTCTAGACCCGATCTTATGTCATCAGTTAATTTAAGAATAGCTGATTGTGTCGAGTTGTGCTTTTTGAAGGCAGTCTGCATTGGGTCAAGTATTTTATTAGCAGTAATATACTCCTGCAATTGGTCATGGGCGATCTTCTCAAGAACCTTTGAAAGAAAACATAAAATAGCAATAGTCCTGAAGTCCTTAGGCGATTTGGGTGCAGAGCACTTCTTTAATGGCACAATACGTGCCTGTTTCCAAAGGCCAGAGAAAACCCCCCGCGCAAAAGAGGAATTGAACAGAGTCACAAGATGTTCACCAATAAATGGTAATGCTTTAACTATCACACTTTGCGGAATGCCGTCCTCCCCACGAGCCTGTGATGAGAAGTGAGAAACTGCAAGAATAACATCGTTAATATTAATTGATTTAAAAGCGAAACCATTTTCGCTGCGTTCAGAAAGAAACTTCTTACGTTCCTCACCATCATCATGTGGCGAAACCGACACCCCAGCAAAGTGCGCATTAAGCTCATCTGGACCAAATCCATTCAGATCCCCTTGAGGTCCGGATAAGAGTCCCAGCTCTCTCAACTCCTTCCAGACATTACCACTTGCAAGAGCCTCGAACAGTCTGTTATGATATTATTCACTTCTTGCACGCTCAATCTGCTCGTCCAACGACTTACGTAAAATTAAAAATTCTGAAAAATATTTATTGTCGTTTGTCCGTTTGTATCGCCTATATGTGGCATCCCTCCTGCGCTGCATCTGTGACAACTCTCCATCCATCCATGGTGGCTTCTTTTTCGTACATTTAAATATTTTCACTGGTGCTAAGTCTTCAATAGCAGCAGTAAGATTATCACAAATGCAGTCAAGTGCAGACTCAGGATCCACTATATCAGTTGTCAATTTGGACCAATCATAGCTGGCCAATTTCTCCAATAATAATTTTCCACTAATATTTTTATAATTTCGATACTTAATTGGATCTTGCACTAAACTGCTAGCATTGTAGGCTATAGAAACTTCAATTAAATTGTGCCGACTATGAAAGTTCGCAGGTACGTTACGTGCGTCCAGTATGGTGTCATTGTCATCTACAAAAATCAGGTCTACCCATGTGCGCGACGATGGAGTTATATGCGTGGCACCGTGCTGGACCAACTGAAACGAAAGCTCAGCGGACAGTTTACTAAGAAACTTCGCATCACTGCTTTTTTGCAGGAGATCGGCATTCAGATCTCCCATTATAATCTTAAAAGAAAAATCGGGAGTCAAACTTACTAATTTATCAATTAGATCCGAATCTTTTGTAAAGGAAATGACAGGAGGATGGTAAATGACGGAAACCAACACAGATTCAGAGTTGCCTGCTTTAACAGAACAAAAAATGTATTCAGCCACTTCAGGCTTGCCACTGGCAGTTATAGTTGTGGTATTCGAAAAAGCTAATATCTCACATTTCAAACTATCTTTGACGTAAAGGGCAACCCCTCCTCCATGAAAGTTTCTATCCTGTCAAAAAATTTTATACCCTCTGACCTGAATAACGTCATCCGAGACAGTCGGACCCAGCCAGGTCTCAGTTACTCCAAACAGATCATAAGAATGGTCGTCACATAGAAGCTCACGCACCTGTCCAATGTGAGCCCTCAAAGAAGTCACATTCAAAAAGCCCGCTCGTAGTGCACCCCTTCTCCCTTTTTGACTCACTGAGGAGATCTGGCTTAGTCATTGGGGAAAGAGTTTATTATTATTTAACTTACTTTTAATAACAGGACATTCATCATTGGGAGCTATCTTAATAACATTGTCAACCTTATTTAAACATCCACTAATCACACACGATTTGTCAGCAATAAAATTTTTGTCTACAATAACATTATTTGAATTACTTAAAATTTGATCTATATCATCTTTAGTAGCAAATGTGTATGCTCTCTTCCCTCTCGCCCGTCTTGCCAGAGATCTGCCACTTCTATGCCAAATAAATTTAATACCTTTAACCTCAGCATAATTCTTGAGATCTTTGAAATTTTTATATGTATCTTTTTGAAGGTATTCATTAATAAAAACCTTATAATGGTTTTTTATGACAGACAGACTGGCAAAACGAGAAAGATCAATGTCTGCCGTTGAGAAACTAGTGATTTTTCTTTTTTTATTTAATATTTTTTTAACCAGACTGGCCTCGGAGAGTCTGACCAGCAGCGAGTGAGCACCCCCCGGACCGTCCCTGATCACGCCGCTTCTAGATTCAAACGATGTTAAACATACAACTGACAAAATGTGTGACTGCATCAAATCCAGAAATATGGTACCGAGGACAGCACAAACATAATCGTCCTGTCGAACACAGCCGTTAAGCAGTCCAGTCCACTGGAGACCACCAATGAGTCACCCTCGATACCACAATTTTGTGTATTGCGAGGATTATCTTTTGCTATTTCTGTGTTGATAATTTGTGTGTTGACGTCTGCTGTTTCCTTTGAATTCGTGTCAGTGTGTGAGACATTTTCACGCTCTTCTACGCGCTCCTGCACACTGAGATCAGAGACGGTCTGCACCACGCATGCCAACCCCACCCCAAGTTCTGAAAAATTCTTGTCCACTCCATTAAATTCAGCTTGTATAGCAGATTGAAGGCTATTAATTTTAGAATTTAAATTTAAATCAGTCTTATCATACTTCTCAATTAGAGTGGACAATTTATTTTCCAAACTACTGACTATCTCCCTTAATTTAATATTTTTATCAAGCAGCCTTGCCTGCATTACTTCAAAATTCTTTATTACTTTGTCCTGATTTTTAAGTTTATCTAAGATGCCTCGCAAGCCATCATCAATACCCATTATGCTGCTCTCAACACTCCGGATCCGATCGAAAGCGCCTAAGACTGAGTCAAGCTTACGAGACAAATTTCCTTTAATTTCAAACAAAGCAGCTTGAGAAATGAAGATGTCAGCATTACTATTCAATTTTACATTGTTATTTGTTAAATTCATTGTTTTATCATTTTTAATATTGGCAGCGGGGGCAACATGCGCAGCGCCACCTTTATTATGCGCCGGTTGAATTAAATTGTTATTATTTAAAGTGTTACTCAAGCTAATCTTCTTATTTTTCGCCGCGCCACTAGCCTTCTGATGTTCCTTGGTTGTTGATTGCCCCTGTATGACGATAACCGGTGGTACTTGCGTGTCAGTTCTCGATGGAGTCGATGTGCTGAGGGGCGACTTCTTCTCTGCCTTACTGACATCAAGTAGTTGGCTATTATTAATGCTAGCATCACGAGCATGTGAACTGGAGGGGGTGCCTCTCTCATTCTTTGTCTTTGTCTTCACACATTTGTTGCAGGTATAGTGGTAACCTGTACCTACTAATTGTATGTGTGTCATACATTTAGCATGACAGCGCTGACGACAAGTCGAGCAATTATACAATCTCTTTGTTCCACATATGTCAGATGACGGCTGCTTACATATGGCACATCGATCCATGATAGCGACCTCTTGCGGCAAATTTGAAAAATTTCGTCGCTCAACGTGTTCTGAAACCCACCAAAATACTGCCTTCGCTCCAGAAACATTCAATTTGTCGCTAACCTCAAAAAAGCCCACCGGTCCATAAAAACTCACATCAGCAAAGCAAGAACAGCATCACTGCTCACAAACTTGAAACAGACACTGTCTTGCATTAAGGCGCCTGCAAGTACCCTGAAACAAAAACGCCCGAAGGCAGCTTGCGGCAGAAAAAAGTCAAATAAGTACAGAGCGTCTCAAAGCACGTCTGGCGCTACTTACGTGTTCCAAAATGGTTAAGAAGATCAATTTTCAATAGCTTCCCCCCCCCCAGTTGGACAAAAAAATAAATTGCATGCAAAATTTGAAGCAAATCCATCGAGTAGTTCTTGAGATATTTTTGGTGTACTGAAATCATACACACACACACACACACGCGCACGCACACACACACACACACACACACACACACACACACATTTTCTGGAAACCACTTTTTTCGACTCCCTGAGTCTAAATATGTACAAATTAATGAAAAAATAGAAAAAAATTTTTCTTACCGATACAATGCTTTCTCTATGAGAAAGCAAAAAGTTAATAATTAATTAGAATATTTTGATATAATAATAATTTTCGAAAAAATATCTAAATAGACCGCGTGCACGACATATATATAAATATATAAATATGTTCGGGGCTGCTATTCTCTCTTCACCGATCGATGACGATCGATAAAAGAAGAGAAGCACGGAACAAGCAAGTATTTCAGCTTGTTTGTAGACGTTTGGCCCTAGAAACCGAGGTACAAGCTGTTGCTTGAAGATTTTAAAACACAAAAAAATCAACTTTTTTTCAGTTTTTATTTTAAATTTTTTATTCTTTTTTTCAATTCAAAAAAGTTAACACTTCTTGGTTGAAAAAGCAAGCAAGTTTTCTTATAAAATACAATGTTAATGTAAAATAAAAGATTGAGTTGCGCATTTCATTTTATTTGTTTCTAAATAAATAATTAATTGATAAAAAGTCTGTTTTTTTCATTTCTTTCTTTTGTCATCTTTTCTAAATAAAAATACTAAAAAAGAATCAAAAAGGAATCTTGGACACGAAAAGACGTCTAGTCGACTACATTTTTTGGTGCCGAAACCCGGGAATCAACTTTTCGGAACTGGGTTGTTCGTGTCAAGATAGCAGAAAAATTGAAAAAAAAAATTTTCGCTCAAGAAGGTTATACAAAATCTAATACGAAGTTGTTATCAATAAGGCTTTGTACATCTATCATCAATTTATATGTAATATTATAATGTTCTTATTTTTTTCTTTTCCTTCTTGTGTTAACATTAATGAGATGTAAAAGAATTCTCTTTTTATTAAAAATTCTAATTAAGTAAACATTGTATTATACATCGTTAAAGAATTTTTTTTTAATTAAAAATCAACCTTTTTTTCTTTTTCATTAACCCTTTCAGAACCAATGTACATTACAACGCACATTGACGTTTTTTGGTTTTTTTAAAATTGTGCAAAAGTGAATTTAAATTTTGTAAAATAGATATATATATTAGATTGAAGTGGACTATTTTTTATATCAAACTGGGCGCCTAAAATATTATATCCTAGATTGAAATTGAGAAAGCTTAAAAAGAAAAAAAAAATTTTTTTATCGCAAGAATTACTTAATAAATGAACACTTACCATCCCTAAATGGTTATCAGAATATTTCATGGTAAAATAAGAATTTCGTTCTGAATGGGTTAAATGTCAATAGTCTATATATAAAAAAAACAATCGCTCATACATTTAAATCGAGGTTAAAGGTAATCGTTTGAGAAATGTCGAATACATGTCAAGGAAACCAACAAAATTGGCGTAGAACAACAGCGATTATCGAAAATGCTCCTTCTACTTCTGGAACTCAGAGAACGAATCAAGCAGTTTTTTCTAGAATCCCTCGCCCTATCTTGAGAGTGCGTCAACCTACAGTTCAAGAACGCAAGATCGTACCTATAACCACAACAGGTCGTAGAACTCGTCAAACAACAGCGACTGTTGAACATACAGATCCTCCTCTTTCTACAACGCTTCAGCGAACGCAACAATCGGCTTCAACGGTTACACCTACAACTACGTCAAACAACAGAGTTGGTCGACTTCAAGCGAATCATGAAAACTCTCTGACAGCTGAAAATTTAAGACGTCACGATGCGTTTCGTAAGGATGGTCCTTCTTCAACATCACGCAGCAGTAATTCACAGCAAAAGAAATCAACGCAAATTCAACAAAATTTTCGAGCGCAAGTAATTTTAAATAAAAAACGTAAATCCGCGTCAAATAATGATTTGCCGAATAAAAGAACGCGTTTCGCATTAAATTCCGAAAAAGAAACAGAAATTTTAAATGAAACTGAAATTAGCGATGAAGAAACTGAAGATTTAGATTGTTCGGATTTTGAAAATCAATATGTCAATAATATAAATTTACAAAGTACTTTTTTAAATCGTGAAAATCAAAATACGCGGATATCTTTAGAGGATCGCGTGGCAAAAGCTGTTAAAAATTCTTTAGCAGCAGTTAAAAGTTCAATGATGAATAATGAAAGTTTAACCTTTATTAATAGAATGACAACTGCTAAAGCTTTGCCAAAATTCTCTAGAAATCCACTCGATTAGTTTAGATTTAAACAATCCTTTGAAATATTTACAGCTTTAGGTGACTATACAGTACCTGAAAATATGATGCGATTGTCGGAAACTTTAACTGACGAAATTAGAAATGCTACGAAATCCTTGTTAATTGTTGGTTGTAGTTCTGACGAAATAATAAAAACCTTAAAGATGCGTTTTGGTGATTCTAAAGTAATTTTAGGAAAAATACTATCCGAAATAAAAGAGCTTCCGAAAATCGAATCTTATAATTGTATTATAGTAAAATTTGCTACACGTTTGAAAAACGCAGTTACAGCAATTAAATCGCTAAATAATGGTTTTGGATATCTATATAGTTCTGATTTAGTTGAAAATATATTAAAAAAGATGCCTGATTCAATGCATCGCGGATATATTGAATACGCTGCTAAAACTGAACAAAACAAACCTGATCTCGAAAGAATAGCCAAGTTTATTTTCAATGAAGCTTAAAGAAGTATAGAAGCGGGAATTATTACTCATGATAAAAATGAAGCGTCGAATCAGACATCTAAAAACATACGTAATAAGACAAAAACAGTATGCGTAATTGAAAGTAGTAATAAAAAAGGTAGTTTCGAGGTTAAAAATAGTAATAGAAACTTACATTGCTTTTGTTGTAGTCGTAATAATCATTCAATAATAAATTGTAGAGATTTTAAAGAAACTTCTATAAGTCAAAGATGGAAGGTTATAAAAGCTAATCGTTGATACTTCAATTGTTTGGGTCACAATTATACACGTCAAGTATGTAAAAAAGACTCGTGTAGAATGTGCAATCGTAAGCACCATGAGCTCCTTCATACTTCAGACACAAATAGCTCTTAATTTTTTCAAATAAAAAATCATGAAACAATTCCATCTCAGTCAAATAAACAAAATAATGTTGTTGATGTCTTGCTAAATTCAGATAAACAATATTGACTCGAAAATCGTATTTTTTTGAAAATTATTCCTATTATTTTGATAGGTCATTTTAAACAAAAATCAATAAATGCCTTATTAGATGAAGGTACATCAGCAACATTAATTAATTCTAAAATTGTAAAAGAAATTGGAGCAGAAATTTTAAAAACTGAAATAAAGTTGAAAGGAGTTGGTGGAGAGCATGCAATCACATTTTCTTGAGCAAAAACAAATTTAAGAGTAAAAATTAATAATTCTGAAAGATATGTGAAATAATTGACGATTTAGCCTTCACAAAATATCAGTGAAAATTTAATTAAATATTGTAAAGATTTACATGAAATTCGCGTGAGTCCGTATAGGAGAGAGGAGCACCCGATATCCTAATAGGTCAAGATAACGCTAATTTAATTATAACACGTGATTTTAAAGAAATTATTAATAACAAACTTTTAATTTCAAAATCTTTGCTAGGCTGGTCTATTCATGGTATTTATGAAAACGATTTTAAACAAGTTAATCACTTAAAAATTAATGATGAATTTTCTCAAACATATAATAATGATTTAGATAAATTGATAAAATTTTATTTTGATATTGATTCTATTGGAATTCAAAATTCTACTGAAATTAATAGCGATGAAAAATATGCAATTGATTTATTGGAAAAAACAAGTCGATATGTCGGAAATGCGTGGGAGGTAGGTCTTTTATGGAAAAAAGATATTAATAAATTTCCAAACAGTCGTACGCAAGCTATGCGTAGATTAATGTTTCTTGAAAAAAAGCTTGATAGGGATCCTTCTTACGCTAATTTATGCTACAAAGAAATGAAAAGATTAATAGGAAACGGTTTTGCTGAAAAAATAAATAAAAATTTGTTAAGCGACGAAATTTGGTATCTCCCGCATTTCGATGTACAAAATATAAAAAAGCCCGGCCGTGTACGTTAAGTATTTAATGCAGCAGCTAAGACTGAAATGACCAGTTTTAATGATTTGTTATTAGCTGGACCAGATTTGTTAAAATCTTTACCTGGAGTGATCATGCGTTTTAGACAATTCTCATACGTGAAAAAAGCCAATATGCGTGACATGTTCTTAAAAATTAAGATTCGACCAATGGATAGACACGCGCAGAGATTTTTATGGCGAGGTAAGGATCATATTAATGAATCGGATGTTTATTAGCTCGATCTTATTTGGCGCGAAATCGTCCCCTTGAACTGCCTTATTTATTAAAATTACAAATGGGATTTATTTTCTACTCGTTTTCCTGACGCCGTAAAAAGTATTAAAAATAATACTTATATGAACGACTACCTTCATAGTTGTGAATCTATTAAAGAAGCAACAAAGCATATTCAACAAATAATTGAAATAAATAAATATGCAAATTGGGAAATGCATGGATGGGCAAGTTATTTTAGTTTAGTATTTGGTAAATCGAAAATTAATTTTGAGGCCAATAATTTAATAAAAGCAATTATATCAGAAAACGGAAGAGGAAAAGTCTTAGGTTATTATTATTATTAAGGATAACGGGCAGGTAGTTCTATGAGAATAGAACCACTTAATGCTGCCTAAGCCAAAGGCCCTTTGCAACTCCATGGTCTATTCCCACCAGCAACCCTTCACCATAGCCTTATGGATGGGTTCCGGGCACGTGCGGTTAGACATAGTTAGATACGCAACGTTTCGTAATCTCTTTGTATAAAGAAATCACATTATTTAGAGGGAGTAACTTGATTTTGTTAATGTCAGAGTACTCCATTCCTATGTGTTTCATTCTAGTTGTCACTAGTTCCTCATACTCACAGAGGATGTGCTGAGCCGTCTCCAAGGTGGCCCCGTACCATCCGCATGCGGGAGAACCAGCCACTTTCATGTTGTACATGTTGTGATTTATTTTTTTACTGTCGCTATTTGTGCGACAATTTTTATATCTTCTCTACTTAGGTTCAGACCCCGTGCAAACCACGCATGATCGGGATCGTCACCCAGCAGAGCTTTAGCTTGTTTGCAACCTGGTGTATTCCTCTAGGTTGTCCTACGTTGTGTCTCTCGCCATTGACATATTCTTTCTTTAATTTGGCTCATCTGAATTCCCAACGCAGGTTCTGGGCCAATTAGTGGTGTTTTTGCGTCTGCCACCCTGTTGCTTTTGATTCCCACGTGACTGCGAACCCAGTGAAGTTTGAGTTTCCTGCATCTTTCTCCTAAGGTATTTAGTGAGTTGATGCATTCCTCTACCAGACTAGACTTAGTTTTGTAGCTTTTCAAGGCCATGAGTGCCCCTTTGCCATCCAAACAGATGTTCACTATGTCTTGGTTGTTCGCATCCAGTGCTATCTGAGCACAGATCAGTATGGCCACCAGTTCTGCCTGAAAAATTGAAGTCTGCTTGCCTAGCGGGATCATAGTCCCCTTCCCGAACCTCCTTCGATAGATGCCTGCTCCAGTACCCGTTGCGGACTTTGATCCATCCATGTACCAGATGTCGCTTGAGTTCGGTATTCTGTCATTACCTTTTTCTGACAGCCAGTCTTCTTTCGTTGGGAAAATCACCTCGAATTTATTGTCAAAGTGATATTTCGTCACCATCAGATCTGACCTCATCTTTAATAATACATCCTGTTTAAGGCAAGGAGGGTTAGTGTGTTCACCTTTCCCTGTTCACATATTGAGAGTAATCAGTCCTCATGCAGACCTTGTAGCAGCCTCTTGTACATACAGTTGTAAGGGTGCTACTCCCATCAAGAATCCCAGGGCTTCTATGGGAGTAGTCCTTATTGCCCCTGTCATGTCTCTCAGGACAAGTCCCCTTAGCCTATCTAGGAGCTTCGCTGTTGTTTGGCTGGTGCGTTTCCACTATACCACTGCTGCGTAGGTTAGTCTAGGAATGGGAATTGTCCTAAACATCCACAGGATGGTTGAGGGTTCAAGCCTCCAATTCCTTCCAATAGTTCTCCTGCTAAGTCAAAACATATTGGTGAGCTTCCTGCAGTGTTCTTCTACCTGGGGTTTCCAGTGTAGCTTGCTGTCCAGTATAACCCCCAAGTATTTGGCCTCGGATTTTGGTGTTAATACTTGGCCTCCTAACTTTAAGGTTTTGTGCAGTTTCCACTTGCACCTCCTCGTAAAGACCACCACCTCTGTTTTTCGATAATTGACAGTTCGTTGGTTTTGCACCAGTAGATTTGCCTTCTGTGTAGGCGTGTTGTTCTGGCGATAGCGGATTCTGCGTGAGAACCGTCTCCTTGATGTATCTGTCGATAAGCCTCTCTATCGACTTGAGCATAAAGGACATCAGACGAATCGGCCTGAAGTCCTTTGCCGTAGAGTATCTGCTTCTTTCTGGTTTTGGAATTAAAACTACTCTTGAATTTCTCCAGTTTTCGGGTGTATAGCCCAGCCACAAACAGGCTCTCGCCAGTCTCACGAATGGGCCAAGGACAACCTCCGTGTCCTGCTGAAGCAGGACCGGGTACACCCCGTCCACCCCGGGAGACTTAAACGGCCCAAAGAAGAACCAAGACCGCCTGACACGGTCTGGGGAGACGATCCTGGCCGCAAGCTTTACCCTAGCTGACTTATCAGTGGGTCTACCGCGACCAGGACTCCAATTCATTCTTAAAATGTTATCAGGTTGATTACTCTTCCCACCCTCTAGGTTAATAAAACCCGGAAAGTGCGTCCTCATCAGGCAACCCAAAGTCTCCTCGTCCGTCTCTGAGTAACCACCCTCTGGAAGCCTAATGGCACCCAACCATGCCTCCGAATTCTGTAAAAACAGTTTGTCTAGTCGAGATGCCTCCGGACCTTGTTCCACTTCCGAACAGAACTTCCTCTATCCTTCCGTGTGGGCCCTTCCGACCTCCGTTCTGTATTCTTTCTGTTTGTTCCTCCACTTTTGCCAAGGTAACTCCGCTTTGGATTTTTTGGCCTTTTTGAACAATCTTTTGACTGTCTCCTTAAGAGTTTCCAGTTTGTGGTTCCACCATGGAGACTTATACTTTGTCCTTGCTTTCTTGAAAGGACAGCTCTTAGAGAATGCCGAGATGATAGACTGTTGGAGTATTTCCGCCGCTTCTTCTATCTCTTCCCTATTCCCAACATATTTAGGGAATTCTCTCATCACTATTGAGAGTTTCTTTTTGTATGTACTTCAGTCCGTGTTCCTTGGGTTCCTAATCCATTTGACCTCCTGAAACAGAAAACAAATAATAAACGTGATCTTAGCATGATCAGAGAGCGTCGGTTCTTTCGACACTCTCCGATCCTGCACAGCATGAATAAAGTTTTGTGAACACAGTATTAGGTCGATCACCTCTCTTCTCTTTATATTAAAGAAGGTAGATTCCGAACCCCTATTTAGAATATCGAGTTCTATGGTGGCTAAGTACTCGAGTGGGCCGATCCTCTAGCATTAGTATCCGTGCTGCCCCACACCGTATGGTGTGGATTGGCATCACATCCCAAAACCAGAGGGAGCCCCCTCTTGTCACAATAGTCCACTAACTTAATTACCTCTTTTGTAGGAATTTCGTCCTCATAGGGGAGATAGACTGAAGCTAGTACTACCTTCTTTGAAACATCTCTTATGTAGAGTTTCACCTTAGTAGCCACATCTCGAGGAATGACTGCCATAAGTGGTGTGTTTTCCAGACCTTTGATCCAGATACACGCTCTGGGTTTGACTGGTGTTGGATCTTTGACAATTTTGCCATCTCTTCCAAGTTCTTTGATTGAGCCTTTGACGGTCCATGGTTCTTGTATCAATGATACATATGTGTGCGTCGCAGACTGATTCCTCGCAAGAAGAGCTGAGGAGTCTTTACTGTGGTGCAAGTTAATCTGAGTAATTTTAAGGATCCCCTTCATTTGGAAGTTCTCCTATTGATTACTTGATTCTTCCATGGCCTTAACAGAGTATCTAACTTCAACTCTGTCCATACCATAGTAAACCTTGTTTTCTGATAAATTCAGACTTTTGATAGACGATTCGGGAATGCTGACTATAAGTATCATTTCCTCCTCGTCTAAGTTACCTTTCGACTGCTCCGTTGACCCTTGATCCGGTTGCGTCCTCTGCTGGTCCTTCAGTTCTGCTGGACCCTGTTGTTGTTGCAGTTTGCTTGTCTTCCGGGATTCCGAGACCGCGCGAGAGGGTCGGGGGTTGTTTCTTAGTCATCTCGGGTTGCTGAGCCATCCTGGACTCAGCTAGGCGAACCCTCGGGCTGACGATGTCAAGCCGGATTTCCTGCGCCCCCGACGCCCGTACCCCAGGCGCCCTACGACTCTCAATCGCCAGGATCCCCAGAAGCCGTCAACGCCAGCAGCACGAGCGCCCCTCACCCCACGTCCCCAGAGCCTGCCTAGCAGGATGAGACGGAAGCAGAGAGGCACCGACCCAACATGCTCCGCTCGAGAAGATCTTAGGCTCCCAAGCCTCTAAGACTAATCTTCCCCACCGTCCTCTTACGAGGCACCCTACAAGGTCCTACAACCCCTAGAGAAAGAAGTCTTAGGTTTTAAATGGCTAAATAAAATAGACAAATTGACGTTTAATTTAAATTTAAATAAAATTTCAAAATAAATTATATAGTAATCAAAAACGTCCAACTAAAAGAGAATTTTTAAGCGTGATATTATCTGTTTTTGACTTTCTCGGTTTTCTCACACCTCTTACAATTCAAGCGCATATAATAATGCAACAAGTTTGGTCTAGTGGAATTAAATGGGATGAATTATTACACGAGAAACAATTTTCTAAATTGAAAAGTTAAAAGAGTTAGTAAAAATAAAGGAATGTAAGATTGAACGCTGTTATTAATTAAAAGATTTTTAAATAAAATGCCTAGAATTACACGTGTTTTGCGACGCGAGTTCAAAAGCTTATACATCTGTACGTTATTGGAGGTTCGTTCAGCCCGGAAATATATTTCACACTTCCTTCGTAATGGCAAAAAGTCGAGTAACTCCGTTGAAAACAATTTCTATTCCTCGGTTAGAACTTCAAGCTGCGCTCCTCGTGATAAGATTAGGTAAAATTATAACTTAAGAACATAATTTTTAAATAGTAAGACGCGTGTATTGGTCAGACTCAAAAACTGTTCTGCACTGAATTAGAAAAGACCCTCGAGATTTTAAGATTAATGTTTCGAATCGTTTAGGAGAAATTCGCGAAAATTCTAATATATTAGAATGAAATTGGGTTCCTTCGAAAGAAAATCCCACCGACGATGGTACGAGAGCAAATCCTGATGCGTTAAATGATTCAAGTCGAGTTCTTCAAGCCGTCGATATTTTTAAGAAATATGTTCGGGGCCGCTATTTCCTCTTCACCGATCGATAACGATTGATAAAAGAAGAGAAGCACGGAATAAGCAAGTGTTTCAGCTTGTTTGTAAACGTTCGGCCCTAGAAACCGAGGTACAAGCTATTGCTTGGAGATTTTGAATAATAAAAAAAAAACTTTTCTTTTCAGTTTTCTCTTTAAATTTTTTTTAAATTCAAAAGAGTTAACACTTCTTGGTTAAAAAAGCGAGCGAGTTTTTTGCAAAATAAAAAATTTACCTAAAATTGCTTAAAATTAATATAAATTTTAGCTAATTTCCATCTACATTTTGTATAAATTTAGCTAACTTTAAGCTAACTTTTAGCTGATTTTTAGCTAATTTTTAGCTAATTTTCAGTAAACTTTTAGCTTAGTTTTAGCTAACCAAGGACAAATCAAATTCTTATACACAGGGACAGCGGCGGCGGCGAAATCTTTTTATAATATAAACAAGCCCCCTGCGCGCAAGCGCAACCCCCACTTAACATGTAAAACTTTTAAACATAAATACTTTTATAATTTAATCATTGAATTTTTCTTTTTTTTACTGACATAATTTAATTTATCAATAATTTTTCTATTTAATTTAGAATATATTATTTTTATTTTCAAATAACTTAAATAATATAAAGTTTAATTTAAATTCACTGATAAATTGCAATTAAAATACTTATTGAAACAATGTTTTATATTATTAGAAATAATAATACTTTTATTTTACATTTTGATTTACTTAAATCATTAGATAATTCTTGCTTGATTTAAAAAAGTTTTTAGAGCAAGTAAATATTAGAAAAAAGAAATCTTTTTCCAATCGTAACAAAAAAATATTTATTTACATTTTTTAATATTTTGGTATTTTAAAATTTTGTATAATACCGTTACCAATATTTAATAAAAATGATCCGAAATTTTGATTATTATTTCTCATATTTTTTGTTAATTTAAATACTTTAAATTTTGGCCAATAATCAGAAAATTTTGAAGTTTCATTTATTATAATTGTTTTTGTACTATGTTTAATTACAGATAAAGTTTGCATAAAATCACCTCCAGTAGTAGTAATTTATTCACAAAAATTTTATTTTTTATTGAACAAATATCTCTTATAAGTTCTAAAGCTTTTTTAAGTATCATTGATGATTCATCCCATAAAAATTCATCATTTAAAAGCTTTGTGACTTGTATAACCACCAGGTAATAAAATTGATACTATACCTGTCCAGGCCATGGCTAAGATTTTGTTTTTCCTTTACTTAATAAATAATGAATTAGAACATTATATAATAATGTTTTTTCTGTACATCCAGGTCCATTAATAAAAATACACTTTTCATTATGTTTTAGATTAATGATATAATTGAAAATTTCTTTCTGATCATTATTTAGTAATTTATAAATATTTAAAAATTTTTGATTATGTTCAAATCTATTTTCTATTAAATTGTTATTTTCTATTGTCGTTAAGGGAATGGAATATGGTAAACCAAAATCTGAATATTTAAAATTTTCTGCATTTAGAATTTCATTAATTTCAAGCAAAGCTTTATTTTCATTGTTGTCAAAGAAACCTTCGCAAAAATATTTCTTATATTTATTCCAAATATCTGATGCTAATGTAAAACTATTATCTGTGATTAAAAACCAAGCAAAATTTTGCCTTAATTGTTTTGGCATCATTACTTGACGAGCTTCATGAAAAATTTTTAAAATTTCTCATTCACATTCTACTAATCCCATAGCTATTGCAGCTTCTCTGAAAGTATCGTAAACTTTTCCTTCATAAGTTTTTAGATCTTCTTCGCAAGTAGCTCCTTTAACTCGATGTAGAATTAATTTTAAATGAAATCTTTCAATGTCATCAGAAGTTAAATTTACTAATCTTCCAAAAGTATCTGAAATTTTTTTTCGTTCAATCCATTGTTTTTCAATTGATAAATAATAATACTCAGGTATATTCACGCAAAAAATGATATGGAAAACAAATGATATCTGTATAAAAATTTATGATGACTATATTGACCCTAACGAAGATTTATCTGATAAAATTATTTTATCTTCTCACAATGATAATATTTATTAATTGAATGACACTATTTGAAAAAAATCAAATAGTACACAAAAAGAATATTACAGTATAGATTATGCTAAACATAAAGGTATGTTGATCAAACAGAAACAGATATTGATGATAATGATGTAATTAAAAATATTGTTTGGAATGATATTTTACAATTTTTTTTTATAAAATTTTAAAAAAATTATTACAATTATATTTTATTTAATAAATATATTTTTTTTCAGATATAATAAATATCATTGTCAAAATTGTAAAAGTCGATATCGAAATTTTCGATCTTTAAATAAACTTATATCGTTTTCATAATAAAATTAATAATACATGTAAATTATGTAGAAAAATATTCAAACATCGAAAACATTATTTACTACATATACAAGAACATATTGTTAAGAAAGAATTTTCATGTAATATACGTAACAAAAAATTTATAAGATTTTCTCATTTACTAAGACATCAACATGTTTAAAGATGTAATAAAAATAACAATGTTAATAAAACATGTAATGTATGCTTCAAAATTTTGAAACATAGGAAACATCTTTTAAGACACGTACGAGAACATAGTAATGAAATAAAATTTTCATGTAACATTTGTAAAAAAAATTTTAAAAGAATTTTTCATTTGAAAAGACATAAGCTCAAATGTAAATGTAATAAAAATAAAAATTAATTTATAATACTCAATTAAAGTATTTATTTCGATTTTTAGCATACAGTATTTAAATTTTATAATTTAATTATAAAATCCAATTCTTTTTAAATATTTTAAAGCAAATTATCAATAATTTCGGAAATCATAGCTAAATTCATCTAAATTTTAGCTGACTTTTAGTTGATTTTAGCTAAATTTTAGCTGAATTTTATCTGAATTTTAGCTAAATCTTAGCTAAATTTTAGCTAAATGAAGGTTCAAAAATGAGAAGCCAAAAATGAGAAGCATATTTCAGACGGAAACAGCGGCTACAGCAGCGATATATTTTTTTTCAACTAACTTTTAGTTAACTTCTAAATAACTTCTAGGTAACATTTTGCTGACTTTTAGCTTGCTTTCAGCTAAATTATAGCTGAATTCATCTTAATTTTAGCTAACTTTTAGCCGATTTTAGCTGAATTTTAGCTAAGTTATAACCAACTTTTAGCTAACTTTTAGGTTGTAAAATGGGGGTCCAAAAAAGAGGGGCTTATTTCTGACGGCGACAGCGTCGACAGCGGGGATAGAGGTGATATATTTTAATATATATATATATATATATATATATATATATATATATATATATATATATATATATATATATATATATATATATATTGTGACGTTTTCATTTTATTTAATAGTATATTATTCACCCAGGGTATATAAACGAAAAATGTCATATTTCGTGTGTGTGTGTGTGTATGTATATATACACACAAAAACATACACACATACACACACACACACACACACACACATATATATATATATATATATAGGGTGTCCCATTTTAAATGTCCCACCTAAATAATTCGTAATGGAAGCCTTCAATCGAAAATATGACGATTACGAAAGTTGTTTTCTATTCAGGGGGAAATCGAATGGTGACCTTAAAATTGACCTTAAATGTCATTTTTAAAGACATTTAAAGTTCAGCTTGGATTTTTCTAATGTAACTCCTATTTTTTATAAATTTGAATTCTCTGTTAAAAAATACGTAGGTTTTAATCAAATCCTTTTTTTCTGCAAGTGCTTCTCTTTCTCGCTAACGAGCCTAAAAGATCAGACAGGCACCTAAAGCGATAATCACATACCGCAGAAAGACCAGTTAACTCAATAAGTGTCAAACTTGATACCATGGATGAGTTGGCGATCGAAGCTGACAAAACATAATCTCACACCGCTAATTGGCATGTCAACATAAAACAACGTTCTATACAATCAAGCGAGGTAATCAAGAATAAAAAAAACAACCTTACTTTCGTTTAAAACTTTTTTTTTCATTCGCATCCAGTCAGTTAAGGCAAAAGCTGGTTAGCATCTGGCCAGTTAAGGCAAGAGCTGGTTAGCATTCAGCCAATTATGGCTTCAGATGTTTAAACGCTGCTCTATTTTCTTGCTAACAAAGTGCGATTCTCCTTCGAAAGCTTGCAACGATATCAAGAAGTACCCTGTGTGGTATGTTTGCGCTGTAATTCTAGCTTTTATGTTTTCTATTGTCGTTAGTTTAGTTTTATAAAGAACGTTTTTCATGTAACCCCATAAAAAATAAATGAAGTGATGTTAGATCGCGTGATCTTGGTGGCCACGCTACGGAACCTCCTCTACTCATCCATCTATTGTTAAACTGCAAATGGAGAAATTCTCTCACATTTCTAGAATAATGTGGTTGTGCACCATCTTGCTGAAATCACATTTTCGATCTCGTATTCATATAGACGTCATAATCAAATGATGTTAGATCGCATGATCTTGGTGGCCACGCTACGGGACCTCCTCTACCTATCCATCTATTGTTAAACTGCAAATGGGGAAATTCTCTCACATTTCTAGAATAATATGGTTGTGCGCCATCTTGCTGAAATCACATTTTCGATCTCGTATCCATATCAACGTCTTCAAGCAAAGTTGGAAGTTCATCTATAATTAGTCGCGAATACCTTTCTCCATTTACAGAGCCATCAAAGAAATGCGCGCCAACCAGATACCTTTTCACGATACTACACCATACCATAACACTCTAACGATGCTGATTATCAATCTCTTGTCAAAGAACATTCATTTTGTCACATTGTTTTCCGTCAAATTTTTCCCTATATCCACATGGAGCTGGATTTAGCTGAAAAACAATTGAAATAGCCTACAAATATGTCCGCAAATTTTTAATTAACAACAAAAATGCTAAAAAAGTTGGGAATAATCACTCAATCTTATTTTAATGAAATTCTTCCCTTGTAAAAATGAAATATATTTTGTTATTATAACCAAATATTTCGATCGACAACATAATTTTTTATTTATAATATTGCTAATCAACGTCATAGAACTTCTACACCGCTCCATGTGAATATAGGGAAAAAATTTTACGAAATACAAGGATACAGAATTGACGTTCTGCGACATTCTGTAACCTATTTTCCGCTCCATCTGATTTCACCCTTATAACGACATTTTGGTTTTTCGAACCGATGTGTATATATATATATATATATATATATATATATATATATATATATATATATATATATATATATATATATATATATATATATCGCCCATTCTCTGTGAAATTAGTGGACAAAAAATTTTTTTTTGCTAAAAATTTGTAAAATGCTTTTTTTTTGTATTCTGGACCACTCAGAATTTTTTTAGATATTTTTAGTGACTAGTTTCAGAGCTACAAAGCTTCAAAGTTGGGCTAAAATCATATTTTTGACATTTTTGACTATTTTCAGGCTTAAATCACTCATTTGGGTTGCATTTAAGGAATACATTACTGAGAAACTTTTTTCTATAATGTATTCTAGATTTTCAGAAAAAAGTTATTCCAATGTGCTAATGTAGCTATCCGCTGAGCTAAAACTATTTAAATCATTGAAATACAAGTTTTGGGTTTTCGAACCAAGAGATCTGGTCAGGGAAGATCATCGGAGTAGGTTATACATGTACAAATATACCTTAGAAATTTCAGAGTAATGCGGCTTCTTGTTTTTTTTAAAACAATGCAAATCCAACTAAAAATCATGAAAAATTTGATTCTTAGCTACAGTTACTCATTTAAATGTCAACTTGCACTTATCTGTTGCAGATGTCCCTTTGTAAGCATTCATAGAAATAGCTGTAAACTTAACAAATATTTAAAAATATGGAAAAATATCTTCTGAAAGGTTCAGAGTGAACCAAACCCGTGATATATGCCTATAACTTTTTTCTAAGATGTATCAGTTACACGATCAAAAACTAAAAATGCAGTTCTACCTATATGTCATAACTTTTTGTGTTAATTCATGAGAACCTTGTTGATTATTAGGTAATTCAAGTTTAACTGATTTCATCCACTGTGATATTGATTTCAAAATTGCACTTTACTGATCTTCAACGAACTGACCAAGAGAGGCTACAAGCTTTGGGTCTCAGATCCTGCTGGAACTTTATGATAAGTTTTGGTTTGATATAACTAAAAGAAAGCTACAGCTCAGAGTCTAACGCTGAGTAGTTTCCAAGTTAGAGCACATCACTTATGATTTTTACATTATTTGTTGGCAATTTTTTGTGAAAAATTTGTCAACAGAATCATCATGTAAAAATCATGTAAGTTATTATATAAATCATTGTGTCATATTTGTAAAGTTATTTAATAATTTGTCTAGAAAGTAAACTGTCAGGTAACTCGACAATTTTATTAAACTTTCTTGTTTAAAAATTTTGCATGAAATTGAATCTGTTCTTTTATTAATAAATTATGTTAATTTCAGGTATAAAAAGAATAGCAAGAAAATGAATTACATTTAAAGAGTTTTTAGTATCAAAGTGAAGAATTTTTGTTCAAGGGTTTGTTGAAAATTTTAAAAAATTGAAATAAGTCATCTGCTCTAACTTGGAAACTAAAACTTATTATAAAGTTCTAGCCAGATCTGAGACCCAAAGCTCGTAGCCCCTTCTGGTGAGATACAAAGAGACACGAGTTCAGTTATATATCACTGACAATAAGAAAAATTGAATTAAATAATAATATATATCAATCTCTATTATATGTTGATTGTAAATATTTATTCAAATTAATTCCAAGTTTCTATACACAATTACATTTAATTATTGCTATCATATCATGAGATTCAATGACAAATTGTCTGAAAATGTAAATTATAATAATCAATTTTCATAGAATTTTGTTTGTTACTAATATAAAAATAAGAAAACACATTTAAAAAATATAACAAGGATTAGAATTAATGATTTTCTGAAACTAAACTTAATAATATACATCAGTGTAGATACTTTAATCTTCACGAATCTCATTGAATGGAATTTATATTTTGAAAGTATCTCTACTGATGTATATTATTAAGTTCAGTTTCAGAAAATCATTAATTCTAATCCTTGTTATATTTTTTAAATGTAATTTATTATTTTTATATTAGTAACAAACAAAATTCTATGAAAATTGATTATCATAATTTACATTTTCAGACAATTTGTCATTGAATCTCATGATATGATAGCAATAATTAAATTTAATTGTGTATAGGAACTTGGAATTAATTTTAAAAATTATTTACAATCAACATATAATAGAGATTGATATGTATTATTATTTAATTTAATTTTTCTTATTGTCAGTGATATATAACTGAACTCGTGTCTCTTTGTATCTCACCGGAAGGGGCTACAAGCTTTGGGTCTTAGATCTGGCTGAAACTTTATGATAAGTTTTAGTTCGTTATAACTAAAAAAAAGCTCCAGCCTCAGAGTCTAACGCTGAGCAGTTTCCTAGTTAGAGCAGCTGACTTATTTTATATTTTTTAAAATTTTTAACAAACTCTTGAACAAAAATTTTTCACTTTGATACTAAAAAGTCTTTAAATGTAATTTATTTTCTTGCTATTCTTCTTATACCTGAAATCAACATAATTTATTAATGAAAGAACAGATTCAATTTCATGCAAAATTTTTAAACAAGAAAGTTTAATAAAATGGTCGAGTCACCTGACAGTTTACTTTCTAGACAAATTATTAAATAACTTTACAAACATGACACAATGATTTATATAATAACTTGCATGATTTTTACATAATGATTCTGTTGGCAAATTTTTCACAAAAATTTGCCAACAAACAATGTAAAAATCATGTAAGCTATTATATGAATCATTGTGTCAATCATGTACAGTTATTTAATAATTAATAAGAAGAACAATAGCAAGAAAACAAATTACATTTAAAGACTTTTTAGTACCAAAGTGAAAAATTTTTGTTGAAGAGTTGGTTGAAAATTTAAAAAAATATGAAATAAGTGATGTGCTCTAACTTGGAAACTGCTCAGCATTAGACTCTAAGGCTATAGCTTTCTTTTCGTTATATCAAACCAAAACTTATCATAAAGTTCCAGCAGGATCTGAGACCCAAAGCTTGTAGCCTCTCTTGGTCAGTTCGTTGAAGATCAGTATAGTGCAATTTTGAAATCAATATCACAGTCGATGAAATCAGTTTGACTTGAATTACCTAATAATTAACAAGATTCTCATGAATTAACACAAAAAGTTCTGACGTATAGGTAGAATTGCATTTTTAGTTTTTGATCGTGTAACTGATACATCTTAGAAAAAAGTTATAGGCATATATCAAAGGTTTGGTCCACTCTGAACCTTTCAGAAAATATTTTTCCTTTTAAAATATTTGTTAAGTTTACAACTATTTCTATGAATGCTTACAAAGGGACATCTGCAACAGATAAGTGCAAGTTGACATTTAAATGAGTAACTATAGCTAGAAATCACATTTTTCATGATTTTTAGTTGGATTTGCATTGTTTAAAAAAAAAACAAGAAGCCGCACCACTCTGAAATTTCTAAGGTATATTTGTACATGTATAACCTACTCCGATGATCTTCCCTGACCAGATCTCTTGGTTCGAAAACCCAAAACTTGTATTTCAATGATTTAAATAGTTTTAGCTCAGCGGATAGCTACATTAGCACATTGGAATAACTTTTTTCTGAAAATCTAGAATACATTATAGAAAAAAGTTTCTCAGTAATGTATTCCTTAAATGCAACCCAAATGAGTGATTTAAGCCTGAAAATAGTCAAAAATGTCAAAAATATGATTTTAGCCCAACTTTGAAGCTTTGTAGCTCTGAAACTAGTCCCTAAAAATATCTAAAAAAAATCCGAGTGGTCCAGAATACAAAAAAGAAGCATTTTACAAATTTTTAGCGAAAAAAAATTTTTTGTCCACTAATTTCACAGAGAATGGGCGATATATATATAGATATAGAATTTACATGTAATTTCACAATTTGGCAACGTCGCTTTTGCAAAAAGTCGTAATAGGTACAGTATCACATATATCAATACATATATACGTTATATATATATATATATATATATATATATATATATATATATATATATGTATATACAGTGCGTCCCATAACTATAAAACCACCAAAAATTTGGATGAAACTTTAATCGGAATGTCAAAAAGAATTGCGATATCGTTTTAAAAACTATGGAATATTTATAAATCACTTTTAAAAGAAAAAAAATATCATTTGAAGGCTCATTATAACACTAAAAATTTTTTATCATGTTATAATTACAAAATTAATACAATATTACATTTTTTATTCGTTTCATAACTATAAAACCATTTTGGGAAAACAGCGCAATTACGTTTGTTAAATATAAAATTAATACCTTGATATGATATAATATTTTTGCTAATAATTTTATTATTTAAATTTATTTTGTTAATATTCAATTGGTCCTCCACGGTTATGTATAACCGGGAAAATTCTATTGCACATACTATCAATTAAATTTTTTATATTTTCTTTTTCGATTTCACTCCAAACTTCTAAAATTGCCTCTTTTAATTCATTATTTGTATTGTACTGCTTATTTTTAGCATACACTTTACGTACTGTAACGTTTGGCCTTTTTGCCTCGGTTAGATCTTGATATCGTAGGCGTCAGACTTTTAGAGGGTGCTGCAGATGGTTGATTCTCGGAGGCCAAAGTTCAAACTTCTAAATTAACCTAACCTTATTAAATTAATAAAATTAATAATAAGAAAGATAAAGAAATAAATAAAAAAAAATTAATCTCCATTAAATATTTGAAAAGAAAAATATAAATGATTAAGAAAAGAAATAATATTAATTAAAAGAATTAATAAATAAATAAATGATACAAAGCTAATCTATTCTTAGGTACTAAGTGATAATGTTCGTGAGAGGAAGCAGGATGGGTAGTGCGGACTGGTGATTAAGTTTAAACACGATAATTCTGGGTTTAGACTTAAACTATCTTTTTCTTTTATATTTATTAATAAAAATAAAAAGAATAACAAAATAATTACAACCCCGATTGAATAATACTGAATAACAAAAATAAAAATTATAATTGTGTGTAATAACGTTTCGCACGTTGAAAAAGAAAAGAAAAAAATCTTTAGTAGTCTTCTTGACTACTAGGTAGCGCTAACTCGTATTTATCGGCTGTAACAAATAAACAAAAGAAAAAAATACAATGGGTAATTATATAACAATATAGACTCGGTGGGTGAATTCGCGACCTACTTTATCGGCGGAGTTCGGCGCGGTCGGTAACGGAGCCAGGTAAGGTAATACAGGAAAACTAGGAAGTTAACCCTCTAAACCATGAGTGGAGAAGAGGGGGGAGTCTTTTGGTTGAAGACCGACGGAGGAGTCTACCCCGACCAGCGATGTTGGAGGTAGTAACTAGGAGTCAGTGTCGAGCAATCCCACCCTTACACTGACGGAAAGATAGGAGACTATGCCGGGTAATCCCACCCTTACATAGCTTAAGACAGGAGTATAGGTAAGGATAACTCTCACTGTGCCGAGCAATCCCACTCTTACACAGAGGAAGGGGAGAGAGTCTCTGAATGCTGGCTCGGCGGCTCGCTCATATATGCTACGGAGCTCGCTATTCCCATTGCGGGAGTAGCGCCTCGTAGCGGCTGAGTGCAAGTACTAAGTCTAGCGCGATTTTTTAATCGTCGCAGTACAAGAATAGCCCATAAATTGTCCATCGGATTTAAGTCTGGAGAGCAAGCTGGCCATAGTAAAACAAAAATGTCATTATTAACAAACCACTGTTTTGTAGCTTTACTTGCATGAATTAATACATTATCTTGTTGAAAAATTAGATTTTCTGTTTCGTTTTGATCTAAATAAGGTAGTAATCGATTTTGCAGTACATCAATGTATTCTGTTGCATTCATTTTAGAAGATGGAAAAGCTAAACGTGTAAGCCCATTTTTACAAAAAGCTCTCCAAACCTTTATTCAAACATTAAGCTTCCGCCTCCAAAATATCTGCGTGAAAAATACTGAGGTTCCTTTCTCAAATCTCTCCAATAAGAGTGATTGCCATCAGGGCCGTCTAAATTAAATTTTTTTTCATCTGAGAAAATAACCTTGAAATATAATTAAATAATACGTGGGCTGACACCACGTTAAATAATACGTCAACTGTATTGTCTTTAATTGTTTACGTAAATTGCTATTGGGCAGAAAATGCCCGTTTATTATTAAAAAAAAAAAAAAAAAAAAAAAAATAAATTAAACTTAAGAGGAGGTCACGTATCTCTGTCCTTTTCTAATTAAAGAAATGATTTTTTTACAAAAACTCATAACTTTAACAAAAAATGAAGAGAAAATCGCATCTTGTATCAAAAAAAGCAATATTTTCTTTGATGAGAAAAAATTTATTTTATTGCTTCGTTCTCAAGAAAACCTTGAAAAACCAAATTGTCCACCCTAACCTCTATTATTTAAGTTTTTCAAGGTTTTCTTAAAAACGAAGCAATAAAATAAATTTTTTCTCATCAAAGAAAATATTGCGTTTTTTGATACGAGATGCGGCTCTCTCTTCATTTTTTGCTGAAGTTATAAGTTTCTATAAAATCTCAATTCTTTGATTAGAAAAGGACAGAGGTACGTGATCTCCTCTTAAATTTATAATTCACAATATTGTTACGATATTAGTGCAATACTTACTCATTCACTTACTTTATTCCAATCAGTGTTTATGTTAAAACTTGCAAATTCAAGCCGAGCCTCTTTATGGCGTTGCAATAGCTTTGGAGCTTTTTTCAACTTTTGTCTTACAAGATGTTCTGACTTTTTAATTACTCTATCAATGGTACTGCGTGAAATTTCCAATTGCAATTCTTCTTTGATTTTTCATAAGTTTTTTGTAGAGTTACTCGCTGTTTTTATTATTTGTCGCTCAATCCGTGCAGTCACCTTTTTCTTTGGTCCCCCTTTTTTATTTTTACCATGAAGAGCAATATTTTTAAGAAAATTTAAAACAACATTGTGCTATCTTTTAAGTTTTCGAGCGATTTCTCGAATACTTATATTACTTTCACGATATGCTAAGTTTTTTCCTTTTTCTTGTTCAGATAAGCATTTACCTCGAGGCATTATAATAAATTTCTTTTAAATATAATAATAAAATGTGTATATGCGATAGAAAAAATATCCAACAATGAAAATTGAATTTCAAACCGTTGACCGTTAAAACACATTTTTTAACAGTCAAAAACTCCATTCAAGCCGATAGTGGTAGCGTCAGAGCGGGAAATTCAAAATATTCCAAAATAAAAATATTTAAAAAAATACTTTTCATAATTTTATAATTAATAATAAATTCAAAGAAAGAAAGTTACTATATCAGAATTAATTTATTGCACTTATTTATAATTTATAAATATTACATAATTTTTAAATTATTTGAATTATTTAAAAGCAATAAATTTATTTTGTAATCCCGCTCTGACGTTACCACTATCGGCATCGCTGAATGATGAAATTTTCCAACTGGTTTTATAGTTATAGAACAAAATAAAAAGTGTTATTTATGTTGATTTTGTAATTTCTACGGTAAAGAAAGTTTTAAAGTTTTAAATAAATGTTCAAATGATATTTTTTCTCTTTTCAGATTAGTTTTTAAAAATATTCCATACTTTTTAAAACGATATCGCATTTTTTTTTGACATTCCGATAAAAGTTTTATCCAAATCTTAGGTAGTTCTACAGTTATGGGACGTACTGATATATATATATATATATATATATATATATATATATATTCATACATATATATACATATCTATTCATACATATATATACATATCTATTCATACATATATATGAGCCATTCTAATACTTTTTCTAAAAAGTGTTCGCAGTGGGTCTCCAGAATTTTCCATTGACCATGGCATCTTTTTGTACAATAAGACTTAGGAAGCTATGCCAAATTTCAGCCTTCTAGAACCAATAGATGCCGAGAAATGGCCATAAAAAGCCAAAAAATGGGCCCTTTTTTGGCCGTTTTTCGTTAGTTTTCGAATACTCCTCATTAATCCAATATTGCACCAAAATGAACTCACAATACGTCATTTTCTTGGTTTTAAACTAAACTTTTAAGGAATCATTAGCACATTTAGATTTATGGAAAGGGCTTTGCTACACAACCTTAAAGGAGACGGGCATTTTTTTATTTTTTTTCAACTTTTCATCCTTCCATAACATTACGAATTTTAAGAGGCGGCCGTATAGTTCTGTCCTTGTCTAATCTGAATTTTCGTTATAATTAGTAAACTAAATATTTTTATACAAAAGTAAGGGCAGAGCCCAATAGATTTAAGGATGAATAGACGATTCTATTCTATGAAAAAATATAAAATTTTCATTAGTTTTCGAGTGAAGTCTGAAACGGAAAAGAGTTGAACACTTCAATCAAATATAACTCTTTTTCCGTTTCAGACTTCACTCGAAAACTAATAAAAATTTTATATTTTTTCATAGAATAGAATCGTCTGCTCATCCTTAAATCTATTGGGCTCTGCCCTTACTTTTGTATAAAAATATTTAATTTAGCCATAATAACGAAAATTTAGATTAGACAAGGACAGAACAATACGGCCTCCTCTTAAATATTTTTACAATCGTCAAACGGCATTGGATTTCTTTTGAAAAGACCTTTAATTTAACATTTTTTACGTTTAAAAACATTAAAAATTGATGGAGTTGTTGAAGGTTGAAGTTCACAAAATTCGTAAAAAATGCGTTTTTGGCCATTTTCGAACCCCTAAAGCTTAAAATAAGGTGTCTTTTTTTTATTGCTTAAATTTTTAGTTTCAATATGAATATATGAAATAAAACCGTTTCCAGAGGACCATTTTTTGTTTTTCGAATTATTTTTCGTGCATCTAATTATTGATTTTTTTAGACATTTACAGTGCTATATGCTCGTATATATAGCGTTCTATACAAACGAGCATAGGGTATCCTCCTAAATTGACTTTCCAAATAAATTCTTATATTTTTTTACATGTCTTAAAAAATATTTCAACACCGAACTCAGATTAAAAGTTTTTCACCGTCGATAGAAAAAATACAAGTGATGGAAAAAAATTTTTTAAATAATGAAAAATTGCCTTTTTTCAAACACTGATATAAAAGTTGTTATTATTTCCACGCGCTACTACAGATTTAAAGAAAAAATGTTAATCAGACCATAATAAACTATAGGAAGTTAGCATTTTATCTATATTTGAATATGCTTTTTTATCATTTTTATCATTTTCTTTTATTTTTATTAATGCACAAAAAAATAGCTTTTTATGTTTTTAATTTTTTGTTTCATACATTCATTGTATACTAAAAAATATACAATAGAGATGTTCGTTATGCATGTGAAAAACTTACATTATAGGAATACTTAGAAAATATTCTGTGAGAAACTTGTTCTAAAAAAATATTTCGAGTAACACATTTCAAGAACGTTTAGGAAGGCTAAAAACTATATTGTAATTTCTTCTTCATATCATTTCTGAAATTCTTATCATATGTTCAAGTTATCGTTGGCTATAAATTCCGATCCATGAGAATATAGGGAAAAAATTTGACGGAATTCAAGGATACGGAATTGACGCACTATGACGTTCCGTAGCCTATTTCCCCTTCCATCTAATTTTACTCTTATACCAAAGAAGATAGACGCTTACAGAAGGATTCTTCTGGGTTTAATTTTTCATCCGTAAACCTGGGTAACACTTTAACATCGTCTGTATATCTATACATATGAAAAATATGCTATATATAGATATTAAATACATGGAATAATGGCGCCCTCCAAATTGCTGGGTAACACATTTTTGGACGAAATTTTCCATTGAGAAGTACGCTTCTATAAGCGTCAATATTCGTTGCTTATACTCAATATTGAAGTCACATCTACGAATTTGGGCCATGGGCATAGCTTAGAACCAAGGTAGAATATGTTGGAGGTACATACGCTGTGTCCAATAGAAAGTTGAAAATGTTCTATCTAGATTGCTCTTGTTTTATTTCATTATTTACAGTACTATGAATGCACATTTAATCTTGTTTATTTACGTCTGTATGTTATTTTCAAATGCACTAATGATTTTCTCCATACTTGCCATTGTATAGCGATAATATTTGTTTAAGTTAAAATTGCTCGTTATTTTTGTACTAGTGTAGGCGTCCTCACATTTACTTGATTACAGCGTATTTAAAAATTTTTTTTCCATCACTTGTATTTTTTCTATCGACGGTGAAAAACTTTTAATCTGAGTTCGGTGTTGAAATATTTTTTAAGACATGTAAAAAAATATAAGAATTTATTTGGAAAGTCAATTTAGGAGGATACCCTATGCTCGTTTGTATAGAACGCTATATATATGAGCATATAGCACTGTAAATGTCTAAAAAAATCAATAATTAGATGCACGAAAAATAATTCGAAAAACAAAAAATGGTCCTCTGGAAACGGTTTTATTTCATATATTCATATTGAAACTAAAAATTTATGCAATGAAAAAAAGACACCTTATTTTGAGCTTTAGGGGTTCGAAAAAGGCCAAAAACGCATTTTTTACGAATTTTGTGAACTTCAACCTTTAATAACTCCATCAATTTTTAATGTTTTTAAACGTAAAAAATGTTAAATCAAAGGTGTTTTCAAGAGAAATCCAACGCCGTTTGCCGATTGTGAAAATATAAAAAATTCGTGATGTTATGGAAGGATGAAAAGTTGAAAAAAGTTAAAAAAAATGCCCGTCTCCTTTAAGGTTGTGTAGCAAAGCCCTTTCCATAAATCCAAATGTGCTAATGATTTCTTAAAAGTTTAGTTTAAAACCAAGAAAACGACGTATTGTGAGTTCATTTTGGTGCAATATTGGATTAATGAGGGATATTCGAAAACTAGCGAAAAACGGCCAAAAAGGGCCCATTTTTGGACTTTGTATGGCCATTTCTCGGCATCTATTAGTTCTAGAAGGCTGAAATTTGGCATAGCTTCCTAGGTTTCATAGTACAAAAAGATGCTATGGTCAATGGAAAATTCTGGAGACTCACTGCGAACACTTTCTAGAAAAAGTATCAGAATGGCTTGGAATTAATTAAATTAATTCCAAGTTTTTATACATAACTATATTTAATTATTGCAAAAGATTTTGGTTCGGTTGTGGACAATCAAGCAAAATTTTTAGTGTTAAGATATTTGTTGTAATCCATATTGCATCACAAAGTAGGAATAAATTCCAACTAAATGTGTAAGATGTGCATTACACTCAGCTTTAATGATTCACTCCGATTTGTAATTCTTCTGTCAAAGTGTACATAAGTATAAATAAATTGTTGTGATTTTTTTTCAAGCACAAAAAAATTAATTTGCTTACAGCACAAAGCAGACGCGTTTGTTCGCTTTGATATTTGGCATAAAATATCGTACTGCTATAATACATAAATGACATTTGTCAAGAAAACTCCATCTGCTTTCCGTCAGTAAAAACGAAGGGGTGTCCACAACCAAACCATGCCCACAACCGAACCTCTTCCCCTACATCAGTGGATACTTTTATCTTAACAAATCTTATTCAATGGAATTTAAGTCAGTGTCTGTACGCTAAATCTATAAAAGAATATTATCATTCACCTGTTATATACGTCCATATTATAATATTATTTACCTGCATTGTTATTAAAAGAATGCTCGTTCACCTTGAACTCATACTAGATATTACCTTTAATTGAGAAAAAATTATTACAAAGCATCAGTCTTATTATTATATTGTTTTTTTTTATAGATTTAGCGGATGATAGACACTGACTTGAATTTAATATATTTATTAATTTTAATTTTATTATAAAACACACTGACTCAAATTCCTTAAAATGAGATTTGTTAAGATTAAAGTATCCACTAAAAAAATAACTCAGCGGAATTGTATTTTAGGAGAAAAAGTTTTAAACAAAAGATAGAGGATATTTTCTTGGCTATTCGACGGTGATAATGACTATGACCTTGACCATAACCTTGAATGTCATTTCAAGGTCAAGTTAATTTCTTTAAATGGGAATCCATAAAATTTTACGTTCGGATACGTATTTATGTAAAATTTTCCGCTCTTTTTATTTCTGAGGTGAAAATTATAGGTTCCCATTTAAAGAAATTAACTTGACCTGGAAATGACATTCAAGGTTATGGTCAAGGTCATGGTCATTATTACCGTCGAATAGCCAAGAAAATATCCTCTATCTTTTGTTTTAAGCTTTTTCTCCTAAAATACAATCCCGCAGAATTATTTCGCCGTTCCGGCACTTTTGGCCTACCCTGTATATTATTAGGTTCAATTTAGAAAATGAATAATTCTAATTCTTGTTATATTTTTTGAATGTATTCGATTATTTTTATATTAGTAACAAACATAATTCTCTGGAAATTGATTATCATAATTTACATTTTCTGACTATTTGTCATTGAATCTAATGATGTGACAGCAATAACTGAATGTAATTATGTATAAAAACTTAGAAATAATTTTAAAAAATAATTACAATCAACATATAATAGAAATTAATATATATCAATATTTGATTTACTTTCTCTTATAGTCACCCTGGTAAAAAAAATCAGGTGATTTATCACCTGATTATTTTTAAAAGGTTAGTGATATATAACTAAACTCATGTCTCTTTGTATCTCAGTGCGTCGAAGATCAGTATAAGGCAATTTTTGAATCAATATCCTTGTTCGAACGCTGATAGAGATGCGCGGCGCGAGTTTTGGCGGGAAGCAGCGGATGATGGCGTTGAGTCAAGGAGTGGGAATAGGGAGAGGAGAGGGGTGCTAAGCCTCCGAAGTGGACGAACCGGCGGTCTCCACTTCTAGTATGATTCCGGAGATCCTTGAAGAAGAATGTGCCCCGTAGCGCGTGAATCCTTTCTCTTTCTAATTAAGTGAGCCTTTTTCTTAGTGTTGTTAGTGTTTCAGTTTTTTCGTTCAGTTACTTATAATCGCGGCTTTACTTTTGTTATAATCTTTCAATAAAGTTTCATGGTTCTAAACTCCACGAGTCATTTTTTGTTTCTGATTGAGTCGATTGAAGACTTAACATTTTCTGTTCCTTCGAGCCGGATCGTGGATGAATTTGTGACGCGTGTTTTTTCTTTTATCTCTTTCTAATTGATTTTTTTTCTTTTTTTCTCTTTTGCGATTTGTGTTAACGAACGAGGGTGGTGTGCACACCAAGTAAGACGCCCAGTGCGCGTGTCTTCCTGTATATTCTCAAATCAGGAGAAAATCATAGAGAAAGCTGAAGGGAAGGCACCCAGCGCGCGTGTCTTCCTTTATATTCTCAAATCAAGAGAAATCTTAGGGGAGACTATAGAGAGAGCACCCGGTGCGCGTGTCTTTCTCCTCCTGATATCTTGGCAACCACGAGGCAGTGTGATAAAAACAGAAAATGCCTGGTGCGCGTGTTTTCTGACAACTGCCCCGTGTAAGAAAAAGAGAAAAAAACCGGAGCTATAGCTCGGTACTTACTTGAGCGAACCTAAGTCTCCAAGAAGATTCCACGCTACGCTCAAGGCGGGCGGCACTAGGTTGTCCCAGTTTTTCTTGCACATTTGGGTTCTCAAGGATTCAATTAACATCACGATGAACAGATTGGAACGCCTCGAGACTACAGCAGTACGGATTACAAACTTCCGGACGGACCACCTTCGAGATGACAACCCACTCACCCCCGGACTTATTCAGGCACACATCGAGACCCTCAAACAACTGTGGTATCGCTTTCTAAAGGACTATGATAAGCTGCTAAAACGCACTGAATTTCTGCGAACTGACTTCTTCACAAGGGATTGCTACGGCACAACGCTATCGGAATATAACAAGCTTCTCGGGCACCTGTATAATCTACAGAATAGCAACTCGGTGGCTACAGTCTCCAATCCATCAGAGAGGCTGGGAGGGGCTCGCGGCCACTTACCGAAGATCAACCTTCCTATCTTCAATGGGGACCAGAGTGAGTGGGAATCTTTCCGGGACTTATTTCTGTCTCTCGTGGACAGGGAGCGGTCCTTGTCAGATGTGGAAAGACTACATTACCTGAGAACAACGGTTACTGGGGCAGCCCACGTAGCGATTGTACACCTGCCCACCGTCGGTGCGAACTACGCTGTTGCATGGCAAACTTTGTTGAAGCGTTACGACAATGCACGACTGATCGTGACACGGCATCTGAATGACCTCCTCTCAATACAGCCCCTAGAAAAGGAGGAATCAATTCAACTCCAAACCATTTTGGACATCATAAGCTCAAGGAGATCTTCCCTTCAGACAATCGGCCGGCCGGTACAACACTGGGACGACACTTTCGTTTTTGTTGGTGTCAGAGCTTTAGATCCAGTCACCAGAAAGGATTGGGAAACTACATTGGGAAACAACGATTGCCTACCGACCTATGATCAGTTGGTGGAATTTCTGCAGGCTCGGGTACGAGCATTAAAGCACAACGAAATGGCCGGTAAAGTCAACCAGCCAACTATGGTGAGATCCAATTCGCGAGGACGCAATCCATCAGCATCGCTAAGACCCAAGACTCAATCATTCTCAACCTTGATACGCAAGGACGCCTGCCCTTTGTGCCAAGCAACGCACAACTTGGGATGATGCCCTGATTACATGAAGGAATCTGTGGAACAGCGTCGCAACACTGCTTATCGCCTGAGACTCTGTCTAAACTGCCTCCGACCCGGACATCGATACCTCGATTGTCCGTCGAAAAGATCCTGTCTACATTGTGAGAAGCGCCATCACACCGCCCTTCACGATTCACCACGGTTCAGCAAAAGGAAAACCCCAACACGGGCCTCGACGGACAACGCCAAGCGGATTTGTCTCAGTACGGGAACCAGTGGAGAACCCCCGGATCCTGTTGCGGCTGACTGATAAATCCTCCTTCCCACCGCCAGAATCTCACTGTTGCCTCCTGACGGGCGACCAGTGACAGTGCGAGCCCTTTTCGATCAGGGGTCAGAGGCTTCGTTCATCGAGGCGGGTGTGGCACAAAGAGCAGGTTTAAGTTTCCTGGACGTCAACGTCGCTGTTAACACCATAGGAGGATATCAAACCAACAAGATTTATCGCAGAACCAGGGTCACTATAACAACCGTGCAGGGACCACTTGAGGTATCCGCGTACATCATGCCTCATCTTGGAATTGAAACACCCAGAGCCAGTCTGCGACCCCGGACCTGGCCACATTTACCGCAAACAGATTTAGCCGACCCAACCTATTCGATACGAGCTAAAGTAGAAATGCTCATTGGAGCCGATGCCTACAGCTCCCTGATTCAACGTGAAATCAAATTGGGCCCAGTAGGAGCGCCTATCGCACAGAAGACCTCAGTAGGATGGATTATCTCAGGGCCAACTTCAATGTGAACGATCCAAATGTCTCGGTTCATGCCCTCAATGCTCACGCGATGGGACTGGATACGACGGATCAGCTGCTACGCAAATTCTGGGAACTCGAGGAGATTCAAGAATTTCCAGTTCCTTCCCAGGAGGATCTGGAGTGTGAAAGACTCTTTCAGGAGGGTCACACGAGGGGCAGCACTGGGAGGTACTCAGTTCGCTTACCTATCAGGCCCACGAGGCTCGGCCAAATTGGCAATACTATCCAGGCAGCCCGAAATCGGATGGAACAGATTCGCAGAAAGATGTCAAGGGATCCGTCGTTTTGTCAACAATACGAATCCTTCATGAGGGATTACGAGGAAAGTGGACATATGCGAAGGATAAAGGACCCTCTCACTCCTCATTCTGGGGACCATGTAGTCTACTTGCCCCACCACGGAGTCTGGCAGAGATCTGACGCCAGCAAGAAAATCCGAGTTGTTTTTGACGCATTATGTCCTTCGTCTTCGGGCGTATCCCTCAATGATGCGCTTTTTACCGGTCCCCCCTTCAAAGAGATCTGGCGACCATTCTCCTACAATGGAGATTCCATAAGATCGTCTTCTGTTGTGACATAGCTCAGATGTATCGCCAAATTCGTGTGGAGGAACAAGATACAAATCTGCAGAGGATCCTCTGGCAACCTGCGGATGGACCTGTCCAACAGTACCAGCTTCTTACCGTCACCTATGGGTTATCGTGCGCTCCCTTCTTGGCCTTGCGTACGTTGAAACAACTGGCACAAGACGAAGCTGAAGGGTACCCACGGGCGACCAAAATCTTGATGCGGGACGCCTATGTGGATGACATTGTCACCGGCAGTGATAGTGTCTCATCAGCTCTCTCACTCCGGGACGAACTCATTCCTCTCCTGAGGTCTGGCGGCTTCCAATTGCGAAAATGGATTTCCAACGTCCCGGCGTTATTGGAAGGACTCTCAGAAAAGGACCGTCTGAGACCATTGCTGAAGGATTTCAGCAGTTCGGATCCCGCTCGAGCCCTGGGACTTTTCTGGAATCCAACCCAGGATGAAATAAGGTTTACCTCATCCTTTCCAGTCCCCGTCCAACCAGGCACAAAACGTGGAGTTCTTTCCACCATAGCCAGACTTTACGACCCGTTGGGATGGATCGGGCCGTATATTGTTTGTTACGTGGCAAATTCCCCGGACCTCCGAGTGAATCCCCGAAGCCACGAACTTACCTGGGTTCACAAAATTTATAATTATTTTCAATTGAGCGCCAGTAAACCCTGCTCAGCTAGCTGTGTAGAGCAACTGCAGAGGGGGTCAATACTTACTGGCCTACCTCAGGTTGTAGGCTGGTTCTATAACGATCAGAGTGGTTCAGAAAACTTCAATATAATTTATGATTTAAAAGAAAAATTAGGAAGTTAGAATTGACAATGTTTAACAAATAAAAAGTAAAATAAATTTTAAGTTTACAAAAAAAACTAAACTATTGATATTAAATAACTCTAATGATAAAAAAAAATGAATAATATAATTAATTTTCTTCAGCTTATAATTTTTACCCTGAAAAGAGGAAAAGGGAACAATAAGCGGTTGACTCTCTCTTTAAACTTTGATTTTAAACTTCTTATATTATTAATTAAGAAAACTTCAATAGAGATTACAAAGAAAAAAGAATCGCTGCTCTAATTGCTCTACTATAATTAGGCTGTGCGCGTGTGCGGAAAATCAAGAATTTATAATTCTACTACACGTGCAATCAATTTAATCACCTTTTAGGTTAACACCGTACAAAGAATAATTATCTGTCAATTAAATTACGCGTCGTTCGATTTCCTTACCGCGCAGTCGCACAACCTAACAAATTACAATTTACAATTCAATAAAATTTTAAGGAATTAATATTAATATCGATCGCACTACTCCGTATCAAATAATTGAGAACTTTAGATTTTATTTAATAGTTAACGTATAGCTATCTCGCTCGCACAATTTCGCAATGGCCGCCGCGTCACTATTTTTCAATAATATTCAGATTCACAATCAAAATTTAATAAAAGCAGATTTAATTAACTTGAAGTATTAAGAATTTCTCATTTAATTTACAACACAAAATGGCGTCGCGTCGCCGAATAAAGCGCCTTTACACGTGGCTTTCTCTTTTCTTATGATTTTCACTTAATTTTCGGTTTTTATATCTTTCTTTATATTTCCACTAACCCGCACTGATTTTAATTTTAATTTGTTCGCGATCGCAATCAATAAAACACTATTATATTACTAACAACACAAAATTATATCTCTTAAGGAGGATCGAGAAAGGTATCGAGGAAAACCAACAGAGTAAAAACTTACTATTTCTTACTTGCTAACCCGCTGGTAGAATTCCATTTACAGTTGCTTTGCTGCAGATTCCCTTTTGGTAGTCGAAAACGAAACAAAGGACGTGACGCTGGTCGAAGAAGAAGACAATGGCGTGGTCGAAAAAACGGAAACGATGTTGGTTCCAAGAGATGGTCGCACCCCGTCGTCGAGTCGTCGTCTCTGGAGATGTCTCACCGCAGCCTTCTTTCTTCCGCTTTATTTCTCCTTTTCCTTTTACCTAGCCCACGACTTCTCTGTTCTGGTTTCTCTTTTTCTTTTCTCCTTAATCTCTCCGATATTCTCTCAAAAAAAAAAACAGATTTAGCACTACTATCAAGTGCACTCGAAGGCGGCTGATACAAGAAGCTTAAGAAAAAAACTCTGCACGTGTGCTCCCAATGCCGGCTCAGTCAAGAATTACTTGTACGTGCGCTCTCGTTGACGGCTTATGCAAGAATCCTCTTCTTTCAAGAAGAAGGAAATGACATTCCCCTTCGCTCTGTTGTCCATCTTCGTCGCACCTGGTCACTCTCCATTTTCCATCCTTCTTTCTCGTCGCGTCTTAGTTTCTACTTTGATCTCTTCAGTTATGAGTCGCTATCGACAGCTTAATCGACTCTTGGTCGCTGATCTTCTATCTCTATCGCTCTAGTAAAATCTGTACTGTATTCGAAGTTGCTATGTTGCTTCACGCAGTAGAAACATCGATTATCGAAGATTTCTACTCGTAGCTATTCCTCTTTGGTCGATTCCACATGTGTATGGCGCGACGTTGAAATATCTAAGTATGCGTATATATCTATAGGTATATATACACATTATCTCTATATATCTGTACATATCCCCTCTTCTTTCTCGAACTCAGCGGTTCCATGTCTTGTACGTTTTAATCTATTCTGTATATATATATATATATATATATATATATATATATATATATATATATATATATATATATATATATATATTTATATATATACACATATATATCTAATGTACAGACTGCTCCTCTTGTGTGTTGAGCCTGAATGCGTTTGTGCTATCTATCCTTCTCGCTCCTATGTAAATAACTATTAACTACTTTATTTTTTTATTTCTTGCTTTCCTCTATAATTTTCTCGACTCTCCCTTTACATCTGTCTATTTATTACACTTAAAGAAAAATCATTTTAAAGAACGTTAAAAAAAATAAAACCTAAAACATAAGATTTATGAATCAAATAATAAGTACGCTCGCTTGTTATAATTACGCTTTTCATAATTTCGCTTTTTATACTTAATAACTAATCTATTTAAATTCTATTACTTGTGATGTATTTTATACATCACAAATTCCCCCTCCCTTAAGCGGGACACGTAGTTGACCGTTTAACTCTCTTCTATCGCTGAATTTGTTGTTAATTATATCGCTATTTCTAATTTTAATTTAAATATAGTTCGCTCGCTAATCTATCCTAGATCGCCTTATCTACGCTAAAAAAAAATTTTTCCTTTTACAGTTTTATCCTATTTTATCACCCATTTTATCACACTAAAAAGAACTTTCGATTTTAACACATTTTATATTTATAAATTTAATTCTACTGTGGTGCCTGGTGGTCGCTTGTTTGTTAAAATTTTAGCTCGTTTTAAATTTCACATTATTTGGGGTTTCGCGGTGGTATATATCGTTTTAGATCGTTTACGTGTGCCTCCGCTATTTGCTTATTCGTTACCGTCTCTACTATATAAACCGTAGGTGATTTCACCTCTAAGATTTTATATGGTCCTTCGTATTTAGGTGCTAGTTTCGCGGAAAAACGTTGTACTGCATTTGATAACACGTAAGCGCGTCGCGTCACTAAATCTCCCACGAAAAACCTAACGTCGCGTTTCCCTTTATTATATCTATTTTCTTCTTTCTCTTGAGTATGATCTATAAATTTGGCTACTAAATATCTTGGTGCATCTAGCCTCTTCATTCTATCTTTCCATCTTTCTGGATCTGTTTTTTCTATCGGTTTGGTCGCTTTCATTTTCACCTGGCCAATAATACTTACGATTTTATCGTAAGACTTCCCCACCCCTAAATCCCCCATAGAGGGTGCATGATGAGCATCTTGTAATATTAGTTTATTAATCTTCTTTCTCTGGGTATTATTAATTTCACTAATTTCTGCACATTCTCCAAATAACTGCACTTCTTCATTTCCGTCTTTATCATGGAATTTATGCCACTCTCCTTCATGCACTCTCCATAATCCTCTTGCCAGTCGTGTATCAACGTCCCATAGATTGCAAAAATCCATCCCTAAAACCATTTCCTGATCCAGTTCTTTGAGTGCTCTAACTGGTAGAGTGTGTACATGACCATCAACGTCTAATTTTAGTTTTATGGTTCCTAGTGATCGCACATGTCCTCCTATAGCACCATAGATTCTGGTCTGAGCAGGTTCTATCCTATCTTTAAACTGTTCTGCTATTTCTGCTTCTACTATTGATACGGTCGCACCTGAGTCGAATAAAGCTTTTCTGCAACGTCCTCCGATGACAACATTGAGCATATGTCTATTTTCACTCCCGATTGCAGCGACTGGGCTTCCAATAAAATCATAATTTCCTATATTTTGGTTTGTTTTCACTCTCTCTTGGTTGTGCTCTATTTTTATTTGCTCTTTTCGGTTTGTCTCTATTTGATTCTTACTCTCTTTTTCTCTTGATGTATTCGTTATTTTATTTCTCTGTATATTTGTTCTCTCCTTATCTTGGCCGTTAAGGAGTAAATCACCATGTGCAGAATTTTCATGGAATTCCAATCTTATAGTCCCGTTGACTTGCTCGTTGTCTTCTTTTGTCTGATTTACTATACGGTTGCTTTGATTATCTGCTTCTTCGTCAGATATTGGAAGCTTGTCAACTATTAATTTGTTAACTATGTTTCTTACTTCATCTGGCGTCGCAAGTCTTACGTTTTTCAAAGCTTTCGTGTTAATCGACGTTTGATTGAACTGAGTGGTCGTTGGTTCTTTGATGTCTTTCCATTGGTTTTCTACACTTCTTGGTAATTGTTCTAAGCTTGGCCATGCATACATCGATGGAGCGTCACTCTTTGCTTGCGATGCAATTGTTTGAGCATTTGCTCCTTCAATATTTGGCAATTTAGAACTAGTTACCCCCTCCCTAGCCTCTGCACTCACTCTTCTTCTTTTTAGTTCGCTCTTGATTTCTTTATTCTCACACTCTTTCTCTCTTGTTTTATCACTTTTGACTAATTGCTCTCTCTTTTCTTTATTCTTCTCTATTAAATTTTCACTCTTCTTTATTTGCTCTTTACTCTTAGGTCTTGCTCCTCTATTGCTCTCTCTCATCTTAGTTTGCTCGCTTTCTTTTATTGGCTCTGGGTCGCGGCGCTGTATGTCTGGGGGAACAGCTCTTGATTCTGCTCCCCCGCTTGTCCGTTTCCCAAACTTGCTCTTAGCTGTGCACAGTTGTTGCAGTTTTTGAATATTGTACCTTGTTGTCCACACACCTGACAACTTATCTTGGCCATTTTATTTGGACACTCATTTGCACTATGACCTATGACACCACACGAGTAGCATGTTCGTTGTGGACACTCTGACGCTCTATGTCCTACTCTTTGACTTATATAGCATGGTCCATAGAATGGTGAACCATTTGCTGGTGGTATGCGCCTTTCTCCTTGTGGAGCTCTAGCTGGTCTATTATTACCCCATGGTCGCGACGAATAATTCCTATTGGCTGAGTTATTATCCCACCTTCTTTGCATTGGAGGTGTATTTGGTCGATACTGTCTCTGATATGACCAAGCTTGTTGTGTCTGAGCTGTCGGATAATAGGTCTGCCTATAAGTATTTTCCATCGCATTGGGTGTTACATTATTTGCTGTTCTTGTTGCATAGGTCGTTTGAGGTCCTGCGAATTGCTGGTCTGCTCTTGGTTGTTCGGTAGGAATGCTCGCATTAATCTCTGTTGCTTGTACTGCTGCTATTGGCTCCTCTTTTACGCTTGTTTTCTTCGCTCTGGTTTTCGCCTTCCTTTGCTCTCCACCTTTCTTTACACTCTTATTATCTATCTCTCCTTCGCTTTCACTCTCTTGTTTCATAGCAGCTACTTTATTTTGTTTTATTGCGCCTTTATACGCAGCTCCAGGTATTTTAGAAGACTCTTTTGGTGGTGGTGGTGTGTAGCGCTTATCTAAGTCTTTCTGTCGCTCTAACCGGTGTCCATACTTCTCGATTGCGATAAAGGAATCTATTGTTTTATCTGCCATATGTTTTCTATATTCTGGCAGCAAATTACAATAGACTACATCTAATAGACTTCTGAGCGATGGTGGTCGCTTGAAATGTCCAATTATTATTTTTATACAATCGAGGTAGTTGGTAATTAATTCTCCTCTTGCTTGTGTCCTTGCTCTCAATTCTTCCCAGATATCTACTTTGTGTAATTCACCAACGAATCCATGTCTAAAAGCTTTCTCGAATTCTTTCCAAGTACGAATCTCTTTTTCTGCGCCATCAAACCATCTACTTGCTAATTCTGACAGGGCGGAAGGTAGTGCGTTCAGAATTTCTTCAGTTTTTAATTCTGAATTCTTTTTGCACTTACCTAACCGTCTTAGGAAGTCTTCTGGCCCTTCTTTGCCTTCACCTGAGAACTTAAAATTCCAGTCTTTCAGAATTTGAACGCATCTTTCTCCACTACGTTTATGTGAGCTCTTCTTACATTTACTCTTCTTTTTGTGTCTTCTGGTCGGCGCGTCGCTATCACTGCTGTATGTGTCCGAGTCTGACGGCCGTTTCTTATGATGACGCCTCTTTTTCTTACTTGTATATTTCTCTTTTGGCGGCGTAGGGTCTTCATCACTATCGCTAGATTCGTAGCTTGAGTTCTCACTTGAAGTCTCATCTTCTTCGCTGTAACTCTCATCCTCAGGTCTTCTATGATGACTATTTGTTGAATTCGTAGATGTTTCTGTCCCTGATTTGCTACGTGTTGTCTCTCTCGTTAATCGTTCTGTCACTCTTCTTATTTTCTGTTGTAAACCCTTATCTATATTTGACTTCGCTTGCTTACTTCTCTTAGGTGTTTCGCTATTTAATCTACTTCTCTGCATCATTTTCAGTAAGTGCTCGTACGTTTCTTTCATCGCATTATCGGAGTTTATTGGTTCTTGTTGAGGTCGTTGCGGAGGTCGCTGATGTCCACTAGAATTCGCTGTCTGCATTGGTGGTGTTGTTTCTCTATTCTGGTTCTGTGTTCCTTGGCTTTCGTTACGCACCTCTACCGCCTCTATTTGTTCATTATCCCTCGATGTTCCATCTTGACCTTCTATTGTTGGGTTACTTGAATCCGGTGATATCATACCGCCTTGTGGAGTAGTTGTATATTGTGACATCATTGCCACTTCAAAGTCTGCTCTCTTCAAGAATTCTTGTAATCCAGGTATCATAGCCAACTTAGCCAAAGATGCTTTAAGGGTGACCGTTGTTCGTCCCAAGTTCGTTGAAGGTGTCGCATTCATTGGCAGGGGTATCATTTGTCCTGTTGCACTGGTGCTTGGGCTATGAATATCAACTCTTTTCTCCGAGACATCAAGCTCACTTTGTGAACTGGTTTCCCACGCCTCCGATTCCGTAGCTTTTTCTTTTGATACTTTCTTGGGTGGTCGGCCTCTCTTTTTCCTAACGTCTACGTCTGGAACTTCTTCCATTATATTCAACGCTGCAGTGGTCGCTGGCATCTCCAATCCCCTTTCATCAATGAATGGATTCCACCCAATATCAATTTCTGGTTGGCACTTACTAATGTTGTACCTTATCATTCTTTCTTTCAATACATCTATGTCTCCATGGGTACTAAGGTCCCTTTGGTTCAGCTGTTCTATTAATTCCTTCGGCTGCAGCGCTCTTATACATCTGGCTAATTTCCTCAGATCCCTATTTTCTTTAAGGAGACCTTTCCAACCTTGGCCCTGTTTGCTTGTGGTCGTGTCGATAGCAGCACAACGTTTCATTTTATTCTAAATTCTTGACGATAAGACCGAAATATAAGAAGAAATAAAAACGGGTTACTAACGAATTCTTTCGTGTCTCTAGATACTTCAAATAGAGACGAAAACGACACGAGCAAAGGTACACAATGATCTTAATTTTGGTCGCCTTAAGAGTCGAATAGGGGTAACCGTGCTACCAGTGATAAAAAAAAATAATGTGTATATATATATATAAAAATATGATATAATAAATAAAACAATTGTAGGTAGGAATTTTGGGATAAGGTTTTAAATATAAAATTCTTCTTATATTACAATATTTTAAATATCTCTTGATTCTTGAGTTATAATACTGTCTTGAAATATCTTCCTGAAAGAATAACGCAAAAAAAAATCGGTTTTTCAGAGAAATTATATATTATAACACTGGTAGCAACGATTAAATGTAGCTAAGGGTAACACCAGGACTTTTAAACCACCTCTGTTAAACTTTCCAAAGAAAGAAAGAGAAAAAAAAAATTACTACTTATGCAAATTACAGGATTTTTGCAATAATTGTATCTAATATAAATCAGAATTTTTACTAATTATCCTGTAATCTACTCACTTTAGGGACAAAATGGGTGCTCACACTTGTGATTTACAATTTTACCAATTGCACCTATATCTAATATCTTTTAACAATCTGAGTCTTTAGATATATGAGCAGAGAAGAGATAAATACTATTTATTCTATATTTATATATGTTAAAAAAATTCAATAAATATGTTCGCAATTATAAATAACGCACGCGCTAACACCTGTTCTCAATGCGCAATTTCTCTCACCACTTTAATTAAATGCACTCTCTCTTAAAACTTTAATTTTATGTTTTCTATGAATTTATGCAGCACTTTTAAATATGAATTTATAAACGAACTAATTATTTATCAAACACTGAGCACAGGTCTTCTGTTGGTTTTCTTCACGCAAAAATCACAAAATTTGAAAATTTTTCGAACCTAACCTCAAAATCGCGTCGCGTCGAACCACGTAATTTCGTATTTAATAGCCCCACGTTGGGCGCCAGTTTGTTACATGGCAAATTCCCCGGACCTCCGAGTGAATCCCCGAAGCCACGAACTTACCTGGGTTCACAAAATTTATAATTATTTTCAATTGAGCGCCAGTGAACCCTGCTCAGCTAGCTGTGTAGAGCAACTGCAGAGGGGGTCAATACTTACTGGCCTACCTCGGGTTGTAGGCTGGTTCTATAACGATCAGAGTGGTTCAAAAAACTTCAATATAATTTATGATTTAAAAGAAAAATTAGGAAGTTAGAATTGACAATATTTAACAAATAAAAAGTAAAGTAAATTTTAAGTTTACAAAAAAAAAACTAAACTATTGATATTAAATAACTCTAATGATAAAAAAAAATGAATAATATAATTAATTTTCTTCAGCTTATAATTTTTACCCTGAAAAGAGGAAAAGGGAAAAATAAACGGTTGACTCTCTCTTTAAACTTTGATTTTAAACTTCTTATATTATTAATTAAGAAAACTTCATTATAGATTACAAAAAAAAAAGAATCGCTGCTCTAATTGCTCTACTATAATTAGGCTGTGCGCGTGTGCGAAAAATCAAGAATTTATAATTCTACTACACGTGCAATCAATTTAATCACCTTTTAGGTTAACACCGTACAAAGAATAATTATCTGTAAATTAAATTACGCGTCGATCAATTTCCTTACCGCGCAGTCGCACAACCTAACCAATTACAATTTACAATTCAATAAAATTTTAAGGAATTAATATTAATATCGCTCGCACTACTCCGTATCAAATAATTGAGAACTTTAGATTTTATTTAATAGCTAACGTATAGCTATCTCGCTCGCACAATTTCGCAATGGCCGCCGCGTCACTATTTTTCAATAATATTCAGATTCACAATCAAAATTTAATAAAAGCAGATTTAATTAACTTGAAGTATTAAGAATTTCTCATTTAATTTCCAACACAAAATGGCGTCGCGTCGCCGAATAAAGCGCCTTTACACGTGGCTTTCTCTTTTCTTATGATTTTCACTTAATTTTCGGTTTTTATATCTTTCTTTATATTTCCACTAACCCACACTGATTTTAATTTTAATTTGTTCGCGATCGCAATCAATAAAACACTATTATATTACTAACAACACAAAATTATATCTCTTAAGGAGAATCGAGAAAGGTATCGAGGAAAACCAACAGAGTAAAAACTTACTATTTCTTACTTGCTAACCAGCTGGTAGAATTCCATTTACAGTTGCTTTGCTGCAGATTCCCTCTCGGTAGTCGAAAACGAAACAAAGGACGTGACGCTGGTCGAAGAAGAAGACAATGGCGTGGTCGAAAAAACGGAAACGATGTTGGTTCCAAGAGATGGTCGCACCCCGTCGTCGAGTCGTCGTCTCTGGAGATGTCTCACCGCAGCCTTCTTTCTTTCGCTTTATTTCTCCTTTCCTTTTATCTAGCCCACGACTTCTCTGCTCTGGTTTCTCTTTTTCTTTTCTCCTTAATCTCTCCGATATTCTCTCAAAAAAAAAAACAGATTTAGCACTACTATCAAGTGCACTCGAAGGCGGCTGATACAAGAAGCTTAAGAAAAAACTCTGCACGTGTGCTCCCAATGCCGGCTCAGTCAAGAATTACTTGTACGTGCGCTCTCGTTGACGGCTTATGCAAGAATCCTCTTCTTTCAAGAAGAAGGAAATGACATTCCCCTTCGCTCTGTTGTCCATCTTCGTCGCACCTGGTCACTCTCCATTTTCCATCCTTCTTTCTCGTCGCGTCTTAGTTTCTACTTTGATCTCTTCAGTTATGAGTCGCTATCGACAGCTTAATCAACTCTTGGTCGCGGATCTTCTATCTCTATCGCTCTAGTAAAATTTGTACTGTATTCGAAGTTGCTATGTTGCTTCACGCAGTAGAAACATCGATTATCGAAGATTTCTACTCGTAGCTATTCCTCTTTGGTCGATTCCACATGTGTATGGCGCGACGTTGAAATATCTAAGTATGCGTATATATCTATAGGTATATATACACATTATCTCTATATATCTGTACATATCCCTTCTTCTTTCTCGAACTCAGCGGTTCCATGTCTTGTACGTTTTATTCTATTCTGTATATATATATATATATATATATATATATATATATTTATATATATACACATATATATACACATATATATCTAATGTACAGACTGCTCCTCTTGTGTGTTGAGCCTGAATGCGTTTGTGCTATCTATCCTTCTCGCTCCTATGTAAATAACTATTAATTACTTTATTTTTTTATTTCTTGCTTTCCTCTATAATTTTCTCGACTCTCCCTTTACATCTGTTTATTTATTACACTTATAGAAAAATCATTTTAAAGAACGTTAAAAAAAATAAAACCTAAAACATAAGATTTATGAATTAAATAATAAGTACGCTCGCTTGTTATAATTACGCTGTTCATAATTTCGCTTTTTATACTTAATAACTAATCTATTTAAATTCTATTACTTGTGATGTATTTTATACATCACATATTCAAGCAAAGATCATGCTTCAGGAGCTGTGGAAGCGAAAAATCGAGTGGGACGACCAATTGCCAGAGGATCTCTCACTGCGATGGACGAATTTCACAAAGGACTCCAAACATCTCTCAGAGGTCCACCTCCCAAGGTGGCTCGGAACCGGCCCCAACTCAGTGATAGAGCTCCACGGTTTCGCGGACGCAAGCCAGTCTGCGTATGCAGCCGTAGTATACGTAAAAATCATCGAAACCACCGGCCAGCCATACTGCCAGTTGTTGACGTGTAAGACCCGGGTTGCTCCAGTGAAAACCATCTCAATCCCCAGATTGGAGCTCTGCGCCGCGGTTCTGTTGTCCCGCCTGTTGAAGAAAATATCAGACGGCATTCCGTTGCCGATTAAGGAGTGGCGCGCGTGGTTGGACTCAAAGATCGTGCTTTCATGGCTGGCATCGGATCCATCTAAGTGGACAGTGTTCGTCGCGAATCGGGTATCGGAGGTTCAATCCACGCATCCTAGTCTTCTTTGGCACTTTGTGCCATCTGCAGATAACCCAGCAGATCTCGCTTCAAGGGGCATGCGACTCTAAGATCTCATCGCATCTAAGATGTGGCATCAAGGACCCGCTTGGCTATCCAGACCAGCCTCTGAGTGGCCGTCTACTGATCCCTTCACCTTTAACCATGGAACGGTGCGCGAGGAAATCAAGAAAATCTCGTGCCATCCAGTTCTGATACAAAATGATCATATAAATCGCTTCTCTTGTCTAACTCGCCTCCTTCGAGTGACGGCACGCTGCCTGCGAATTCTGAAGCTTCGTTCGGCCGAAAGATCAGGAAACCTAGATCGACCACTGAGCGCAGCCGAAATGAACGACGCATTCTTGAGATGCATCCGCATCTCCCAAAATCATTACTTTCCAGAGGAAATCGCGCAACTGCTCAGGGGAGAACCTTTGAAAAGGGCAAGCCGGCTCATTTCATTGTCCCCTTTCCTTGATAGAAACAACGTGCTCAGAGTAGGAGGCAGACTCCAATCATCTGCCTTACCCTTTTCGGAACGCCACCCAGCTATCATCCCCAAGGAGTGCCATTTGTCCCACCTTCTAGTGGACTGGGCTCACAAGACAGCTCTGCACGGGGGAGCCACGCTAACATACTCGACTGTAGTCAAACGGGCATGGATTATCGGAGGAAGACAAAAGGTTCGAGATATAATCAGGCGCTGTGGAATCTGCATTCGTACGAGAGCACGGACGTCGAATCAACTGATGGGAGCATTACCAGCCCAACGAGTGCAAGCGTCTCGACCATTCTTCAGAGTAGGTCTAGACTACGCACGACCCATCTGGACCAAAGTTTCCAGCGGCAGAGATCGAAAATCCTCAAAAGGTTACATAGCCGTCTTTGTTTGCCTCTGCACCAAGGCGGTGCACTTAGAGATGGTGAGTGACCTAACGACCAAGACCTTTCTGGCTGCCTTTCGAAGATTCTCTAGCCGTCGAGGAGTACCCACGGGTATATGGAGTGACAACGCAACTACATTCCATGGAGCGGATGCAGAATTGCGATCTATGTTCTGCGAAGCCTCAATCGAGTGGGACGTCGTCAGAAACACCCTAGCCAATCAAAGCATCGACTGGTCCTTCATTCCACCATCAGCTCCTCACTTCGGAGGCCTCTGGGAGGCCGCAGTGAAGTCGGCAAAATCCCACCTGAAGAGAGTCATCGGCCAGCAAATCCTTACCTACGAGGAAATGAGCACCTTGCTAAGCCAGATTGAGTTTTGCATGAACTCGCGCCCTCTGATTCCTCCCGCTGGCGAAGTTGAAGACGTCGAGCTCCTGACACCGTGGCATCTTTTAACTGGATTCGCTCCACAACAGATATCTGAGCCTCAACAAACCGTACCAAACCTCAATCATCTCACCCACTGGAGATTGGTCCAAGCGCTGCGTGATCATTTCTGGAACAGGTGGTCTCGCGACTATCTTCACACGCTCCAACAACGAAATAAATGAAGAGTCGCGGCTCCAAACGTGCAGGTCAACGACCTCGTACTGATCCTCGATCCTTCCCTGCTCCGGCACGGCAGATGGCCTCTTGGACGAGTAACTTCAACTCACCCTGGTCCTGATGGATTGGTGCGGGTCGTCACGCTCAGGACAGCATCCGGGATCTACACTCGTCCAATCACGAAGCTTTGTAGATTCTTACCAGGACTACAATCTTGACTCATCTTGGAATTCGAATCTCTAGCCCAGATTTTCGCTCATGTAAGCGAAGGCGGGCGGGATGTTCGAACGCTGATAGAGATGCGCGGCGCGAGTTTTGGCGGGAAGCAGCGGATGATGGCGTTGAGTCAAGGAGTGGGAATAGGGAGAGGAGAGGGGTGCCAAGCCTCCGAAGTGGACGAACCGGCGGTCTCCACTTTTAGTATGATTCCGGAGATCCTTGAAGAAGGATGTGCCCCGTAGCGCGTGAATCCTTTCTCTTTCTAATTAAGTGAGCCTTTTTCTTTGTGTTGTTAGTGTTCCAGTTTTTTCGTTCAGTTACTTATAATCGCGGCTTTACTTTTGTTATAATCTTTCAATAAAGTTTCATGGTTCTAAACTCCACGAGTCATTTTTTGTTTCTGATTGAGTCGATTGAAGACTTAACAATCCTAGTGGATGAAATCAGTTGGACTTAAATTGAATAATAATCAACAATATTCTCATGAATTTACATAAAAAGCTATAACATATAAGAAGAAGTGCAATTTTAGTTTTGCATCTTGTAACTGATAAATCTAAGAAAAAGGAATAGGCATATAAATTTTGTATTTAGTGTATAAGAAATTAAATTTAAATGTTGGTTAGTTATAAATTTGAGTTACTTTTACTGTAGAAATGCAATAACAAATATGATGAATTATCAGTACAAAGTGAGATTCGTGTCTTAACATTATTCAATATGTAAAATTATTTCTTGACTAAAAATTAAATTAATTATTCTTTAAAGTCTTATTGTATTATAAGATAGATTATGTTTAAGAGCAGGCCGGATTCGCTGTCCTTGTCTAATTGAGATTTTTGTTATTTACTCAAGTATTAATCGTTGTATCTGCAAATTGAAGGTTAAGCGCTATAGATATTATTATTACAAATATTTATGCACAAAAAGAAAATCTATCGCTTTGTTTTTGAGAAAAGTAAGAAACGCGAAAATATTATAAACGTAAACTTTTACTTTGGCGTTACTTACTTTCCTTAAAAACAAAGCGGTAGATTTTTTTTTCTTCTGCATAGATGTTTATAATAATAATAATATCTATTGCGCTCAACCTTTAATTTAAAAATACACCGATTAATACTTGAGTAAATAACAAACAACTCAATTGTTACTCGGTCGGTATCATGTTCTACTCCGGCCTGCCGTTCAATTATGAAAGAAATAAAACAAAAATAATTTTCCAAATCTTTTCAGTCAAATAAACAAAGGATATTTTATTTACCAATCATAATTTTTAAGAAATTCAATGACATTCCATTTTTTTCTAATAAAAAAATCCATTCTGAATCTTATAAGAAAAGAAATTTACATATAGTTACCTGTCACCATGTGTTATTGGAAATATTAGCAGTATTATATAACCTTGAACTATGAAATAAACAAAAATTTTTTTTAATTCAGTATTTAAGTATATTTCTTATGTGCTACGGTGGCACATGATTTGTTAAAAAATCTCAAGGTTTGGTTCACTTTAAATCTTTCAGAAGATATTTTTAAATATATTTAAATATTTGTGAAGTATGCAACTTTTATGAATGCTTCTGAAGGGAGATCTGCAACCAATGAGTACAAGTTAACATTAAAATGAGTAAATGTAGCTAAAAATCACAATTTTCATTATTTTTAATGACATTTGGATTTTTTAAGAGGGATCGCCGTTTTGCACCACTCTGAAATTTATAGGCTATATTTATACATATATTACCTACTTTAATGATTTTTTGGACATGGAATCATGGTTCGAAACCTTGAAAAGTGGTATTTCAATGTTTTAAATAACTTTAGCTCAGCGAATGGCTACATGAGCACTTTTAAATTAATTTTTCCTCAAAATTCAGAATATTTTGAAGAATAAAGTTTTTTAGTAATAAATTTCTAAAACGCAACCTAACTTAGTAATTTAAGCTTAAAATTAGTCAAAAATATAAAAAATATGGTTATCGACCAACTTTAAAGCTTTGTAGCTCTAAAAATATGTACTGAAGAAATGTGAAAATTTTCTGAGTGGTTCATAATATGGGAAAGAACCATTTTACTAATTTTTAGCAAAAAAAATTTTTTGTCCTCTGATTTAACAGAGAATGGGCGATATATATATATATATATATATATATATATATATATATATATATATATATATATATATATATATATATATGTGTGTGTGTGATAGCCAGGTTCTGACGACTTTTTATAGTTACCTCTATTCTGTCTAAAAATCGTTATAGTTTCTTATTTTCATTTGAACTATAATAGTTTCGTATTCCTAGAAAAAAATTTTGCCTTTCGATAGTAAGCCGGTTCTGGCGACAAAGATTTTATAGCACCTGAAAAGCGGGTACATATAACTTATAGCTTCCTTGCAACCGGTAAACTATAACATATATCAGAATAAACCATGGCTTTCTAAAAAGCACTTCCGAAATACAAACCAATCATTGTAAAAAATGAATCATATACATACAGCAAATGATGATTGATAAAACTATTAAGAAAGTAAAATTTTTTTCGAAATATTTTGAAAGTCGCCAGAAACGCAATAGGCCCACATACACCTTTGCCTAGGTAAAAACGAGCATTTTCTGAGAAATTAAAATGGCTTATTCCAGAATCTCTAAGTTTTATCGTGAAATATCACATTAATTCATAATTTTGAATTTCTCCGAGATATTTTAAAAGTCGCCAAAACCGTGTTATGCGCAGATATACCATTACGTAGATAAGAGCGAACACTTGCTGAGAGATCGAAATAGCTTATTTCCGAATCTTGAGGGTAATCGTAAAATATCAAAATAATAAAAAAGAGCAACTTAATAATGTTTATTTTTACTTTACATTCATCCTGGGAATTTCTCAAAATGACGTAATTAGCACTCATAACAATGATGTTTTATAATACGAATAAGATCATTATTATAACCTCAAAAATAATTCACTAATTTTTAAAGTAGAATATTTACGGGATATAACATATTACCGATATATCTTCATACTAATAATCATAATTTTGAATTTCTCCGAAATATTTTAAAAGTCGCCAAAACCGTGTTATGCGCAGATATACTATTACGTAGATAAGAGCGAACACTTGCTGGGAGATTAAAATTGCTTATTTCCGAATCTTAAGGGTTTATCGTAAAATATCACAATGATAAGAAAGAGCAACTTTAAAATGTTTTTTTTTTTAACTTTACATTCATCGTGGGAATTTCTCAAAATGACGTAATTAGCACTCATACCAATCATGTTTTATAGTACAAATAAAATTATTATTATAACCACAAAAATTATTCACTAATTTTTAAAGGAGGATATTTACGGGATATAACATATTACCGATATATCTTCATACTATTAATCATAATTTTGAATTTCTCCGAAATATTTTAAAAGTCGCCAAAAGCGTGTTATGCGCAGATATACCATTACGTAGATAAGAGCGAACACTTGCTGGGAGATTAAAATTGCTTATTTCCGAATCTTCAGGGTTTATCGTAAAATATCACAATGATGAGAAAGAGCAACTTCAGAATGTATTTTTTAACTTTGCATTCATCGTGGGAATTTCTCAAAATAACGTAATTAGCACTCATACCAATCATGTTTTATAATACAAATAAGTTCATTATTATAACCACAAAAATAATTCACTAATTTTTAAAGTTAAATATTAACGGGTCATAACATATTACTGGTATATCTTCAAACTATTAATCATAATTTTGAATTTTTCCAAAATATTCTAAAAGTCGCCAAAACCGTGTTATGCGCAGATATACCATTACGTAGATGAGAGCGAGCACTTGCTGGAAGATTAAAATTGCTTATTTCCGAATCTTGAGGTTTTAAAATACAAATAAAATTATTATTATTATTATCACCTTAAAAATAGTTCACTGAATTTTATAATAGGAGACTTCAAAGGATAGAACATATTACCGATATATCTTCACACGATGAATCACAATACTCTCTTTCTTCGAAATATTTTGAAAGTCGCCACAAACTTGCTAGGCGCAGATATACCTTTTCGTAAATAAAACGGAGCATTTGCTGGGAGATTCAAATTGCTTTTTTTCGAATCTCGAGGGTTTATCGTGAAATACCACAATGATAAGAAAGAGCAACTTTATAATGTATTTTTTAACTTTACATTCATCGTGGGAATTTCTCAACATGACGTAATTAGCACTCTTCCCAATCATATTTTATAATACAAATAAGATCATTATTACAACCACAAAAATAATTCACAAATTTTTAAAGAAAAATATTTACGGGATATAACATATTACCGATATATCTTCATACTATTAAACATAATTTTGAATTTGCATGTAAATATTGGAATTGGAAGTCCAGGTTAAGTAAGAATATAAATAAAAATTCTCAAGATATTTTGTAGAGAAAAATTTTATTATTTATTAGTAATGTAACGTTTCGTAGTTCATTGACTACCTCTTCAGACTGAAAATAAATCAAATATACATTTGTAAGGTGGACTACATTATTATGGATGTTTTATATATAATAAACTATATCAAACCTCTTAACAATAAGAATTCACAACAGTTTATGATAATACTAATAAGGTTAATAGTTTTAAATATTTACAATTGTTGGTAAATTTACAACAATATGTCATAATTTTTTATACAATTGGTATGATGTCAAAATTGATATGTACTATTGACAATAAATGACTTAATATAAGATATACATATGTCTAAAACAAGCAGAAGAGCAAACTCAGATGTGAAATTAAGGTATAAGTCGCAGAGACAGTGTCACAACAGTACGACAATATATGAAAATTAAGGGTGTACTCTACATAGAGTCTGTGTGTGAAACTTGGTACTTACGTACAAGTCTCAATTAATTTGTAATATTACTTGTAATTTATAATGTAGAGTATACCCTTAATTTTTATTTATTGTCGTACTGTTGTGACACTGTCGCTGCGAATTATGTTTAAGCATTGGCAGGAGAAGATTTCTTATGAGATGCAAGTTCCATGATGTTTTTCCTAAACATATTAGTTGTAGATGCAAGAATCTTAACAATTTACATATATATAGCAATAGTTATTATTCTTAATTTAGATCTTATATTTGTAAGTTAAAATATAAACTTCTTACATTCGAAATCAAAGACATACATGCATACATATATTTCCTACAAACTGATATAAAAAAACAATTAATAAGTCTACAAACAAACATATTGAATTCATGAACAGCTAAAACATTTTTGTGATCTTGTAGAATGTTATAAAACATGTTTAGTAGCAAAGACTAACAAAAAGTTTATTAATAAGTTTAACAATATTTTAAACAAGTCTAATTATACTTTCAATTTAAATAACACAGATCAGGTTCCTTATCAACTTAATAATAATAATCCGTCAAATATAACTGATAGAGAGGTCAATATTGTTGATAACAATAATTTTGGTACAAATTTTGTTAATCTTACAGAGAAAGTAATCCCTCAAAATATAATTGATATTGTTAAACTCAGAGAAAAATTTAATAAATTTAAATCAAAAATTGATAAGAAAGATATAATTAATATCATTAAAAATGTTGAATATAATCTTGATCATACAAAAATTCTAAATATTACTAAAGATAGAATCGGACACTCAGTAGTAGATTTGCTAAAAAGTTCCTTACATATGAACACCCATCGCTCATATCAGGAAAGAATTTTTACTCATAATTCCAAAAAACTGTAGAATATTGTAAAGCAAACTCGGATGTCATTTTTTTGAATTCAGATAAAAGTAACACAACGGTTTGTATGTATAAAAACGTTTAAATTGAAAAAGTTGAAACAATATTGCCTGATGAAAGTACATACATTAAAGTTAACAAATACCCATTAAATAAAATGCAAAAAGTGGTTTCTAATATACTGAAAGATCTCAATAAAAATGAATTTCTACATAGAGTCTTCCACAAAAATGAAGTTTCAATATGGTATAGAAAACACGCCATTTTATTGCGAAATAGCACAAGACTCTCTCAGACCGTATATACCAGAGACACTGAGAGCAGTCATCTTTGAACTCTTTCACAGCAAAGCACATCCGTCTGCTAGGTCAACTAGCAAGATGATAAGGAAGCAGTACGTATGGCCAAATATGAACAGGTAGATAACATCCTGGTGCAAAGCATGCATGGAGTGCCAACGATCGAAAATAACTAGGGAAAACAAGTTTTTACCTATGAAGTTTAGCGAACCAGATGGACGGTTCGCCCACGTGCATGTCAACTTAGTTGGTCCGTTGCCACCAAGCGAAGGTTACAGATATCTGGTGACTATGATAGATAGGCATACTAGGTGGCCGGAGGCGGTGCCCGTATACGACGCATCGGCTCCTTCTATCGCACGTGCTTTTTATGACACGTGGGTGTCTCGTTTTGGTGCACCGGTCATCATTACTACAGATTAAGGTAGACAATTCGAGTCCGGCACGTTTCATAAACTGTTACAGCTGATAGGATGTAAGAGAGTACGCACTACGGCATACCACCCAGCCGCGAACGGCATGGTTAAGCGATGGCACCGTGACCTTAAAGCAGCACTAATGTGCCATATGGAAGGTCGAGATTGGACCAGAACCCTCTCAACCGTTTTATTAGGGTTAAGAACGCATTTAAGAAAAGATACGGAAGCCAGTCCAGCGGAATTTCTTTATGGAACAACGCTCACTATATCAGGTGATATGTGCGAGTTCAGAGAGACAGATGCTAGAGAACAAGATCTATTTTTAGCAAAATTTAGAGAATACATGAGGCAAGTGAAACCTGTACCTGTGGTGCATAACCATTTAGGCAAAACATTCGTGTTTAAAGATTTAGTGAATTGCGCTCATGTTTTAGAAAAAATAAAAGCAGTCAAACCACCTCTTGCGCAACCATACTCAGGACCATATAAGGTCATCTCTAGACATGAAAATGGCCGTAATTACGTCATAAGGAAAGGTGATAAAGACGTAAACGTGAACATAGAAAGGTTGAAACCGGCCTATTTTCTAGCAAATGAAGTAGAGCCACAAAATGGCGAAGTAGACAACGAGGTAACACCTCAAAGTGGTAACCAAACGAATAACAGCAACAGAGAACTGAGCAAAAATAACAATACAATAGAGGAAGAAAATGCAATAATAACTGAAGCTCAGATTCACAACGAAGCTCCACCCGTAAGTGAGGAGCATGAAACATCGGACGAGAGTAACCTAACACAGGAAAAACCAGAATGCAACATTAACGAGCTCAATGATGAGCAAACAGACATTACGGATACGTGCAATGAGGCAGGTAACGTAGCAAATGGTAAAAAAGTAGAAAGAACCAATAACAGGGTAGAGTACGAAACAGTAGGTAACAATAAAAATAGCGAAAGTAGTAAAAAGAGAAAGAGATTTATACCAAATATTTTGAGACACAGGAAAATAAATAGTGTAATGTTAAATAGGAAAGATAATTGTAAAAAAGAGTTAGATTTTGTACAACAGTGTCTCACTTCAAAGAAAAATGTGATTACTTCTAGGTAATATTGTAATGCATTTATACTAATGATGTTTGTTCTTTTGTTATATATAGGTGAAGCTGATTGGGCTCTCCCCTGATATTTGTATCGCTAAAGAGTACCGTCAGCCGAGCCAAGATGTTTTTCTTGGAAGAATTGGCCAGAGGCCTATTACATAGAATCAATGAGACGCATGATCTGACGAAGAAGGCTGAGTACAGGTTAGCAGAGATCTACCTATACGAATTCATTGACCCGTATACGCAGCGTTGTATGGGTAAAATCAATGCTGCCAACAGTGCCGATGCGAGGAATGCGATGAAAAACACGCAAGAACATGAGTTCAAGAAACCATCGCTCTTTATTGGTGATAACCCTGTGCTGGATTTGTTCTTGTACAATATGCCAATGAATCCTGGTAAGAAGAAGTTAGATCAGATTTTGAGATCATTTGGTCAGGAGGATTTTGAAATAGGGAGAATCCACTTGTCAGGCAGGAAAAAGTGCGCCAACATCAGATGTCATACTCTCGCTGCATCTATAAGGATGCAATGTGACGCACTGTTGAGGAAAATGTGGATAGAAACAAAGAATGGAAGCTTATTTTACCTACAAATTAAACCTGACCAAAAAGCTTCTGCAAAGAAACTGGATAAGCGAACCGTGGATGAGCCAAAACTCGAGGTTATACCTCCATCTGTTGAGGCGTTGCGTGCCCCTAATATTATTACCAAGATTCTGAAGCATCTACAGTCTGTGAATGTGATGAATTTAATGTGTGCGTTAGATGGTTTGCGAGAACCTTGTTACAGGCTAGGAGTAACAGACTTCCTGCTATGTTACAGAAGATATGAAGGAACAGGTGGGCTGAAACGTTTGTTTGACGACGCAAGGCAATTTGAATTTGCCAATATATGGGCCGGCAGATGCAGATGGGAGGTAGAGGCTTCAACCATTAGAAAGGTTATACGCTACCAGAAAGAAGGAAGGAAGGACAAGTTATCCATCGATAACATGGATTTAACCGGCGGCGTTATGACGAAGGAGGTAATAGCTGAGGTATCCAAAACCTGCAAAGTCAGAAGCCTCAAATTATCTAAGATGATGACCGTTTTTGATGCGGAAATGCGCATGGAAGGGCTTAGAGAAGCCACATTAGTAAATAGTGCATATGCTAGGTTAAGGGGACGCTATATCTCTCTATCCTTTTCTAATTGAAAAATGTAAGTTTTTTGAAAATCTAGTGATTATTGATAGAAATTAAAGGTTGTCCGCTACTTGTTTAGTAAAAAGTAATATTTTCTCTGATGAGGACCAATTAATTTTGTTGCTTTGTTTTCAAGTAAAGTTTGACATACTTACAAAATCCTAAGTAAGGCTAGAGAATACGTTATTTAAGTATGTCAAACTTTACTTGAAAAAAAAGCAACAAAATTAGTTGGTCCTCATCAGAGAAAATATTAATTTTTACTAAACAAGTAGCGGATAACCCTTAATTTCTATCAATAATAACTAGTTTTCCCAAAAATTTACATTTTTTAATTAGAAAAGGATAGAGAGATACAGCGTCTTCTTAAGATTCTTAGATAATAAGTTATTTTTAAGTTTAAGGGTCATAAACCTGGACAGCTGCAGGGAGTTGTGCATAGAAGACCTCTATGAATTCCTTAGGGAAAATGAAACTCTGGAGGGGCTATACTTAATGGATGTAAACAGTACTGACCAAGCTATGCAGTACTGGAGGATCCTGGAAGCTGTATACAACCAGGGCACTAGGATCAAAGTCTTCCATTTTAAGTATTTGAAGAGTGAAAGCAAAGAGTTGGAATTCATTCATGATCCAATAATTCATGTTAATCACACCTTAGTAGAGATAAACCTGTAAAATAACAAGTATTTGATGCAGAGTGTCCAGGAGATTATTAATAAATCGGAGTCCTTGCAGCAGTTAAATATAATGAGGTTGGAACCCAATGATTCAGGGTTTAATTTCTCTAGACAACGATCGTTACGATCAGTCGAGATGTCATACCACTTGGTCATCCAAAAGTTCTTGAATTCTTTTAACAACACCAGCATAGAATAGATCAAGATGAACAATTATTATGGGAAGAATAATAAAAATAACAGATGTTTCAACGTTAATTTTGTGTTAACGATATTAAGAAATGTACCTCGATTAAGGTTGGACATTCTTAACTGTAAAATCAGTCTGAATTCCGCACTATCGTGAGCAATCGCAAGACAGGGTGCAAGAATGTACAACGAGAATGGACTCTTTAGAATCGTATTTAGAAGCCTTTGAAGGCATAAAATGTAAATGCATGTAATAAAGTGTAAATTAGCTTCAATTAAGTATGTAATGATGTAGAGAAATGAAAAGTACGTATGAGCGAAAGTAATCGCGTAAGTAATTATGTACAAGAATGTAAAAGAGTTCACAGGTAAAAATAAATGTAAAAGTAATTGCGTAAGTAATTATGTACAAGAATGTAAAAGAGTTCACATGTAAAAATAAATGTAAAAGTAATTCCGTAAGTGATTATGTGCAAGAATGTAAAAGGGTTCACATGTAAAGATAAATATAAAAGTAATTGCGTAAGTAATTATATACAAGAATGTAAAAGATCACATGTAAAATAAAACACCCACTGCTTATGTAAAAAAAAATATATTTCCTTTTGTTGTATATAACCCTGGATGATTATTTAGGGGGGAGTACTGTGAGTACACAGACGTACGTGATATGTATGTATGAGTGAATGTGTGAGTAAACGCTGTGCGCAACTGGCGGCGCGCAAGTAAGCAACGATGAAACGTAACCTATGTGTTTCATGATATATGCGAAGAGAGTCAGAGCGTTTTTGATCACCTATAAGTTAAGTAGCCTTGGCATTTCCAGGTAATAATAAAGTTGCTTTTTCTTATCATTGTGATATTTTACAATAAACCTTAAAGATTCGGAAATAAGCAATTTTAATCTCCCAGCAAGTGTTCGCTCTTATCTACGTAAAGGTATATCTGCGCCAAACACGGTTTTGGTGACTTTTAAGATATTTCGGAGAAATTCAAAATTATGTTTAATAGTATAAAAATATATATGTAATATGTTCTATTCTTTAAAGTCTCCTATTATAAAATTCAGTGAATTATTTTTGTGGTTATGATAATGATCTTATTTGTATTATAAAACATGATTGGTATAAGTGCTAATTACGTCATTTTGAGAAATTCCCACGATGAATGCAAAGTTAAAAAATACATTATAAAGTTGCTTTTTCTTATCATTGTGATATTTTACAATAAACCCTAAAGATTCGGAAATAAGCAATTTTAATCTCCCAGCAAGTGTTCGCTCTTATCTACATAATGGTATATCTGCGCCAACCACGGTTTTGGCGACTTTTAAAATATTTCGGAGAAATTCAAAATTATGTTTAATAGTATAAAGATATATCGGTAATATGTTCTATTCTTTAAAGTCTCCTATTATAAAATTCAGTGAATTATTTTTGTGGTTATGATAATATTCTTATTTGTATTATAAAACATGATTGGTATAAGTGCTAATTACGTCATTTTGAGAAATTCCCACGATGAATGCAAAGTTAAAAAATACATTATAAAGTTGCTTTTTCTTATCATTGTGATATTTTACAATAAACCCTCGCGATTGTGAAATAAACAATTTCAATCTCCCAGCACATGCTCGCTCTAATGTACGTAATGGTATACACGCGCTTAACACGGTTTTAGCGACTTTTATAATATTTCAGAGAAATTTAAAATTATGATTAATAGTATGGAGATATATTGGTAATATGTTATATAGCATCCTCTATATCTAAACTCGTTTCTTACTTTACTAAGCGTCTTTTTGATAACTGCTTCAATATGCGCTTCAATACCTACATTATCTGTGTACGGTCTATCGTTTTCTTTCTCATCGTGACTTACTATGCTAACCATTTTACCGACTTGTTCTTCGCATTTATTTTTGTATACCTTATCTGCGTTTTTACCACGGTTCCTTCGTTCTTTAAATTAATTTCTCCCATCAAGTGCAATTTAATTCCCGGTGGAAGGTTGTATTTCCATACCCTTAAGATAAGCTCGCGCTCTATTTTACCGTCTGCTACGTCGAGTATTTCTCTTAAATATTCCGACGGTTTTTCTCCATGCGCCCGACATTTTCTAAATAATTTATTAAATCTTTCTTCTTGCGACTGTCCATAGGTCTCTATTAGGTATTTCCTCAACCCACTATATCTATTTCTCGGCTTTAATATTTTTACTAAACTCGATGTTTGACGAATTACATCATTATCTAAGTTATTTATAAGTAATACGAACGCCACACTTTCGTCCGTAACGTTTTGCATTTTAGCCTGGGTTCCGAATAGATCAAACCTTGTTTCCGGGTTATGTTTCCAGAAGGGAAAATTAATTTGGCGGGTTTGCATAAGGTTACTGGGTACTACTATGTTACGGTGTTTCTCACCTAACCTAAAATTATTTTGCGCGTCGTTCATATTGTCTTTATCTACGTGTGCCGGTATTTGCTCATTATACGCATCATGTGCTTCTAACCTTTCTCCCGGTTTATTTCGGTCTAATTCGAGCATCTCTATTCTCTTTATTAAAAATCCTAAGTTAACTTCATAGTCCCTTTTCATTTCTAATAGCTGCTTTTTATAATATTCTTCTACTTTTCTTGTACCGCTTGCTCCTAATATGCTACTATTGTTCATTGTCTCTTGATCCGCAAGAGCTCTATTGATATCTATTTGATTCCTAAACGCGTCACGTTCTCTATTTATCGGTGTGCTACTATATACGTTATCTAAGGCGTCGTCAGCTCCGCCATTCAATATATCATTCTTTGGCTTATTCGCGGTAGCCATTTTGTGATTCGAGGTTCTATGTAATACAAAATAATCCTCGCTATAAATTTTTAACCGACCCTAATCGATATTAATCAGTCTTACGTTAAATAGATTAAATAAATTATATACAAAACAAAATAAATAAATAAATAAACAAATCGATAAGACGCTAAAATGTACAAAAAAAATAGTTTACGCGGACAGTTAAATAAATACTCACAATAATACAAACATTTAAATGAATAACAATTAAATAATATACGACAGTTGAATAATCACGCTAATATACGTTTAAATAAATAAATAAACAATTATTTAGAATTATCACCCAAGGTCGACTGCGATTGGTGTAAAAGACCTACGCGAAATACAATAACAAATAATTTATGTTACAATTTCAAAACTGTCGTCAATTTGTCCCGTGTGCGCGGGCAATACAATATCCGTTATATTTACTTCTCGCGTTTTACCGGCATGCATGACCTCCGCATGACCCCTCGAGAACACCTAAGAGATACACAAATGTAATGGTTAGAATGTAACTCTCCACGTCGTACATCGGTCCATAACATGCCAGCAATAATACTTTTAAAACTTTATTCGTAATAATCTATGAAATTCTTATTTCCACGCACACACGAAACTTAACCTTCAGTCACTTCTATCGCACTTTGAACCAACCGTCGCGTCTTGAATTTTCTACGCGCTTCCTACTGATCGCTTATTTTCACCCGCACAACCAAATCACTTTTTTTGCACTTTGTTTTTCGATTAGATACTTTTCGCTATTTCGATTTTTTACTTACGTACATATACCATTGCACAGATTTTTATTTCTGTTTTTTTTTGTAATCCCCCTCTTTTTTTATGAGGAAGGCGGAGAGAGAGAGATTCCCCATACTCCCCCCAGTCTGCACGCTCTATCTCTTACAAAAAAGGAAAAGAGAACGAATTCTATACGAGGCATATGACTGCCGTCAACCGGCACAGCCCCGACTCGTAGACAGCGAGACAGACAAATCTGATGGGTTGCACCACGTGCCGAGCCTACACCGACACCAACAATCCCCTTAAAAACATTATAAAAAAAAATCTACTATTCTTCTTCACGTGCAGCTGGAGAGAGCCAGTCCCTCACTTACTGTGCAAATATCTATGTTAGTACAGATATGTATATATTTTCCAGCGAACATTTACTTTATGTTAGTCTATATATAAAAAAACTTTGCTGTAATTTTTAAAGTTAATCACTTTTAATACGTTTACGTATTTACAAATAAAAGATTATATATTGTTTTAAAGATAAGTCTTTACAGCGCGCTCGCGGTAATTATTTTTCTAACCTTTACAATGACTTTCCTGCGAGCAACCTTTGCTCGGACCCTTGCTGGCCAACGGCTTTTGCTCAGGCGTCCTGCTAGCTGCTGCGCTGTCCTTGCTCTCCGAACGGTTGTCGGGGTCACCAATTATAGTCTCCTACACCTCGTAGATGCTACGATGTTGCAAGAAGGAAAGGTAGCTGGATAGGTCCTCGAACGGAGAGAAACAACTCCTTAAATGTTATAAAATATACTTTATTATTACCTGGAGACGCTAAGGCTATTTAACTTATGGGTGATCAAGAACGCTCTGACTCTCTTCGCATACATCATGTAACACATAGGTTACGTTTCATCGTTGCTTACTTGCGCGCCGCTAGTTGCGCGCAGCGTTTACTCGCACATTCACTCATACATACATATCACGTACGTCTGTGTACCCACAATACAAATAAGATCATTATTATAACCACAAAAATAATTCACTAAATTTGATAGTAGAAGATTTTAGGAATATAACATATTACCGATATATATTTATACTATTAATCATAATTTTCAATTCCCCGAAATATTTTAAAAGTCGTCAAAACCGTGTTAAGCGCAGATATACCATTACCTACATTAGAGCAAGCATTTGCTGGGAGATTAAAATTGTTTATTTCAGAATCTCAAGGGTTTATCGTAAAATATCACAATGATAAGGAAGAGCAACATTATAATGTTTTTTTCTACTTTACATTCATCGTGGGAATTTCTCAAAATGACGCAATTAGCGCTCATATCAATCATGTTTTAAAATACAAATAAGATCATTATTATAACCACAAAAATAATTCACTAAATTTTATAGTAGAAGACTTTATGTGATATAACATATTACCGATATATCTTCATACTATTAATCATAATTTTCAATTTCTCCGAAATATTTTAAAAGTCGCCAAAACCATGTTAAGCGCAGATATACCATTACCTACATTAGAGCAAGCATTTGCTGGGAGATTAAAATTGTATATTTCAGAATCTCAAGGGTTTATCGTAAAATATCACAATGATAAGGAAGAGCAACATTATAATGTTTTTTTCTACTTTACATTCATCGTGGGAATTTCTCAAAATGACGCAATTAGCGCTCATATCAATCATGTTTTATAATACAAATAAGATTATTTTTATTATGAACACAGAAATAATTTCCTAAATTCTATAGTCGGAGACTTTAAAGCATAGAACACATTACCGATAAATCTTCATACTATTAATCATAATTATCAATTACTTCAAAATATTTGGAATGTCGCCAATACCGTGTTAGGTGCAGATATACCTTTACGTAGATAAGAGCAAGCATTTGCTGAGAGATTAAAATTTCTTATTTCAGAATCACTAAGGTTTATCGTAAATTATGACAATAATATAAAAGAGGAACTTTAAATTTTTTTTTTCTTTACATTCATTGTCGAAATTTCTCAAAATGACGTAATTAGCACTCTTACAAATTATGTTTTCGAATACAAATAAAATTATTATTATTATTATTTGGACCACAAAAATAATTTCCTAAATTTTATAGTCGGAGGTTTTGAAGGATAGAACACATTACCGATAAATCTTCATACTATTAATCATAATTCTTAGTTTTTTTGAAATATTTGGAATGTCGCCAAAATTGTGTTAGGCGCAGACATACCTTTACGTAGATAAGAGCACGCATTTGCTGGGAGATTAAAATTGCTTATTTTAATATCTCTAGGTCCTAATGTAGAATATAACAGTAACTGGAAAGAACAACTTCAAAATGTTTTTTGTAACTTTACTTTCATCGTTGAAATTTCTCACATTGATGTAATTAGCACTTATACCAATCATCTATTGAGATACAAATAAAATTATTATTATTAGTATAACCACAGAAATAATTTCCTAAGTTTCATAGTTGGAGACTTTAAAGGATACAACACATTATCGATATTTCTTCATATTATTAATCATAATTTTCAGTTTTTTCAATATATTTTGAAAGTCGCCAAAACAGTGTTAGACGCAGATATATCTTTACGTATATAAGAGCAAGCATTTGCTGAGATACATTTTCTAATGTAATAACACTTTAACATCTGTGTTTTTATACACTGTCTCTAACTCGCCTATATTAATATGAATACGTTCCATTAAATCTTTTCGGCACAAGTTGTTTTATTTGATAAACCAATCTATATTTACATCTATGTTTTGTTATACTTGTACCAACTGCGTTTATAACGACATCAGAATTCTTTTTAGTGATTTTACTTTCCATTTCCGAAATTCCGGATTTTTTATGGATATATACTTGTATTTATTATGGATATGGTGGCACAAATTATTCCTTGGAGATTTCTTTTTGAATTCCAAGACAATCAATTGTCCTTACATCAAAACGTTACATCATTCACTCAAGATGCCGCGAAAACAATAATTGAGAGTTCGAAAGATGCTCATTCTGTTTTACGTAAATTAATTTAGTTGTTTAAATTCTTCATAAATACAGAATGAGGAGATATCAATATTATAGAAAACAATTCTATTCTCCCAGTAAATGTTCGCTTTATCTATGTGAAGATATATCCGCATTTAACACAGTTGTGATGATTTTAAAAATATTTCGAAGAAATTGATTACACATTACTTTTAAAGGTCTTGGGATATTTTCTTAATGGTATCTCATATATTTTCTTATTATTATCAACTACTATAGAATATAATAAATTATTTAAATGTAATCATAATTGTTATACTATAATATAAATTAATGCTGGCATGATTGTTATCAGTGCTAATTATATAATTTCAAGCAATTTTCATGAGAAATTGAATTCATGGAACCAACCTTCAATAAGGTATACAATAATTAAAGTATTTCTTATATCTGGCTGAGTAGAAAGTACGTAGTCTGTTATAGTACGGTCACCGTGACCTATACTTTTTTATTTTTCTAACAAGAGAGAGAGAGAGAGAGAAGGAGAGAGAGAGAGAGAGAGAGCACTTTGGTGACATTAGAAGCACTACAATCTTTTAGGTACTTAAAGTACTATAATTAATGTAGAACCATTAAATAATACTTCTATCAAGTTTGTGTCTGTATCCTTGTTAACAGATGTAGCTACCATATATTCATAGTTATGAAGATATGATGTTAATTGCGTTAATAAACGCTCTTCTCCTTAAATAAATAAATTATATTATATTAGCTGTATATTATTTGAGTAATGAGTGTCTTAACAAGCTTTAGATCAAACAATAGTTCGAATATTCGTTATTGTTGACCGGTTATGACGACATCTTTTTTTATGACCGCTAATACTTCAAGGTACAGTTGTCCTTAACTCGGTTTTGGCAATGTCTAGTTTTTTTTATAAGTAATCTGTGCTTTGTAATTCATTATGTAAATGTTACCTCATTATTTCTCATAACAATCTGCGGTAAAAAAGACTGGACGAACTCTAGCGTTAAAACTTATCTCTAAAACCAGTTTTTTATATATCGCCGTAACCGATTACCTATCACTTGGAATTTGTCGTCGCAATCGGTTTTCTATGAAAAGTCGCCAGAATCGGCTTTACGTGCATATCCATTATGACGATGTCGCCAGAATCGGACAATGTCGTCGGAACCGTATAGCAATCACGAGATTTGTCGTCAGAACCGGGCCTTCACACACACACACACATATATATATATATATATATATATATATATATATATATATATATATATATATAAGGGACATTTCACACCAACTGAAAGAGCAAAAATAAAAAAGTCGCTAAAACTTTGAGAATATATTCTGTTTGTTACCCAAAATATTTAAAAACATTTTTAAGGATCTACATTGAAAATATCAAGAGCTATAGATCTTTGAAATTTGAAAATTTTTTTTAATTTTCGGAAAAATCTCAACTTTATTATTTTATTTCTGAATATCCTGATGTTTAAGAGGGCAATTAATAAAAATACTTCTTGTTGTAAATGAAGAGGAGAGATTTATTACTGTAAAATTTTTTTTTTCAAAATGTAACGTCCTAATTGCATTATCTCTTTTTTTTCTTTTTTAATGATAAATATTGTATAATAACTCTTTGCAATGGCCAACGCTTAAACTTTTTCCTTATTAATATGCGCCGCTCAGTTAACGTCATAGGAAAAGCACGGGTGTTTTTAGTTTGATATCATAGATTAACTTGTCGAATCATGATATGTACTATGTTTACTATTTGCAAATAAAGTGACATGTACATGTTACTTTTTGACAGCTTAATTGAAATTAGGCAAGCACAGGTTTTCTCTGACGTTAGACCACCTCTAAGATGTATCTGGATCTTTTACCTGTACTTGAGTACAAAAGTCCCAAATTTTCATTGTTCGTCGCAGTTGTAGTACCACAAAGTCTAGCCTGGTCGCAAATCACCATAACGTAAGTTGAAAAATATAAAAAGTATTACAGAATAGAGCAGAGCGTTTAAATATATATCGGACATAAATAAAATATCGTATCTTTTTCTGACCAGGCCTTTAGTAGCCATTCAAATTGTAAGCCACTTGAAATATATTATAATGCGAAGTGCGGTCTCTAATGAAATAACATAATCATCTTCCGAATAAATAAAATTGTAGCATATACCATAAGACGTGATAAATCAAATTGATATGAATCTAATTTAATTCAATCCTACTCCGAAAGTCGGATAAGATTTGTAGCTGCAACAATTAAAACCAATAAAGAGTGAATCAACCGATTGTGCTCACGAGTGACCAGCGTAATAAAAAAAATACTAAAACTCTTAACGCATGTACGAACTAATTAATTACAAAACGAACTTTACTTGTGTAAGGACTCTGTATGTATACCTACTATTATAAGGAGTGTACTTTTCCCGTGATTTAATAAAGAAGTTCATAAAAGATACAATTTGGACTTGACTAACTAATTTCTAAACAAATACCCTAAGCCAACTCAACAGCAGCGGTCCCAGCAATTACAAGAAGTAAAAGGCCAGCTGCAGCAGTTAACAACAAAAATAAAAGAAAGGTGAGTTTGACACATTATTATATTACTATCCATTTATCTTCTTCTCTCTTTCGATCTCAACACGGGTTCACGAGCCCGAAGAATAACTTTCCCTTCGCCTGATAATCTGCCAGGTTTAAGTCTGAACGCGCATCCTCTCGGCGTATTCAGACCTGTAATATTCACGGTCATATTTTTGATATTAAATTGATAATTAAAATAATACAAATAATGTCGGAACGTTACAAAAATATTCTTAATTTTGAGAAAAAATTTATTTAAAAGTGCTAATGTAGCCATTCGCTGAGCTAAAGTCATTTAAAACATTGAAATATCACTTTTTTATGTTTCGAACCATGATTCCATGTCCAAGAAAATCATCGAAGTAGGTAATATATGTATAAATATGGCCTTCAAATTTCAAAGTGGACTTCCTGGGCGATCCCTTGGAAAAAAATTAAAATGTAATTAAAAATAATGGAAACTGTGATTTTTAGCTATATTCACTTATTTTGATGTTAACTTTTGCTCATCGGTTGCAGATGTTTCTTCGCAAACATTCATAGAAATAGTTGTGATTATTATTTTTCATGTGCCACCGTAACACATGAAAAATATACTTAAATACTGAATTAAAAAACATTTTTGTTTACTTTATAATTCAACAGATGGTGACAAGTAACTATATGTAAAATTCTTTTCTTATAAGATTCAGAATGGATTCTTTTATTCGAAAAAAAATTGAATGTCATTGAATTTCTTGAAAATTATGATTGGTAACTAAAATATCCTTTGTTTATTTGACTAAAAAGATTTTAAATAGCATTTTTGCTTAATTTTTTTCATGATTTAAATATAATCTATCTCAAGATACAATAACGCTTTAAAGAATAATTAATTTAATTTTAAGTCATGAAATAATTTTACGTAATAATGTTAACAGTTTAAAAGATAAGACACGATCCACTTTGCAAGATACACATAGTGCCCGCTAGTCTTCCAATAAATTGTGACGGGATATTAGGCATATAATTTTTAATGGCACAAGACGCCGTATTATCATTCTCTGAGAATCGAATGATTTTGGGACGCTAAGGGACATATTCTATGCCATTCCTAGTACATGATACTCACCAATTGCGTGCTAGAACGAAGAAATTATTCAAAATTAAAATCCTAAATAATGCATGACCCTATAAAAACACGTGCAGAAACATGTTTTTCTCGGCCTAAGATAATAAAAAAAAATCAAATAATTTTTAGGATTGACAGGTTACTATCGTAGATTCATACCCAATTATGCAAAAATCACAAAACTACTCATCGAACTTCTTAAGAAGAGAGTACCATTTATCTGGAGTGAAAAACAAGAAAAAGCTTTCGTGATTTTAAAAAATATATTGGTAACAGAACCATTGCTTGCATATCCAGATTTCAATGAACCCTTCGTTGTTACCACGGATGCTTCTGATTACGCTTCAGGCGCGGTACTAAGCCAGGGACCTATAGAGAAGGATCTATCGGTTGTGTACACTTCTAGGACGCTAAGTGATGACGAATGTAATTATAGTAGAACTGAAAATGAATTACTTGCCGTAATATATGCCGTATCATAATTTAGACCCTATTTATTTAGTAGAAAATATACTCTGATAACGGACTATCGGGCCTTATTGTGGTTACATAATGTTAAGGAACCCACGTCTCAATTGGCGCGGTGACAAATTAAACTTAGAGAATATGAATATGACATTGTACTTAAAGCTGGTAAAATAAATATGAATGCGGATGCGCTATCAAGGAATTCTGTACATATTCATGTAATTGAGACCGTCATATTGTTTACAGAGGAGCCTAAGATAGAAATAGGAAGAATATTCTTAGTTCTCAATCAGGGTGATATGGACAAACATTACATTAACTGTCACGAAGACCATGACTTAAATGACCCCTTCAGTGCCGGTTGCTGGGGGAGGCAATCCCTTTAAGAGGCTGCGCCTGGCGAGTGGCACGCTCAGGTCCTAATTGACAAGAATTCTAGAATCAAAGAAGATTTTTGAACCATTGACCGTGGGAGGCAATCCCTGAAATAAGTCACGCCAGGCTGGGCGAATGGGGCGGCAGACCCCAGTGATTCTGGAATTTCAACAGTTGCTCAGATGAATTTGGTTGAGGAGAGAACACTCTCCAAGATGCCCTTAGACAACGACGACAATGACATAATAATGACTTACTGTTACGAAGACTACGACACAGACGACTCTTTTAGATCCGGTAGCTGTGAGAGGCAATCCTTTCAAAAGGTCGCGCCTGGCAAGCGTCACGCTCAGGTCCCGTTTAACGGAAATTCTGGAATCATGAGAGATGAAATTTTAACCGGTGACTTCAGGCAATCCCTGAAAGAAGTCACGCCAGGTTGGGAGCATTGCTCCGTTGATAAAGAAAGTGGAATGGCAGACCCCGGTTACTCTGGAATTCTAAACGTCAATCAGATGGAGTAGGTTAAGGAGAAGACATTCTCAAAAATACCGTTAATGACAGATGACAATGTTCAAGTTATTCGAGATTTTTCTTATATAAACAATGACAGCGAATCCAGCATTTTTGAGGATAATGAGACGCTTACAGAGGAATATAAAAAAGGGGTTTCGGTAACTAATTATATTGAAATATCCCAAGATCCTTTATTACTAAGATGAGATAATATCGCGCACTTTATGTCCGTGGATTGTAAGATAGCGACCTCGATTTGTCAAAAACTAGTAGATTTAGAAATGATTTATATAAAAGAATTAAAAAATCAAAGCATTGGGATAGGAGCTATTACACATACGGAATTAAGCAACGGTAGAATTTTATATTCGCTATTTATTAAGAAGAAAGCCAAGGAAATACCTGTCACACAGAGTATAATAAACACATTAGAATCTTTGCGTATCGCTATGATCGAGGAGGGAACTAAATCCGTTTGTTTTGCTAAAACCGGAGATGGCCTTGAGCAAGTGCATTAGTTTCCTACAGAATTTTATCTTAGGTGAAATTGGAAAGAAGTACATATCACCATTTAAACAGGTGCAAATTCCACCTAACGAGGATCGACGAGCAATACTTACTAAAGCCCATGATTCTGTTGTGGGAAGACATAAGGGCATGTTTAAAACATATCAAAGAATTAAAGAAAGATATTTTTGGCCCAGAATAAAAGATGAGATCACTGAATATGGTAGGACCCGTAAAGAATGTCAAAGGAGGAAATTGGTCCGAGTAAAAACAAAAATGCCAATGACAATCACCGGAACCCCATTTGAGGCGTATGAAATATTAGAAATAAACGTAGTAGGTCCTCTTCTAATTACAGTAGCCAGAAATAAATACTTGTTAACACTACAGTGTAATCTAACAAAATTTTCTGATGCTCTTCCCCTTCCTGATGTTACGGCAGATATGATGGCTACCGCGTTTGCGCAAGAATTTATTTGCCGATACGGATGTCTGAAAATAATTAAAACTGATCGAAGTAGCAACTTCCAGAGCGAGTTAGTGGCAAAATTCACAAAATTATTCCGCATAAAACAATATAGATCAACTGCCTTCAGACCTGAAACGATGGGATCTCTGGAACAAAGTCATCATAGTCTAATTTAATACCTGAAAATGTATGTCGATTTTGCAGATTGGGATACGTGGGTAAATTTACCATATTCATCGATAGCACATCCGTACATGTAGCCCATGGATTTACTCCCCATGAACTCATATAAAGCCCGTCGGACATCTGAGTTCGAAACTTTAACAGTCGAAAAAACATACGAAATATACTTAGACAACTTAGTAAGCAAGTTAAGTATTACAAAAGCTACTGCATAGGAAAAGCTAATTGAAGCCAAAGAAAGATCCAACTAATACTACTACCAAAAACTAAATATAAAACAGTTCGAAATAGGCGAAGATGTATATTTATTAAAAGAACCCAAACTCGAAATTTGATAATCAATACGCGGGAAAATATAAAATTCTCGAATCAATTGGTGAGCGGAGTGCTAAGATAAATTTGGGAGGCAGGCCTTTTGAAATTGTACATTTGGATAAGTTAAAACACGCATATCTCAATAAAATATTGTCACTTCTAATTAAATGAAGAACAAAAATAAAAAAAAAGATTGTTTAAAGAGAAAGTAGAGACTGCTTTTAAGGCATAAGCTACATAAAATCATTGGTTGTGTCTCACGGATAGAAGCGAAGAATGGGGCTTCTATCTCCCTTTGAACAATCTTTTTAGTAAATTGCGAACGATTTATTAGAAGTTAAGGTCATATCAAACAAATCTTATTAACGCGCAAATGATTTGGAATCAATCTTTATTGACGCGCAAACAATTTATTAAAAGTTGGAATCAATTTTAACAATATTTACTAACGCGCAAATGATTTATTAAAAGTTGAAATCAATTTTAACAATTCTTATTAAACGCGCAAACAATTATTAAAAAGTTCAAATCAATGTTTAATAAATTCTTGTTAACGCGCAAACGATTAATTGAAAATTAAGATCAGTTTTAATTATTCTACGAACACACAAATAATTTATTACAAATAAAGATCTAATTAATTAATATCTTACTTAATAACCTATGAAACCTAATAATTACGACCATTACGTTTCCATTCTTTCCAAAAAGAAAAGACACTTAAGTGTTCGAACCTATGTATCGACAAAACCCCGTTATTATCGTTAAAATTCGTGAACCACCCTTAATACAACAACATCAAGTATAGAGCAAACGAGTCAACGCGTCGTTGGTCTCTTTGTCGCAAACCCTCGCGTAGACAACACATCGAATCAACGCAGTGTCAAAATTGATCTTCGTAAGAACGTAAGTCAATTAAACAATATAAATAACCCACACAAACAATTAATAATTGACGAACAATAAATAACAACTAACGAATAACAATTAACAAATAACAACTAACAAATAACAACTAACAAATAACAACTAACAAATAACAATTAATAACTAACAAACGATAAATAATCTCCTTGCCTTCTTATTAGATGTCGTTCTTCCCCACTCTGGAGTATCTCTTATCTGATTAGCCTTGTTTCATTTGTTTATTGATCTTGTCATCCTTAGTTCTGTTGTTTCGTATTTCATTTGTGTGCTAGTGGCGTCATTTTTGTTGTGCATTTGTTCGTTACATCATTGTGTCATTTAATTGTTTTATGCTAGTCAACTCTTCATTGCATCATTTCATTATTCAGTTGTCTGTCGCGTCATCTATTCCTTTATTTTTGATTCTTGGAACTATCTACTTACCTGGCTGAGCAAGTCACCTTTACCTAATTATTTATTTACTTAATTTTTCTTACCTATTTACCTATTTACTCTTACCTATTTATCATTGTCTATTTACCTCACTACTTTTACCTTTTTACTTAATTACCATCAATTAATCATCATGCGTATGCCTATCTATCTACATGCTATGGTTTTAGGGTGAGGTAATAACAGTCCTCCCCTAAAGAAAAATATGGAAGCATGTTACACACTCTTAGGTCACGGCGTCTGCCCTGGATACCTTGAACTATTTGAATAGTGTGCGACCCTATATATATATATATATATATATATATATATATATATATATATATATATATATATATATATATATATGAGCCATTCCAATACTTTTTCTGAAAAGTGTTCGCAGTAGGTCTCCAGAATTTTCCATTGACTATGGCATCTTTTTGCACTATGAAACTTAGGAACTCATGCCAAATTTCAGCCTTCTTGACCCAATAGATGCCGAGAAATGGCTATACAAAGTCCAAAAATAGGCCCTTTTTTGGCTGTTTTTCTCTAGTTTTCGAATACTCGTCATTAATCTAATATTGCACCAAAATGAACTCATAATACGTCATTTTCTTCGTTTTGAACTAAGCTTTTAAGAAATCATCAGCACATTTGGATTTATGGAAAGGGCTTTGCTACATGACCTTAAAGACAACAGGCGTTTTTTTGCCTTTTTTCTACTTTTTATCCTTCTATAACATTACGAATTTTCAATATTTTTACATTCGGCAAACGGCGTTGGATTTCTCCAGAAAAGACCTCTAATTTAACATTTTAAACGTTTAAAAACACAAAAAATTGATGGAGTTATTTGAGGTTGAAGCTCTCACAATCCGTAAAAAATGCGTTTTTGGCCATTTTTAAACCCCTAAAGCTCAAAATGAGGTGTCTTTTTTTTGTTTTTTTATTGCATAAATTTTTAGTTTTTATATAAATATATGAAATAAAACTGTTTCCAGAGGACCGTTTTTTGATTTTCGAATTGTTTTTCGTGCATCTAATTATTGCTTTTTCTAGACATTTACAATGCTATATGCTCGTATGTATAGCGTTCTATACAAACGAGCATAGGGTATCCTCCTAAATTGACTTTCCAAATAAATTCTTATATTTTTTACATGTCTTAAAAAATATTTTAACACCGAACTCAGATTGAAAGTTTTCCACCGACCATAGAAAAAATACAAGTGACGGAAAAAAATTTTTTAAATAATGAAAAATTGCCTTTTTTCAAACACTGACATAAAAGTTGTTATTATTTTCACGCGCTACTACAGATTAAAAGAAAACATGTTGATCAGACCATAATAAACTACAGGAAGTTAGCATTTTATCTATATTTTAATATGCTTTTTTATCATTTTCATCGATTTTTTTTATTTTTATCAATGCACAAAAAATATCTTTTTATGTTTTCAATTTTGAGTTTCATACATTCATTGTATACTAAAAAATATACAATAGAGATGTTCGTTATGCATGTGAAAAACTTACGTTATAGGAATATTTAGAAAATATTCTGTGAGAGACTTGTTCAAAAAAAAATATTTCGAGTAACACACTTCGAGAACGTTTAGGAAGGCTAAATACTATATTGCAATTTCTTCTTCATATCATTTCTGAAGTTGTTATCATATGTTTAAGTTATCTTTGGCCACCCTACGTCGTAAAATCGACGTTCCAGTAAAATAAAAAATTAATCAAACAAACTTTTGTTGTTAATTTAAGATTCGGACACATTTGTAGGTTATTTTGAAGTTTTTCAGCTGAATTTCGATCCATGAGAATATAGCGTAAAAATTTGACGGGGTTCAAGGATACGGAATTGACGTACTATGACGTTCTGTAGTCTGTTTTCCCTTCCATCTAATTTCACCCTTATACCAAGGAAGATAGACGCTTACAGAAGGATTCTTCTGGGTTAAATGTTTCGTCCGAAAACCTGGGTAACACTTTAACATTGTCTGTATATCTATACATATAAAAAATATGCTATATATGGATATACAAATACATGGAATACTGGCGCCCTTCAAGTTACTGGGTAACACATTTTTGGACGAAATTTCCCATTTAGAAGTACGCTTCTATAAGCGTCTATATTCGTTGCTTATACCCAATACTGGAGTAACATCTAAGAATTTGGGCCATGATCATAGAGTACAACCGAGGTAAAATATGTTGGGGGTACATACTCTGTGTTCAATAGTAAGTTGAAAATGTTCCATCTAGATCGCTCTTGTTTCATTTCATTATTTACAGTACTATGAATGCACATTCAATCTTGTTTACTTACGTATATATGCTATTTTTAAATGCTCTAATGATTTTCTCCATACTTGCCAATGTATAGCGATAATATTTATTTAAGTTAAAATTGCTCGTTATTTTTGTACGAGCGTAGGCGTCCTTATATTTACTTGATCACAGCGTATTTTCATTTCCAAGTGTAGTTAAACAAATATATTCCCCTACTTGATTTTACATATACGCAAATATAGCTTTCTAACAAAAAATAAAATATATTGTAAAAGTTATTGATATAAATGTGTTTTTGAAGAATTTATAAGTGGTGAGCATAATATAAATACAGTTTGTTATTTTTTGATCATATCTAACCTTTAGAACTTAAATATAAATTTCAAATATTTAAATACAATCCTACGTTTCTTTATTCAATTTGTAACTATAAATATTTCTTATAATTTTATATTCATGCAAAAAAATCTTCTGACATGTTTACTTTTATTTATTTCTATTATTGTAAACATTGTATATTTGTAATACTGAAGAGTTTTTAATACACTGAAAAAAGTTGGGGATAACAGTTGTACTAAATGCCAACGCGCAGCCGTCTTACGCATAACAGAGATCCTTGCTACGTTTTTGGGAAGTCTGCTATCTCAAAAATTAAAGCTAGAGTGCGTACGCTTATAAGGGAAATCTAATATACACTGTTAAGATGACAACTATACGCCCCGTAGGTCGTCTGCTTTCCTAAATTCTAACAGCAGACTTCTCAAAGGCCGGTACGCCGTCGCGTTTAAGTTGTTTATACATATACTCGCTTAAAAAGGTATATCAACGGTCCTAAATTTTAAAACGTACAGACGAATGTGCGTTTCGTACAGCGACACTACGCTGCGGTAACGGAGAGTTCCCGTACTTTTTTCAGTGTAGTTTTTTATTGCATAGGTACTATAGTAATTTAATAGTTTAATCACTCGTACCTCAACATTTTGTAATTACATGTCTTTATGAGCATGCATTCTATACATCTGTATTTTTAACGAAAATCATATTAATTTATAAATATTATTAACTATTTTTACATCTAATTACTTTCTATAAATTAAACCTAATAGTTTTTCAAATTGGTAAGAAATACGTATTTATTTCACTATCAATTAGAAAATTTGTTGGTGTATTAGCTGTCATTTTTAATATAAACTGTCTTATATACAAGGAAATTAGCATAGTATATGAATAAATTAACAATTGATTTTTAATATAACTTCAAATTTTGCTATTGCATATAATTTTGAATTGTATATTTTAAATAAATTATCACATTGACATTCAACAAAAACAATAATAAATCATAATGTTATTGAAAGGTTTTAATAAATTTAATATTTAGAAATTTCATTCTGCGAATTCAATTGTATAATATTTAATATAGCCTCACATATGCAAGCGTGTTTAATACTGATGCTAATTTCAATCCCATAAATTCTAGATCTGTAATATCATTCATTTGAAAAAAAATGCATAACTTGAAGATTTTATTCACGTGTCATTTACAATCACCTGCTAATTCTTACTGAAAATTGATGTGAAACCATCTATGATTGATACTATAGTATTGTACAATAACAATTTTGTTGAATCTTGACAAAGTATATTAGAAATAGTGCTATAATTTTATGAAAAAAGACGTATATTCTATGCTTCCATATTAATAATATTTTGGTATGTATTTTCTTTTAAATAATGCTATAAAACTAAATTTACAAGTGTCATTTAAAAAAAACTATCGTTTATTTGCTAGAACCTTGAAAGGTGATAAAGCAAATTAATAAATTAGTGGATTTTAAAGTTTTGAAAAATTATGGCAAATCAGTTTTGCCTAGGAAGTATTTTCAATAAAAATTATGACGTTAGTCAAGGAAAAAAATTTAATCTGTATTAGCGCGTAAAAATAATAACAACTTTCATGTCAGTGTTTGAAAAAAGGCAATTTTTCATTATTTAAAAAATTTTTTCCGTTGTACTTTTTCTATGGTCGTTGAAAAACTTTCAATCTGAGTTTGGTGTCGAAATATTTTCTAAGACATGTAAAAAAATATAAGAATTTATTTGGAAAGCCAATTTAGGAGGATACCCTATGCTCGTATGTATAGAACGCTATACATACGAGCATATAGCATTGTAAATGTCTAGAAAAAGCAATAATTAAATGCACGAAAAACAATTCGAAAATCAAAAAACGGTCCTCTGGAAACGGTTTTATATCGAAACTAAAAATTTATGCAATAAAAAAACAAAAAAAGACACTTTATTTTGAGCTTCAGGGGTTCAAAAATGGCCAAAAACGCATTTTTTACGAATTTGGAGAGCTTCAACCTTGAATAACTCCGTCAATTTTTAATGTTTTTAAACGTTCAAAATGTTAAATTAAAGGTCTTTTTAAGAGAAATCCAAAGCCTTTTCCATAAATCCAAAAGTGATGATGATTTCTTAAAAGTTTAGTTCAAAACGAAGAAAATGACGTATTGTGAGTTTATTTTAGTGCAATATTAGATTAATGAGGAGTATTCGAAAACGAGAGGAAAAAAGCCAAAAAAGGGCCCACTTTTGGACATTGTATAGCCATTTCTCGGCATCTATTGGGTCAAGAAGACTGAAATTTGGCATGGGTTCCTAAGTTCCATAGTGCAAAATAATGCCATAGTCAATGGAAAATTCTGGAGACCTACTGCGAACACTTTTCAGAAAAAGTATTGGAATGGCTCATATATATATATATAGGGGTCGCACACTATTCAAATAGTTCAAGGTATCCAGGGCAGACGCCGTGACCTAAGAGTGTGTAACATGCTTCCACATTTTTCTTTAGGGGAGGACTGTTATTACCTCACCCTAAAGCCATAGGATGTAGATAGATAGGCATACGCATGATGATTAATTGATGGTAATTAAGTAAAAAGGTAAAAGTATTTAGGTAAATAGACAATGATAAATAGGTAAGAGTAAATAGGTAAATAAGTAAGAAAAATTAAGTAAATAAATAATCAGGTAAAGGTGACTCGCTCAGCTAGGTAAGTAGATAGTTCCAAGAATCAAAAATAAAGGAATAGATGACGCAACAGACAACTGAATAATGAAATGATGCAAGAAACAGTTGTCTAGCGTAAAAAAATTAAATAACACAATGATTTAACGAACAAATGCACAACAAAGATGACGCCACTAGTACACAAATGAAATACGAAACAACAGAACTAAGGATGACGAGATCAATAAACAAATGAAACAAGACCAATCAGATAAGAGATACTTCAGAGTGGGGAAGAACGACATCCAATAAGAAGGCAAGAAGATTATTATAAAAGTGTGGTCTACCTAAAAGGAAGCAGCATTCGAGCACAGACCATCTGGCAGCTTACATCAACGCTACTATAAAGCCTAAACTTATCCTAGAATCTAATAAAAATAAATTTTACAGCAAAATTAAATGAATAAAGTGTTATTTATTTAATTTCTTCGAGTTCCACTCTTAATTGGACTCACGTTCATTAAGAGTGGACGTAACAGTAACGCCATCTTTGAAGTTAATAAAAATCTGTAATGAGACCCACTCTATGACCTTATACTTAATGGAATAATTTGAAACTTGCACAACTAATGAGGAGAGGTCTTCACACCTCTCGAAAACAGATTCAACTGATACTGCGGGTTATGATTTTTTGATAAAAAGAATGAATCCCTGTTGTTTCTTTCCCATTAATAAGCTCAGAGACAAAGATTAGGTTATTTTTTCGAAAATATAATGACAAGAAGTGCTTATAAGAACTTCAATTGCCAGAAAACTAAAACTCTTTCAAAAAAGTGCATAAAAGATAAAGAAGTACAAGTTGGATACTTTGCTTTAAACCTTATTGTGTTAAAAAAGTTTTTAAGGTTCTGAAGTTATGCTAAATTAAATATTAATTCTGGAATATTTCATGAAAGGTTGTAGGATACTGCGAGGGGATAGTATATACATATAATATAAAAACACATTATTCTCATACATCAATACATATACGCATACATCAACATTGACATTAAATTATGAAATCGCAATTCACATATTCGCTTCGACTGTATACAAATAAGCGCTGACTGTTTTGCTTATGTAGTAAGTAAGGTATCGGCCAACCACTTCAACGAACATCTTTCTATCAGCGTCACTGGAAATCTCCCGCAACATTTCGCGCAACCTTCCGAGGAAAACTTCCTGGAATCCTTCTGGAATCTTTCATACAATATTCCATTGAAAGATTACTTAAATCGTTCTACGAAATATTTCGTGGAATATTACTGAAAAATTTATGTAATATTCCGCTGTACGATAATAAAGTTTTTCGTAATCTTTCAGCGAAATGTTTATTGAATCTTCTTAAAATCTCCCATGAAATATTCCAGTGCATGATTACTTGAATCTTTTTGCAAAATATTCCGTGGAATATTTCTAGAAGATTTATGTAATATTCTGCTTCATGTTTTTAAAGTTTTTCGGAATCTTCGAGCATAATGTTTATGGAATCTTCCTAAAACCTATCATGAAAAGACCCACTAAAGGACTACCTCAATCTTTCTTTGAATTATTTCGTGGAATATTTTTGGAAGATTTATGTAACATCCCGCTTCACGATTTTAAAGTTTTTTGAAATCTTCCAGCATAATGTTTATAGGATATTTCTTATATTCTCTATGAAATATTACAGTAGAGGATTCCTTCAACCTTTCTGTAAATTATTCCGTGGAATATGTCTAGAAGATTTACGTAATATACCGGTGTACGATTTTAAAGTTTTTCGGAATCTTGCAGCGAAATATTTATGAAATTTTCCCGAAATCTTCCACGCAACATTTCACTATAAGATTAGTTAAATCTGTCTATGAAATATTCCGTGTATTATTTTTAGAAAATTTATGTAATAGTCCGTTGTACGATTTAAAAGTTTTTTGGGTTTTCCAAGCGAAATGTTTATAAATTCTTCCCGAAATCTTTCATCGAATATTGCTCCAGAAGATCACTCAAATCTTTCTGTGAAATGTTTCGTGGAATATTTCTGGAAAATTTATGAAATATTTCGCTGTACAATTTTGAAGTTTTTCGAAATCTTGCAGTAAAAAATTTATGAAGCCTTCCTAAAATATTTAATGCAATATTTCACTGAAAGGTTACTTAACCATTTCTGTGAAATATTCCGTGGAATATTTTTGAATGATTTATGTGATAGTCCATTGTACGATTCTAAAGTTTTTCCGAATCTTCCAGCAAAATATTCATGAAATCTTCCTGAAATCTTTTATGAAATATTCAAATTGAGGATTACTTTGATCTTTCTATGAATTATTTCACGGAATATTTCTGAAAGATTTATGTAATATTACGCTGCACAATTTTAAAGTTTTCCGTAATCTTATAGCGAAATGTTTATCAAATTTTCCTGAAATTTTCCATAAAATATTCAAGTCAAAGATTATTTTAATCTTTCTGTGAAATATTTCGTGAAATATTTTTGGAAGATTTATGTAATAGTCCGCTGTACAATTTTAAAGTTTTTAGGATTCTTTCAGCGAAATGTTTATAAAATCTCCTTAAAATCTTCCATGAAATATTTCAGTGGAAGATTACTTAATTATTTCTCTGAAATTTTCCGTGAAATATTTCTGGAAGATTGAAGTAATATTCTGCTTTACGCTCTTAAAGTTTTTCGGAATCTTCCAGCATAATGTTTAAGGAATCTTCCCAAAATCTTCCATGCAATAATTCACTGGAAGATCATTCAAATCTTTCTGTGAAATAGTTCGTGAAATATCTTTGGAAGATTTATGTAATAGTCCGTTGTACGATTTTAAAGTTTTTTGGGTTTTTCCAGCGAAATGTTTATAAAATCTTCTTAAAATTTTTTATCAAATATTGCACCAAAAGATTACTTAAATCTTTCTATAAAATGTTCCGTGAAATATTTTTGGAAGATTTATAGTCCGCTGTACTATTTCTAAGTTTTTTGGGTTTTTTCAGCGAAATGTTCATGAAATCTTCCTAAAATTTTTTATAAAATATTGCACTGAAGGATTACTTAAATTCTTTTGTGAAATGTTTTGTGAACTATTTCTAGAAGATTTATGTAATATTCTGCTGTACGGTTTCAGAGTTTTTCGGAATCTTGCAGCAAAACATTTATGTAATCTTTCATGCACTATTTCACTGAAAGATTACTTAAATCTTTCGGTGAAATATTTCGTGGAATATTTCTCAAATATTTATGTAATTTTTCGCTGTACAATTTTAAAGTTTTTCGAAATCTTCCATCAAAGTGTTTATGGAACCTTCCTAAAATCTTCCATGCAATATGCCATTAGTGGATTTCTTTGAACTTTCTGTGAATTATTTTGTAATATATTTCTGAAAGATTTATGTAATATTCCGCTGTACGATTTTAAAGTTTTTCGTAATCTTATAGTGGAATGTTTATGGAATCTTTCTGAAAACTTAAATAAAATATTCTACTATAAGATAATTAAAATCATTCTGTGAAATATTTTGTAGAATATTTTATTGGGAGAATACTTAAATCTTTCTGTAATATATTCCGTGGAATATTTTTGATAGATTTATGTAATATTTTGCCTTACGGTTTCAAAGTTCCGGAATTTTCCAGCAAAATATTTATGGAATATTCCTAAAATCTTCCATGACATATTCTATCAAAGGATTCCTATAAAATTTCTCTGAATTATTTCATGGAATATTTCTTGAAGGTTTATGAAATATTCCGCTGTACGATTTTAAAGTTTTTCGGAATCTTCCAGCAAAATGTTTATAGAATTTGTCTGAAAAGTTTCATGAAATATTCCAGTAAAAGATTACTTTAACCTTTTTGTGAATCACTTGGTGAAATATTTCTGGAAGGTTAATGTAATATTTTGCTGTACGATTTTAAAGTTTTCCGGAATCTTCAAGCGAAATATTTATAGAATCTCCTGAAATCCTTTATGAAATATTCCACTAGAAGATTATTTGAATATTACTGTAAATATTCGGTGGAATATTTTTGGAAGATTTATTTAATATTCCGCTGTACAATTTTGAAGTTTTTCTGAATTTTTGAGCGAAATGTTTATGGAATTTTTCTGGAATCTTTCACGAAATATTCCAGTAAAAGATTACTTAAATCTTTCTGTGAAATATTCTGTGGAATATTTCTAAAATATTTATGTAATATTCCGCTTCACGGTTTAAAAGTTTTTCAAAATTTTCCAGCGTAATGTCTACAAGGTCTTCCTAAAATCTTTTATGAAATTTTCTACGGAAGGATTACTTTAATTTTGCTGTGAATTGTTACATGGAATATTTCTGGAAGATTTATTTCGTAATCCTTTTTCCATAATCTTTTAGCAAAATGTTTGTGGAATCTCCCTGAAATCATTCATGAAATTTTCCAGTGAAAGATTACTTCAATCTTTCTGTTAATTATTTAGTGGAATATTTCTGGAAGATTTATGTAATAGTCCGCTGTACGATTTTAAAGTTTTTCGTAATCTTTTAGCGAAATGTTTTTTAAATTTTGCTGAAATCTTCCATAAAATATCACATTCGAGAACTACTTAAATATTTCTGTGAAATAGCTCGTGGAATATTTTACTGAAAGATTACTTAAATATTTCTGTAAAATGTTCCGTGAAATATTTCTGGAAGATTTATGTAATATTCCGCTGTAGGATTTTAAAGTTTTTTGGAAATCTTGCAGCGAAATAATTATGGAATCTTCCTGAAATCTTTTATGCCATATTTTACTGGAAGATTATTTAAATCTTTTTGTAAAATATTCCGTGAAATATTTTCGGAAGATTTATGTAATAGTCTGCTGTACAAATGTAAAGTTTTTCGGGTTCTTTCAGCCAAACGTTTATAAAATCTTCCTGAAATCTTTCATAAAATATTCCAGCGGAAGATTACTTAAATCCTTATGTGAAATATTTCGTGGAATATTTCTGGAAGATTCTAGTTATATTTCGCTTTATGATTTTGAAATTTTCCGGAATCTTTTAGCGAAATGTGTATGGAACCTTCCTGGAATTTTTCATGAAATCATTCAACTCGGATATTTGATAAATATAACATGTAACTATCCCGGAAATTTAGTGTGCATATTTCATGGAATATTTCGGAAAAGTTTTTGAATATTCCTTTCAAATATTCCATTAATATTTTTGGAAGCTTTTAATGGAAAATTCCAGTGGATTATTTGAAAATATTCTATGAAGTTTTTCTGGATTCTGCATGGAAGGTTTCATCAAAATATTCCAGTGGCAGACTTCGAAATATTTTAGTGAAATTTTCCATGCTGTGTGAGCTATAACTTTTGAACTAAGTAAGACTTCCTGATGCAATAAAGCTTAAATTAAAGTATCGAACTTATACTCTCTTTTATCTATTTGATATTTTTTGTGAGAGTTTTAGTTTTTTGGTTAATCTAGTTTTTATAAGCGTTTCTTTTTACTATATTTTCAAAAAATGGCTTTATCTTAGTCTCTGGGTTCAGTGGACAAATAGAAAGAACCTGAATGCATTTTTTTTACCAAAAAATCATAACATGCAGTATCAGCCGTATCTGTTTCTTAGAGGTAAGGACCTCTCCTTGTTAGTTAAGCAAGTTTCCAATCACGACTGAATTGTTCAAAAGCTGACATATGATATAAACTTCAACAAATCAAATAATGTATTAGAATATGGCATCAATGTAAATATCTACATTCTTTGAATACCATGTGTCCATACGTAAATAGCTATAGAATTATTTTTCGACAATATTTCTAATATTTAAGCCCAATAGCTTCATTATATAAGGCCGATATTTTTTCATTTTGTTATATTTTTACTATTATACCTACGTTTCAATTACTTTTTAGCATTTTTTTTATTAATAAAATAAAATTGTTCGGTTTTGAATAATTCTTTCCATTTTTATCTATTTTCCTCCTAATCAGCCGTAAACCGATTTTATAAATGATGCTTAAATGTTCGTAATGGGCCTACAAATCATTCTCAAAAAGAATTTTGAAATGACATTAAGTTTTTATTTAAATTTACTTCGAAGCACCGTAATCATCAAAATTGAACTACTTGAAAAAACTGACAAATGCATTTATTAGCATAACAAAAAAATATTATAGAAATATATCGTGAACAGAAAAATTCAAATTTTGAAATGATCCAGATGGTAATTAACAATGACATTTTAGATACAATTTTTTTTAAACGAAACGATAATTTATTATTCCAATGGTACCCACATAAATTATAACGATATTAAAATTAAGACTGGTGAGATTAAATAGAATAAATTATATAAAAATAAAAGAAGATTGACCATATAAGTATGAAAAAATATTAAAGATTAAGAAGATAATAAATATGAAATTGAAAATGATACTGATAAATTAGAACAAATACGTGAGAATGAAATCAGTGTGTCTAGATCGGACTGAGAACTCGCGCTTGCGCAGTGGTAGCTCTGCGCTCATTGAGCAACTGAGTAGCGCGAACTTTGAAAAGATTGCAATTTATTTATTTTTATTAAATTTTGATGTAATTAAAAATTTTAAAATTATAAAATTATTAAATATATTTTTTAGAAATCAAAATAATTTTGAATATGTATTTTTTGTATAATTTACTATTAAAAAATAGTATTTTATTAAATAACATATTACAATTATTATTGCGGTAAATAACAATAAACATAAAATTCATATAGTAAAAAATATAATAAATATTAAAAAATTAATATAACGCGTATAATTTTTTTTAAATCTAATAAATAACGGAAATTATTATTACTGTAAAATTAGAATTTTTTAGAAAAATAATATAACTTAATGAAACTGTACGATATCTAAAACTTGAAAATTATTAATAATTAATTTTAACCTTAAAATCTATTTATTTTAAATAACCGGGGGGCAGATGAGCATGTATCATTTTACGCCAGAGATTACTCGAAGCAGTTTCGGTCTAGTGCGTAGCGCACGCGCTTTTCCTTTTGGGTGCGCGGGTTCAACTCTCGGTCATGACCACTTTTTTTTATATTTTTTTTATTGTCGTAATAATTTTATTCTTTTTGTTTTCTCATAGAGAAAGCATTGTATCGATAAAAAAAAATTTTCCCTATTTTTTCATTAATTTGTACATATTTAGACTCAGAGAGTCGGAAAAAGTGGTTTCCAGAAAATGTCTGTATGTATGTGTGCGTGTGTGTGTGTGTGTATGATTTGAGTACGCCAAAAATTTCTCGAAAACTACTCGATGGATTTGCTTCAAATTTTGCATGCAATTTATTTTTTTGTCTAACTGGGGGGGGGGGGGGAAGCTATTGAAAATTGATCTTCTTAGCTCAGTTTTTTTTTAGAGCCATTTTAAGAATTTAAAAAAAAATTTGATTTTTCATTTTTTTGGTATTTTACGTAAACTACTCAAAGAATTTTCTTGAAAATTTGTATGGACATTATTTGCGACTGCCAAAAGAAAAAAAAATTTTACTAACTGATTTTCTTAGCGCACTTTTAATTTTAGAGCAATTTAAAAATTAAAAAAAAAAAATTTTTTCTTCATTTTTCTTTTATTTTATGAAAACTGTTACGTTTTCACGTAATTGATTTATTATATTGTGGGTATCTTTTTATCACGACTAAGCTTGGTAAATCCAAGTAGTCAATTTGCGTGAAGGTAATTAATTTAATAAGACGATAATTAAAATAAACTGTTTGATTTATTATTACGTTAGTCGCGAGAGAGAGAAATGTCTACTGTACTACTGGTGTAAAATCGCTGATACGTCCTTGCTGCGTCGATCGTGGATCCGTGCTTCTCTATGCTCTGGTCGGGTTCTAGTAGTCTACATCTCTCTTGGTGCTCTAGTGCCTCGTAGGCTAGTAGGCCGCAGCGTGGTTCGCCCGGTCGTATTTATACTTGCTGGGTTCGTTGTTTCCCACTTCTTTATTCTTCTAGAAGTTTCTACCTCGTGGCTTCTGTTTTTCCATGCTTTACTTTGTTCGTTCTCTACAGGTCTTAACTTGTCGGCTAGTTCGTCATCATTTCTTTCGATCACGAGTTGTTACTAGCTGGTTTCGGACGTCTAGTCAGCGCTTTCTTACTGGCTTATTCATTTAGTTTAATAGATTTCTTATACTTCTACGCTTTATTATTTTCTAGAATATTCCACCCGTAACACGTCTGAGGCCGCGGTATCGACGTCCTCGTCGATTAATTACAATATTGAAAAAAAATTTTTTTTTGACTCCATACAATTATTAAGTGTACCTAACCTGTATATCTATGGGTAACTGTTACAATCTTTGTGTAGAGTTGTGTAGTGTACCTAACGATTACAAATCTATTCTATATATATCTCTCTCTCTCTCTCTTAATACATTATTATTTAGTTCTGGTACATATGGATTTTGTTGAAACAAAAAATTTTTATTTTATTATTCTTCTTTGTTATGTCTTCAATAATTTTCATAATGTGGATACTTTAGATGTTGATGTCAACACTCGTTCATATCTGGTAGATGGTTTAGTTTATTTCTTGAATGTGATGCACTTGTTTGCGTGTATGTACCTCTTTGGGTCCGTATTTGTATCTGAAAACATTCTTTTCTGATTAATTATAGGGGACCCCCCATGGCTGGAGCCTTCCAATTTAAAATAATTAATTCCTAATGTATCCTTCTGGATTATCTTTTATTTATGTAATATTCGGTTTGATTATAAGCATATTATAACCCCTGTATACCTGCAATACGTTAGACAAGTAATTTTAATTGATCTTTTTTTTTGTTTATTAGTGGTTATTTATTAGTTCTGTGTTATCTCCAGTGTTCTATTTTATGTTTATTTGGTTATTAATTACCATTTTTGCACTATTTGACCATTGGTATATTCAAGGCAATTTTATAAATAATTTCAATAACGTTGCAATTATAATTATTCTTACAAGTATTATTATATAATTTAATGATATATTCTTAGTTGCAAAATTACAGTTTAGTTTTATTTCGATTAAGTCATTAGGTTCTGAGATAATGGCTTATAAACAATCTATTGTTTATATGAAAATTGTTATAACATGATATTTGTATATGGATTTATTTATGAGGTATGAATATATAGTTGCATTTTTGTAATTCTTGAAATTCGATATAAACAATTTAATTTGTTAATGATAATTATTATTATTTATTTTAATTTATATGGGATTACAACCCTTATGCTTAATTGTAAAATTACAGGTGGTTTTGCAATTGATAAGTTTATTAGTATTCGAGATAATAATTTGTTAATTAATAACTGAAGTTTTTAATATTGGACCCGAAAGTCTACCCTTAGTTAACAAATTAGGGTCAGGTAAGAAATTTTTATCTATGTAATTTTCCGAGATGTTAGCATTTATTTATTAATTTACGACTTTCATATTTGGGTAGCTTTTTGTCTCTATATTGGTACTATGTTGTCCCGATATGGTTTTAAGCCATATTTCACGTTTTATTTACGTTTATTTATAATTTTTATTGATAAATTAATTAATTAATTAATACTTTTAGTATTTAACTTAGGTCATGTGTCGATTCCATGTATTAACTTTTTAATTTTATTTATTAATTAATTATGCGAACATCTAGATTTCATATATGTTTTGTTATATTAATAATTGTGAATGCGTTTAACCGTCTTAATTAATTTTCTTACTTCATGGCTATATATCGAGCACGTGTTTTATTCCTCTTTGTGCGGATCTTCGTACTTTGTACGTTTGATGGCACATGTATATTCGCGTATGGTTGTGTGAGAGGGCGTCGTGTCACATCTGTGTGCGTGCTGGCTTGTACGTATACTCGCGCATGGTTGTGAGAGAGGGCGTCGTCTCATATCTGTGTGCGTCTGTACGTATACGCGTGCTCGATCGTATGCACTCTATGCATATAACTATAGCTATAGCTTATAGTGTAGCTTGCACGTTACCGTTGCAGTATACAACTTCTATTATTTTTGTTTCTCTTTGATTTTTAATTGCTTTCTTTTTTTTGCGTATTAGAATTTGTTGTTTATGTCATTTAAATTATTTTAATTTTATAATGTATTAATAACTTATGCTCGTTTAATATGATTCTTAATATGCAATATTACGTATTATTTTTATTTAACCCTAATTTTTTAATTTTTTTAAACTATTAATTTATTTAATTGCATTAATTTTAATATAATATAATTATGTATGGTTATATATATATTATTTCAATTATTGTTTTATTTTCAATGTAGTTATATGTATGAAGTTTTATATGTTATTTTTAATAACTTTTATACTCTTTGTATTAGATTTAATATGTAGTTTAATATAATTTAATTTTTGTATTGGATACTGTTTCTAATTTCCAAATCTATTTAGTTTAATACAATTAACTATGTAGAGTTTATGTAGTATTACTAATTACTTGTATTTGAATTTTATAAGTCAGCTTCAATACTTATACAAATTGCATTTCAATGTTTGATTTTCATTTTATAGTATTTTTTTTGTATCTGCATATGTATACACATACATTTACAATATCAATTTTTTTTCTTATATCTATATATTTATAAAATATGCTTGTATACTAGTTTTCTTATTGTTAATTTTCCCTTTTTTTTGATCATTTTAATTTTGGTTTTCTTTTTCTTTAATATTAATTATATACTATTATAATTTCCTTGTAATAACAATTATTTTGATAATAATAACATTTCATTCAATATAAGTATTAGCTTCTGCTGTAATAATATTTTTGTATTAATAATTGTATTACTGTAAACGCAATTTTTTGTTGCAGTAATAATAATTCTTTTTTTTTGTTCTATAATAATTGTTTTTTGTTAATAATGATTCCTTTTCTTTATAATAATATTTTTTTTCTTTTTTTTTGTAATTATAATAATTTTTGCTATAATGATTGTTCTAATATTAATTTTTTTGGCAATAATAATTCTTTTTTTTTGTTTTGCTATCAATATATTGTCAGAGTTCATGGTTCAAGATAGTTATGATCGCCTTATTCTGTCTTATGACAAAACATTTATTTTTGTTTACGTAGCTTTTTCTTATATGTTACAGTTAACGCTTGCTTATAGTTATAATAATTATACTTAAACATTAAATTTTTCTGTTCAGTGTCAGCATTTCTAAAAATTTTTTTTTTTTAACATTATTCTTAAATTTATTTATTTTAGTGAAAGTATTCTAAGATTTATTTTCGTTTATGCAAGCCTTCACTTGATTTTTTTTTACTTATTTGTTATAATCTATTCCCTCTTCTTGCATTATGTTGCTTCTTCTTTTTTTTTTCTCTCTTTTTTTTGCACAATATTCTTGTTTTTAGATTTTTTTTGTTTTAATTGTTCATGTCTCTTTCTCTCTGGTTGTTGATATATGTATGTACATTTTCTTTTTACGTATACACCCTTTTACTTATGTTATTGATGTCCTTCTTTTTTTTCTATTATTCTTACTACTCTCATTAATACTCTTATAACTAATCTTTTTATAGGATTTTTATAATAACCTTCGTCTTTAATTTATAATAATCCATTTATCGATGTATTTCCAGTTTATATATTAGTTTTATGTGATGTTTAACACACTTTTTCTGCTTTTCTTTATTTTTGTTCGGCAAGTTATTAACGTTTGTGTCGGACTTGTCACGCACTCTTAGAGTGTGGAGCCGTATCACAAAGATCTTAGAATTCCACTTGGGGATCATTTTTATTCTAGAATATGGACAGGTAGCACGTGTGCATCCTGTAACTATTTCTTGATTGCGTAATGAGCAAGACGTACTTGCCATTCCACATTTTGTCTTGATAATATGTGTGTATTATTTTTCTATATTTTTTTTCTTCTTTTTTTTGAAGGTGTATTGTCGTAGATAGACGTCAGATTCGAGTACTACGCGCTCACATTCCTCATGGGGTTGGGCTGCATATTGGACACGAACCAAACGTATCAGAGACTTTTTTTTTTATGATCCTTACTGTAGAAGGTTGATCGTGTTTTGCTTTTTGAGAGTTTTGTATTTCATCTTTTTTTAATTTTCGTTTTTTTTGTATATATTTATTTTTGATGTACATAAGATTGTTGTTCTCTTTTTTGTTTGTAATCATGATGTTCTTATTTCCTTGATGCTAAGAAATAACTAGACTCTATGTGCTTTATATTGGTAGATTTTTTTTTTATAATGCAAGGAGAAGGGGCATTAATAATTCTACATAGCAAATTCAACTGATTTTTTTAAAATATATTTGTTAATAATTATATCAGTGAAATCTTGAATAAACGAAATATTTTGTATTAACATCTTATTGCATTTATTTTTTTTTCTTTGATTCCTTTTTAGAATTACTGACAATGATCATATACATTGATAATAAATTTTGTTTTACGACGTGTTAAAATGAACTTATGTGTAATATAAGTGCGAACCTTTCTCTGTTTTAACTTAATAATAATGCTCATCAAGGCGTAATTTCTTTTTTTTTCTCTTTTATTTCCCTTTTTTTTGCTTGCAATGTTATTTTATAATTATTATAATGATTGTGTATAAAATATTTTATATATATTTATATATCATTTGTTTTTCTATAATTTTTTCTTACATCAATTTCTTTTATATATGTGTATACTTTTTGTATTTTATAAATTGCTGATTAAGACTTAATCTGCATGTTATATGAATACATTGAAATACACTTTGTTATACTATGAACTGACTTATTTTCTGTCGTGGCTTTTAAACTTACTTACATGTATATATGTTTGTATGTTTGTAATGAATGACTTATGTGTAGGTAATTTTATCTTTTATATTTCCTTTTAGTTATTATTTTATTTTATAATATTGTATGATCGTCGGCGTCTGAGGGCCACGGGAAAAATTTTATTTTATTAATCCTATGATTATTATATTATATTTTATTAATATTTGATGATCTTCGGCGTCTGAGGGCCGCGGATGAAATTTTATTTTATTAATTTTATGTATTATTTATAGAATTTTATAGTTATTATCCATATTCTTTATTCATTTTCTCATGTTTTGGTTTCTTCATTAAATAAACCATTTCTCCTTCTCTAAGGTGTTTAATGTTTTGCTTTTGAACGTAATAACATTTTGATTTATAATTTGATGGCGTTAAATTAACTTTAGGTGGTTTTAGTACTATCCACATAAATGAGGAATACGGGTTCTCCGATGATTTATTAATTTCCGATTCCAAATATTCTTCTATGAGTTGGTGTCTGAATCTTTTGGTTTTTACTGGTACTTCTGTAATTAACTCATTTTTATGCCTTACTAAATTTCTTAATTTTTCTCCAGGTGATTCAATTATAAATGGTCTTTCTTTTATCAATTCATCAATGTTTTCTACTTTTTCTTTATTTAAATGCTTTGATATTTTGGATTCACTTTGTTTAAATACCTTTGCTGCTTTATTCTCTTTTTCCTCGCTAGATATATGTAAAATTTGCGTACGTAGCATTATTTTATTCGCTTCATTATTATTATTCATTTTAATCATTTCTTTATTATATATTATTTCTTCATTATTCATAATATTCTTGACTTCGCATGCATCTAACTTAACTTCTGGCGATTTTACTTCTATCGCACTTCCATCAATATTAATACATATGGCATACGCTTTGCCTTCACTATTTTTGGCTTCAAAATTGCCATCTAAGATGCCCGATCCTGTATCTTGGAGCGGTACGAATTCTATATCTTCACTTATATCTTTGGCACGTGCATAATTAATTTGTCTTGTATGAGGAGTAGCAATAAAGCATTCTTCTTCAATAAATGGTATTATATTGTTATTTAATTCTAAGCATTTACGAGCGGCATTAACTTGCCCTTTATATTTATCAATTATGTCCCAAGTGCGTAACATTCTGCATATGTGTGACCTCTATTCTTGCAATATTCGCAAAACTTGTTGTCATATTCCTTTTTTCTACATTGCGCCTCTTGATGTCCCGACATGTGACAATAACCACATAATTCAACTGCTGGTGCTATTCGAATGTTTGCACTTTGCTGTGCGCTACTCAAGTTTAATGCTGACAGCTGATCTGCAATGCTTTTTAATATACTAGAGAGTTCTGAGGTATTTTCTGCTGAGTTAATTGGCTGCGGCGTGAATCGTCTTGCGACTGTACGTTGTTCGAATGCGATAGCTTCGTGTATAGCGTCTCTTAACGTTGTGGGATTCTTTGACCGTACTTGATGCTGTAGTTCTCCCTCCAGTCCAAACAGAAATTGTTCTAAGGCTTCCCTGTCTGCTTGATTTTTATATGTAGTTTTTTCGAAAGGCAGTAGTGTTCTGGTAGCATCGTAAAAATTAAGAAGACGATTATGCAAGATTTGCACTCTTAATCCGTAGTCTCCTGCGCTCTCACCAGGCATTTGTTTTATTATTTTCATTTCGGCTAATATAGTGTCAGCTCCACCGGCATAACTGTAATGTTTCGTCAAGTCAGCTAAGAGACCTTCTACCGTATTATACTGCGTTAAACGTGTTGTATAGCCTTCTGCTGCGCGGCCTTTGAATTTTGAAGCTAAAGAATTTAATACTATCTCTCTGCTTGTGGCCCATATGTTCTTATAATGTCTCCTACTGATCTACAGAATAATGGTAGTACGTCAGAATTTCCGTCAAAAGTAGGAATCGTATTTAATGCTTGATATAGCGATAGACTGTTTGGTGGTTCTCTTGCTCTCTCTATTGGAGTTGAGTTTGCAAATTTTATATTCGCAGGCAAGTAATGGTTGTCGTAGCCCATGAAGATATCTTCATCATCGCCGTAGTTATCCCATGCAGGTGCACCTCTCATACCTTGAGGGTCATCTCCTTTATAGTTGCCGCTATTACAGGGTTTATTAGGCTCCAGTGCCATTTGAATTTTGCTAGTCGTTCGAGTATTTACTTGCTCTTTTAGCGGAGGATGAATTGACACTTTGTGATCGAGTCCATGTCTTCTTTCGTATTCATATATTTGCTGTAACATTCTTTCCCGTACTCTTCGATGGATTGTCTCCTCTTGTTGCTGGTTGGATGAGATTTTTAAGTTATGTTCTGGGACTTTTTCGGCTTTGGTAAATACTTTAGGTCTGGTTCCATTGTATCCTTGACCTGCTACTTCGTCTGCCTTTTCTACTGCTTCGTCTATTTTTTTCAATGTATTTGAGAGATATACTCTAGCTTCTTCTAAAAATTTCTCGTCGTCTTTTTCTAATTTATGTTTGCCGCCATCTATTATTGCATTTAATTTTTCTAATGTTAACTCCATTAAACCTTTATTCTCGGAGTGTTGAATTGCACAGTCTGCCAAAGATAATGCGTTTCGAAGCTCTATGCGCGCTTCCTCTTTCGGGGTTCTCATAATTTGTTGAAGCGTTAATGGTGATACAAGACCCGCGGCTTCGTCACGTTGATCCGGTTTATTCGTTTCTACAGGCATTTTTTTTGTTTTACGCGACGTTTCCAATCGTATTATTTATATTTTATTTATATGTTGATATATATATGTATTTTTTTGTTGTATTTTATTCGAGCAAGATTCACTTTAATAAATTCACTTATGATTCACTTAGGTTAAAATAACTTTTTGCAACGTAATAATTAGTATTATTTTATACTGGGTGTAATCAAAATTCACTTTAATAAAACCGATTATTATTCACGTGGTTTAATTAGATTTTTACTCACTTTGCAGCTTAATGTTAGTGTTAATTAATATTGTTTTATAGTTAATTTAATAAAAATTCACTTTAATAAAATCGAATATGGCTCAATCGAGCTAAGTTTAACATGCACTTAATATTGATATTCTAATCAGTTTATTCAGAGTTCAATTTAATAAGGCACTACTAATTCATTTGAATAAAAATTCACTGTTAAGATTTTTCAACATGCAATTTAATATTGATAATATATTTAAATCATGCAGTATTTACTTTAATAAAATTTTAGCAATAATCCACTTGAATTAAATCAAAATTTTCAAACATGCAGTTTAATAATTATTATAATTTGAAAGTTCGCAGCGGGCGCGTGTTCCCCTCGTACGACGTATAAGGTATGAAAATAAAATTTACTTACCCCAAGATAGTGATGACAGCGATGTACACGTAGAACATCCTCTCGTTGAAATAGTTCCTTTGTAGTTAATGCTTCCTTCAGAAGTGATATCGTCGTGGCTGTTTCTTTCAGGTTTGGCTTCCTTCGTAGTACTGTTGAAGTTGCTTCTTATAGATGTTGCTTCCTTCACAAGTGATGTTGTAGTTGTTTCTGGTAGATATATATTTTTTCCTTCACAAGCGATACCCCACACTTAGCACCACTTTTTTTATGTTACGTTTTCACGTAATTGATTTATTATATTGTGGGTATCTTTTTATCACGACTAAGCTTGGTAAATCCAAGTAGTCAATTTGCGTGAAGGTTATTAATTTAATAAGACGATAATTAAAATAAACTGTTTGATTTATTATTACGTTAGTCGCGAGAGAGAGAAATGTCTACTGTACTACTGGTGTAAAATCGCTGATACGTCCTTGCTGCGTCGATCGTGGATCCGTGCTTCTCTATGCTCTGGTCGGGTTCTAGTAGTCTACATCTCTCTTGATGCTGTAGTGCCTCGTAGCCTAGTAGGCCGCGGCGTGGTTCGCCTGGTCGTATTTATACTTGCTGGGTTCGTTGTTTCCCACTTCTTTATTCTTCTAGAAGTTTCTACCTCGTGGCTTCTGTTTTTCCATGCTTCACTTTGTTCGTTCTCTACAGGTCTTAACTTGTCGGCTAGTTCGTCATCATTTCTTTCGGTCACGAGTTGTTGCTAGCTGGTTTCAGACGTCTAGTCAGCGCTTTCTTACTGGCTTATTCATTTAGTTTAATACATTTCTTATACTTCTACGCTTTATTATTTTCTAGAATATTCCACCCGTAACAAAAATCATTCGATAGATTTGCTCCAAAATTCATATCAAAGTTATTCGCTATTGTCTGAGGAAAATTAACTTTGGAAAACTCATTTCTTTAGCGCAGTTTTAATTTTAGAGCATTTAGAAAATTTTTGAAAAAATTTTTATTTTTTATTTTTTTATATTACACAAAAACCATTCGTTAGATTTGCTCTAAAATCATTATGCAAATTATCCGTTATTGCCTTAATAAAACAAGCTTTGGAAAACTTATTTTCTTAACGCAGTTTTAATTTAAGAAAATTTTGAAAATTAAAAAAAAAAAATTTTTTTTTTATTTGGGTCTTACGTAAATTACTCTGAGAATCTGTTTGAAAATTTGTATAGTAATTATTTGCTACTGTTGAAATAATAAAAACATTTGAAAACTGATTTTCTTGGTATACTATTAATTTTAGAGCATTTTGAAAATTTTTTAAAAAGTTGTCATTTTTTATTATTTTTCTATTTTACGAAAACCATCCGATTGATTTGCTCCAAAATTTTTATGCAAGTTATTCGCTATTGTCTAAAGGAAATGAGCTTTGGAAATCTTATTTTCTTAGAGCAGTTTTAATTTAAGAGAATTTGGAAAATTTTGAAAAAATGTTTATTTTTCATGTTTTTTTATATTACACTAAAACCATTCAATAGATTTGCTATAAAATTATTATGAAAATTATTCGTTATTGCCTTAATGAAACAAGCTTTGGAAAACTTATTTTCTTAGCGCTGTTTTAATTTGAGAGAATTTTGAAAATTTTGAAAAAATGTTTATTTTTTATTTTTTTTATATTACACTTAAACCATTCAATAGATTTGCTATAAAATTATTATGAAAATTATTCGTTATTGCCTTAATGAAACAAGCTCTGGAAAACTCATTTTCTAGGCGCACTTTGAATTTTAGAGCAATTTGAAAATTTTGAAAAAAAAATTTTTTTCTTCATATTTTTTTTTTATTTTATGAAAACCATTCGATAGATTTGCTCCAAAATTTGTATGCAAGTTATTCGCTATCGTCTCAGAAAAATTAACTTTGGAAAACTCATTTCTTTAGTGCAGTTTTAATTTTAGAGCATTTAGAAAATTTTTGAAAAACTGTTTATTTTTCATTTTTTTTATATTACACAAAAACCATTCGTTAGATTTGCTCTAAAATCATTATGCAAATTATTCGTTATTGCCTTAATAAAACAAGCTTTGGAAAACTTATTTTCTTAGTGCAGTTTTGATTTAAGAAAATTTTGAAAATTTTGAAAAAATTTTTATTTTTTATTTTTTCTTAAATTACACTAAAACCATTCAATAGATTTGCTATAAAATTATTATGAAAATTATTCGTTATTGCCTTAATGAAACAAGCTTCGGAAAACTTATTTTCTTAGCGCAGTTATATTTTGAAAAAAAATTATTTTAAATTTTTCATTTTTTTTGGATCTTACGTAAACTACTCTAAGAATTTGCTTAAAATTGTGTATAGAAATTATTTGATACCGTTAAAATAATAAAAACATTTGAAAACTGATTTTTTTGGCATACTATTAATTTTATTATTTTTCTATTTCATGGAAACCATTCGATAGATTTGCTCCAAAATTTGTATGCAAGTTATTTGCTACTGTCTGAAGAAAACAAGTTTTGGAAAACTAATTTTCTCAGTGCAGTTTTAATTTAAGAAAATTTTGAAAATTTTCATACAAATTTTTATTTTTCATTTATCTTCTTTCTTAGCGTGATTACGATTAGAAATTTCCTTGTCATCGTTCTTTTAAAGTACAAAGGGTACCCCCCGTTAAGATAGTCAATTTTGCCCTGTCCCTGAAATTTTTGTTTGACCTTGTAATTTTGTTTTGGATTAAAAAAATAGTTTTTGTCATATTTGCAGACCATGACCCCCCTCCCCCTGTCCACAGCATGGAAAAATGACTTTTTCAGTATTTATTTTTTTTCTCCGCACCTAGTCAGTAAAAAACCCCCAAGAAAATCATGCTTATAGCTTAAATGATTACAATTCATGTAGAATTTTTTCACAAAGATTTGATGATGCTATATAACCTAAAAGGATGAAAAAACAATTAAAACTCTTCCTATTTTCACGGAAAATGCGGTACGGGGCCAATTCTTGCAAAAAAAACTTATATTTTGTTTAAAATTACTTGCCTGACTTCATCCAGATATTTCCTGTTGGTGCGCCATAGTTAAAAATGCAAAAAACTCATTTTTTCGACGTTTTTGTCTGATTATGGCTCATTTGCAGACTTTGTATCATTATTTATATTATGAAATTGTATTCTAGAACTTTATTTATGAATTTGTACGAATCCACATTTTAGATTAGGTATTTAAACACTTTTTTCGTGATTTTGTTGATATTTCACTACTTTATATGTGATAAAATCTTTTAAATATTATATGGCTTTAATAAAAGAAAATATTTTGATAAATAAGTCATTTCACAGGTACAGCTATATTAAGTATGGTCAAAATATCAACTCGAGATTAGATATGAGTTAATGAATTTATATTTCGTAAGTAAAGCTTATTAATACAAACATTAGAGTCATAATTTAATGATATGAACCTTGACTTTGGCATTTTTAACACTATGTAATCTTCTCTGCACTTAAGTCACACTTTTTCGAGAGCTATGTGGTCTATTTCTATACTACGTAAAAAAATGTGAGCATGCGAGTACATTGAAATCTTGTTTACTCAGTTCTCAAATATTCTATCCCTGTTCTTCTTATAAAAAAAGACTAAGAACATAGATAGATATCTGAGAACTGAGTAAAGACTATAACTTCCAGCTTAACGATTGTTACTTGAGTGACGTTACTGGATTCGTACCTATGTCGATGGAGATAATTTAATATAATACATGACATAAGTGCAAACTTCATTTATAATCTTCAAAACGATTGCAAATGTCATAAAATAGTTGCAAATAATATGCGCTTTTTAAAAAAAATATATTTAATATTGTAATATTAATATGAGACATGTAAACAAGATTTCAATGTACTCGCATGCTCACATTTTTTTACGTAGTGTAGAAATAGACCACAGAGCTCTCGAAAAAGTGTGACTTAAGTGCAGATTTGGATTACATAGTGTTAAAAATGCTAAAGTCAAGGTTCATATCATTAAATCATGATTCTGTTTGTATTAATAAGCTTTACTTACGAAATATAAATTCATTACTCATATCTAATCTCGAGTTGATATTTTGACCGTACTTAATATAGCTGTACCTGTGAAATGACTTATTTATCAAAATATTTTCTTTTATTAAAGCCATATAATATTTAAAAGATTTTATCACATATAAAGTAGTGAAATATCAACAAAATCACGAAAAAAGTGTTTAATTACCTAATCTGAAATGTGGATTCGTGCAAAAATTTTAAGCCGAATATTTGTAAATCTTATTTTTTTGACTTGATTGCATAATTAAATTCATAAATAAAGTTCTAGAATACAATTTCATAATATAAATAATGATACAAAGTCTGCAAATGAGCCATAATCAGACAAAAACGTCGAAAATATGAGTTTTTTGCATTTTTAACTATGGCGCACCAACAGGAAATATCTGGATGAAGTCAGGCAAGTAATTTTAAACAAAATATAAGTTTTTTTGCAAGAATTGGCCCTGTACCGCATTTTCCGTGAAAATAGGAAGAGTTTGAATTGTTTTTTCATCCTTTTATATAGGTTGTATAGCATCATCAAATCTTTATGAAAAAATTCTACATGATTCGTAATCATTTAAGCTATAAGCATGATTTTCTTGGGGGTTTTTTACTGACTAGGTGCGGAGAAAAAAAATAAATACTGAAAAAGTCATTTTTTCCATGCTGTGGACAGGGGGAGGGGGTCGTGGTCCACCAATATGACAAAAATTTTTTTTTAATCCAAAACAAAGTTACAAGGTCAAACAAAAATTTCAGGGACAGAGCAGAATTGACTATCTGAACGGGGGGTACCCTTTATAAAAAATATTAATGTTAGACAATTTTTTTATATTAAAATCACATTTAATTAAATATAAAAAAACTAATGATACTCAAAGAGCTCTATGAGAAAGCATTCCGCCAAAGCACTTGGCAGCGTTTTTATTATTTATAATTTTCATATTTTCTATTTTTTTAATAATATTAAAATTGATTCTTCACGAGTAAATTAAATACGCTTGTTTTTTTTCAATAAAAATTTTTTTAAAATAAATTATTTTTTACACTTGATAATTGAAAATATTAATAAATAAATAATTATGATGGTTTAAATACTATAGTTAAATTTTGTTTTTTCTTTTAAATATATATATATATATATATATATATATATATATATATATATAAACAGAAAATAAATAATAACATAAATAAATTAATAGAATAATTAAATTTATTTACTATGTAAATTTTATACATCCTATTATGAAAGCTGCGCGTTATTCATTCAAGGAGTTTACACATCTATGCACAACAATAATATTATAAATGGCCGTTAATGGAAATCAAAGTAATACCAATTCACATTCAAAGGTTAAAGTTTCAGCTTACGAAGTACTTAAGTAATAAAATAAATTAATGATTTCTAGGAATAATAAATTAAAGAATGATATGTCGAGTCAATTGTTGACCATGAATAGATAGTATCAAATAGCACTAATGATATTAAGAGCATGACGAAGCTGTCCGCCTTCTAATAATATTTCCAATCTTAACTTATGAATAAACGATGCGTTTAATCGAGTTTCTTTGCTACGAAGAAAAAATTTGTAAGATTAAACTCTAGTGCGGACAACTCAAGAAATCCACCAAAATATTATACATACAAAGTTATAATAAAAACTTTTAATATGTCGTATTTTAAGGTTAGGTTTGTCGAGTTTGATATCTAATTTCCAATCCAAGCTCATAAAAAAATAACAAGTCCAAATTTTATTTTAACAAAAATTATTGTATAAATATAGCTTTAGTGCCGACAAGTTATTATATTTGTTTAATTTAAGAATTTAAAAAGATATTGATAAAATAAAAAAAGCAAAACTCGATTGCTGCAGCTCCGACATGCCGTTAATGTGAATATAAAATAAATTTGAGAAATCTCGGTTATTTACAAAAAAAATGAGATTTAAAAAGTAAAATTTAGAATTTCATACAGATAAAAATTGATTTACAGATTTGTTGATGGTTTGTTGTGTAAAGTGCAACAATGGAATAACAAACCAGGGAGCTGCTGATGAATGATGCGAGATGCTAATAAACATCTAAAAATCAGCGAGCTTCGGCAAGATGTCGTTGAAGATCGAAATGATGATACTGTAAAGCGTCATAAAAGAAAAGGAAATATTTTAAAACAAGAAATACTAACGCTTGGAATTGCAATGCCTAGAGGTTGGACGACATCTACTATAATAAACTCTTGTTTTAACGAGAAATCATGATCACGGCATCAACAAGGGAGATTCAATATTGAGGATTTTGTCAAAATGGGTCTTCTACGATGATACTGCTGGGCAGTTGAATGAAATAAGTTTGCAGGACAAACTTGAGACATTGCTGGGCAATGTGCGGATTACGTTAAAACAGACGTTAATTCGGTGATAATACTGCTGGGCAGTATGTTGTGGATCATACCTGAAAACTTGGAAGCATTTACTCGATGTCAAGATATTTACTATCTAATATTTTTTTGTTTTCACAGGTTGTTATAAAAGACCATCAAAATAATATAATTATATTTCAGTAATCTATGTACATTCACATAGTGCGTGACACAGAGCTGTTACAACGATAAACAGAAAATTACTATATAAAAGTGAAAATAATCCTATAACTGTAATATTTTGTTGTCATATAAGTACTTTACAAAATAGGCATATGCACGTGATTTCGACAATAAAACAGATGCTACTGGGCAGCATCAAATACATGATATCGCTGGGCGACATGCTTTACAAAATAAAACAGTGTAAATGATAGGCTAAGCTGGTTATGGCTGTAGCCTGGTTGTCTGGGACGATCGATCGAGCATGTGTAGTATAATTGATTAAAATTTAACCAAATAATATCACATTAACTTCTTACTTCGCGAAGACGCGAAATCTATCAGGAAGGCCGACTGAAAGCTCCACGTTATTCATTCAAGGAGTTTACACATCTATGCACAACACTTATATTATAAATGGCCGCAATACAATAGAAAAAAGACAGGCAACGCATGATTTTTTATAACAGCGGCCTTTGTAGTAGGCAATAATGTGACCTGGGGAAAACCGAGAAGTATAAACATGTAAGGCCTAAGAAAAAGTGGACATACTGAACAGCTCGAAGAAAAGGGACTGTAAGGGCTAAACGAACGAACTAGTCTAGTTTAGGCCTTCATGAGCTACATTTCAATAGTCAAGGCTCTATGTACAACCAATCAACTTAACACTTACAAAGAATATATTTTCATCATACATAAAATCAGAGTTTTTATTTGTACCTTATTTCTACTATTTGATCGATTTTTACAATTATTAATAAATTAAACTATAGTATTATAAAATAAACATCATTATTATTTATTTGTTATTATTTTTAATTACTACATATAAAAAATAATTTATTCAAAAAAACCTTTTTATTAAAGAAAAAATATCATATACTTATGAAAATCAATTTTAATATTATTAAAAAAATAAATATGAGAATTATAAATGAGAAAAAGAAAAAAAAGTGGTCCTGACCGAGAGTTGAACCCACGCATCCGAAAGGGAAAGCGCGTACGCTACGCACTAGACCAAAACTGCTTCGAGTAATCACTGGCGTGAAATGTTACATGCTCAACTGTCCCCCGATTATTTAAAATAATTAGAATTTAAGGTTAGAATTAATTATTAATAATTTTCAAGTTTTAGATATCATATAGTTTCATTCAACTATATTATTTTTCTAAAAAATTCTGATTTTACAGTAATAATAATTTTTGCTATTTAATGGATTAAAAAAAATTGTACGCTTCATATTAATTTTTTAATATTTATCATATTTTTTTACTATAAGAATTTCATGTTTATTGTTATTTATGGCAATAATAATTTCATTATGTCATTTAAAAAAATACTATTTTTTTATAGTAAATTACACAAAAAATACATATTAAAAATTATTTTGATTTCTAAAAAATATATTCTATAATTTTATAATTTAAAAATTTTTAATTACATTAAAATTAAAAAAAAAAAAAAAATAAATTGCAATCTATCTATTAATGTCTAGGTTCTTTCAAAGCTCGAGCTAGTCAGTTGCTCAATGAGCGCAGAGCTACCATTGCGCAAGCGCGAATTCTCCGTCCGATCTAGTCACACTGAATGAGAGTTTACGAAAAAAAGCTTATATTTAAATAAAAAAAAAACAACCAAATAGATATAAAAAAATTAAGAAAATACAAAGATAACGAAATAAAAATTCAAGAAATTGGAAACGAACAAATAAATAAATATAAAGAAAAATTAGAGAATACTAAGATAGCGAAAACGAAATTCAAGGAAAAAATGAGTACTGATGAATTGGAACAAAAACATGATATTATTTTTTTAAGCAAATGCTACCTTGTCAATTAAAATAAAAATTCGATTTAAATTTAAATATAGAATAATTTTATTAATAATAAACAATTAGTTAATGACGTATAAACTTAAATCATAACTCTTAACTCTTAACTTAATTAGGTCTAGACTAATATTTTCATTATAATGAAAAAAAATAATATCAGTTCATGTATTTAAAAAACAAATATCATTAGTTCATTTATTGATTAACTTTTTTAGATAAATGCTATTGCTTAAGTTACTGAAACTGAAGCGGAATAATTTTTTTTAATAAACAATTAAGTAATGCATTAATGACTTGCATATTTTAATTTATAATATTCATCTCTTGCAATGTAATATATTTTTCATCCTATCTTTATTTTATTCTTGATAGAAAAAAAACATAAATTTTCAAAAAAAAAATAAATATATTTATATATTTTTTTATTTGTAATAATAGTGTATTTATATATTTATTTGATATATATCTTATAGTTACTAGTCTATGTTATTAGGAATCATTTATATGTCACACCGTGCACCAATATGCAATGATGTGACGGCGAGGAATTGTCTTTATTGTTATTAATATGAAATTGAATTTATAAATTTTTATATTGCAGTTCTGTTTAAAATTTAGTTTTTATATACTTGAAAAAAAACGCTGCCAAGTGCTTTGGCTCAATGCTTTCTCATAGAGCTCATTGAGTTAGAGTAATTTGATTTAAATTTCTTAAAGGTGATTTCAATGTGAAATACAATTTCTATTCAAGAAAAATTAGTGAATGTGAGAGAATGATTAGGAAATAGGAAGAGAGAGGCAAGGATGGATGGAAATAGGGTAAAAATGAGGATCAATCTGAGATAGAAATACAGAGAGGAAGTGAGGAAGTGAGAAAAGAGTTAGTGAAAGCGTTAAATCAGAAATCAAAAGAACTGATCAAAAAGCTACTCTAAGAAACTAATTTTTTTAAAACTTGTTTTATAAAGACAGTAGCAAATCACTTGTATACAAATTTTAGAGCAAATCTATCGAGTACTATACGTAAAATGGAAAAAAACTGAAATATGAAAATTTTTTAAGAAAATTTTTAAAATTTTCAAAAATGAAAACTACTCTAAGGAGATTGGTTTATAAAAACTATCCTTCTTTTGGCAGCTGCAAATTATTCCCATGGAAATCTCAAAGCAAATTCATGAAGTAATTTACGTAAAATACAAAAAAAATTAAAAATCGAAAAGTTTTTCAAATTCTTAAAATGGCTTTATAAAAAAAACTACACTATGAATACCAATTTTCAATAACTTTCCGTCTAGTAATACAAAAACATAGATAGTATGCAAAATTTGAAGCAAATCTAAAAAGTAATTTTCGAGATCTAATTGGCTAAATAAATAACATTTCCTTTTCAAAATTTCTTTTTCAAAATTTAAAAAATGCTCTAAATTTAAAACTTTACTATGAAAATCAATTTCAGAAAATTTCCCTTCTTTCGGCAGTCGCAAATTATTTCCCTGCAAATTTTAGAACTAATCCATCGAGTACTTTACGTAAAACAAAAAAAAATAAGAAAAGAAGAATCGACATTTTTTTTTAAATCTTTAAAATTTTCTAAAATTGTAACCACGCTAAGAAAAGCTTATTTCTAAAGCTTATTTTTTTCAGACAATAGCGAATTCATTGTATAAAAATTTTGGAGCAAATTTATAGTATGGCTTACGCAAAATAGAAAATAAATGAAAAATGAACATTTTTTTGAAAATTTTCAAAATGCTCTAAAATTAAAAGTGCGCTAAGAAAATCCGTTTTCAAAAGTTTTTTTTCCGACAGTCGAAAATAAATTCCATACAAATTTTCAAGCACATTCTTCAAGTAGTTTATGTAATATACAAAAAAAATGAAAAATCAAAATTTTTTTTAAATTACTAAAATAGCTATAAAATTAGAACTATGCTAAGAAAACCAATTTACAATAGCTTCCGTACCAGTTGATTAAGAAATTGAATCGTATGGAAAATTTGAAGTAAATCCATCGAGCAGTTTTTAAGATTTTATTAGGTTAATAAATATAAACATTTTTTTCAAAAATTTCAAAATGCTCTAAAATTAAAACTCAGCTAAGAAAATCAATTTTTAGAAATTTATTTTATTCGGGCAATCGCAAATAATTTCCAGGCAAATTTTGAAGCAAATTCATCGAGTAGTAAACAAAAAAAACTAGAAAAATGAAAAATCAAAATTTTTTTTTTCTTTTTATAAACGACTCTAAAATTTAAACTACGCTGGAAGAACCAATTATCAATAGCTTCCCAGCAAGTTAGGCAAAAAAATAAATTTCATGCAAAATTAGAAGCAAATTCATCGATTAGTTTTCCAGATACAATTTACTAACTGACATCATATAGACACACACACACACACACACACACACACACACACACACACACACACACACACACACACACACACACACACACACACACACACACACACACACACACACACACACACACACACACACACACACACACACACACACGCACGCACGCACGCACGCACGCACGCACACGCACACGCACACGCACACGCAAACGCACACGCACACGCACACATACATACAGACATTTTCTGGAAACCACTTTTTTCGACTCCCTGAGTTCAAATATGTACAAATTAATGAAAAAATAGAAAAAAATTTTTTTCATCGATACCATTCTTTCTCTATGAGAAAGCAAAAAGAATTAATTAAAGTTCTAAAATGCATAAAAATTGTTTAAATACAAATCATACCATCATGATAAATAAAAAATTTGTTTTACTGGATTCCATTGAGATTAATGAAAAAATATGATAGGAATTCATTCTTTTTAATCATGTGTTTCAGACAGAGGGACGGGGATAAAGAAACGGAGGCGTAGAAACGGAGACAGAGAGACAAAGACACAGAGACGGGGAAAAGAAGACAGAGAGACGAAATCAGAGAGACATAGACGGAAAGACAAAAACGGAGAGACGAAGACGAAGAGACATAGATAGAAAGACGAAGAGTCGAAAATGGAGAGACAAAGACGAAGAGACATAGGCAGAGGGACGAAGCGACGAAAACGGAAAGACAAAGACAAAGAGACAAAGACGAAGAAACGGAGTCGTAGCAACAGAGACGGAGAGACATAGATGGAGGGACGGAGACGGAGAGACGGAGACAGAATGACAGAGACGGAGAAGCAGAGACGGAGAGATGTAGACATAGGGATGGAGATAGAGAGACAGAAAGATGAAGACGAAAAGACGAAGATAAAGGAACGGAGACGAAAAGACGAAGAGAAAGAAACAGAGACGGAGGGACGAAGATATGAGAGACGAGAAGACGGAGACGGAGGGACGGAAATGGAGTGACTGTGGCGCAGAGACGGAGATAAAGAGACGGAGACATGGAGACGGAGAGAGAAAGACTAAGAAACGGCGACGGAGAGACGGAGATGAAGACATGGAGTTGGAGAGATAAAGACGGAGTGACGGATATTGTGTAAGTGTATATTTGTGTATGTGTATGTGTGTATGTTAAAGGTGCACATGTGTATTTGTATGTATGTATGTGTCAATAATGCAAAAGATATAATTAATTCTTCACTTTAAAATAATGAAATAATAATATATGTATAAGTGGTAATGTAAAAACGGAGACAGAAATGGAGAGATGGATATGGACAGACGGAGACGGAGAGACGGAGAGATGGATACGGAGAGACGATGACGGAGACGGATATTGTGTATGTGTATATGTGTGCATATGTATGTGTGTATGTGTGAGTATGTGTGTCTATGTGTATATGTGTATGTTAAAGGTGAACGTGTGTATGTGTATGTTAAAGGTGCACGTGTGTATGTGTATGTATGTATGTGACAATAATGCACAAGATATTTACGTAAGAAAAAAAAGTCATAGTTCTTTACTTTAGTATAATAGTAGTCATAGTAATAATTTAAAATAATTATTCTATTAAGCACATATTCTTTTAGTAACAAAGACAAAATTTTTCTATCCAAATGGGTCTAATCTAAATACATTTTCGAATGGTATGATAATACGATTTGATTTCAAGAGATATATAAGTACCGATGGTATAAGTTTATGATTCCATATATTGGTAAGGGTAGTTAGTTTAAAGTTTAATTAAATGGAAGTTGTTACTTTTCATAAAATATCCATTGATGCATATATTTTAATTCTAATTTATTAAAATTATAAAAATTATAGTGTAAAGAATAGTTTTTAGAATTATTAATCGCGTCGTACGCCTACATATATACCTTGGTATTTGAAAATATAGAAATATATAGAAATATATTTATAATGAAAAAATTTATAGATTTAATAATTTAAGTGAATGATAAATAATTTATTGATTCTATAGACATCAATGAGATCTTAGTACTTGAGATCTTATACTTATTATTGATGCATTATATTCTAAATTTATATGACAATTATATTTTTTAAGTAATGTTGAATTATATGGTACTAACATTGAGTTGTCAAGTTTCATTTCTTGTTCATCAATTTTTGTATTATAATAATAGTTTTTTGATTTACTATTTTTTCTTTTGCATTTTGGAAAACCATTATCTTAAAGAATAATTAAATTACAAAACGTATTCGAAAAAATTTTTTTAAATTCACAATTTCTTAAATCATAACAAAGTGTCTCTGGACCATGTAATATATATTTTAACATAAATAAATCTTTCTTGACGTAAATAAAATAAAATATTGGGGGTTGGCGAGCGGAGCGAGCAGGGGCGTACCCCCCTAGTATATATATATATATATATATAATACTATAACCGCTAAAGCGAATGATTGTGTTTGCGATTAAAAATTATTAGCGAATACTTTCCTAGCATAAAACTTTAAGCGAAGAAGTTGTTTATTATTGTTTCATAAACATTTTTGTAAATTTTCAGCAATTTTTAAACTATATATTTGAAAATACACGAGGTTGAATTGCGAGAATTAATGCGCACTAAATACATTGACAAACTTTGCTAGTGAAAATTCATAATAAACACTTTTCTAGCATCAAACTTTGAGCAAGAAAGTTGTTTATTATTATCTTATATTCACTCTTATAGATTTTTAGCAATTTTGATACTCTATATTTAAAAATATGTGAGATTATGACAAAAAAAAATCATGCACGCTAAAGGTGCCGATTGTCTTTAAAATTAAAATTCATAATAAATACTTTCCTATCATCTGACATTGAGTTGGGAAATTGTTTATTATTGTTTCATTTATAGTTTAATAGATTTGCAGAAATTGTAATACCTTATAAAAATGCATAAAATCATGTTCGCTGTTTATATTTAACGCTCACTGACAATCAAAATAAAATAAATTATTATTAGATTTTTTTGAAACGAAACTCAAGAATTAAATGAACTATCTAATTGTTTTTTTATTTCTGATAATAAATCGTATACATAAGTCAACATGTAAATAATATTCTAACACATTATTTGCAAAAATATATATTTAATAAATTTAATAATGAATTACTAAAAGGAAATTATATAACTAAGATCTTCAAAAGTAAGATATATATTATAATTCTTTTATTGCCTTTGTTATTTATCTTTTTAATTTTGTGCATTTTATAAACTGCCGGTCAATTGCTTTTGCCCACCCTAGAGTAAAATTTATTAAAATAAAAAGTTTTATTTTTATATTCTTATTTTTATATTTTTATTTTATATCTTCGGAACTAATGATCGCATCTTCAAAATCCAAACAGCGTTTGAAAGATTGATCAAAAATCTTTGAAATAAAGTAAGTCCGATATAAAAAAAGTCATTTTTCAATGGCTTATAACAATGTAAAAAAAAATTTTTTTACTAATTTTTTTTGCCTACATAAAAGTGAATGCCATTTTTATGGAAATTATGATATAAAAAAAAACAAATGGGTTTTAAAACTTTAATAGTCCTCTTTGAAATGAGCTTAGTAAAATGTTTCTATGACTATTTTAACTACAAATATAATGATTTAAAAAAAAAAAGAATTATTTTTTCAATTATGATCATCTCATAAACTAAGAAAGATAGAAAATTTTCTAATAAAGAAAAAATGTTTCATTTTTAGTCTAGAATATATATATTTTGTGACCAATGAGTTTCAGGAAAAAAATTCTTTTACACTTGTTTAATTAAAAATGTTTACTAATTTTTATCAATTTTTCCTAAATATTTAGCCACTAAATATTTGTATTCTAGACTAAAAATGAAACATTTTTTTTTCAATATAAAATTTTCTATCTTTTTTAGTTTATAAGATAATCATGATTGAAAAAATAGGTCTTTTTTTCGAAAAATCATCATAGTTCTGGTTAAAAAAGTCATAGAAACATTTCACCTAGCTCATCAAAAAGAGGACTATTAGAGTTTTGAAGCCCATTTGGTTTTTTTTCGATATCATCATTTCCATAAAAATGGCATTCACTTTTATGTGGGCAAAAAAAATTAGTAAAAATTTTTTCTTACATTGCTATAGGCAATTAGAAAATGACTTTTTTCATACCGGACTTACTTTATTTCAAAGATTTTTTACCAATCTTTCAAACAGCGTTTGGATTTTGAAGATGCAATCATTAGTTCCGAAGATATAAAATTATTTTAATAAATTTTACTCCAGGGTAGGCAAAAGCAATTGACTGGTAGTGTACGTATGTATTGCCTTACTCATACACGTATTTTACAAACATAATTAGATTATTCTTAAATAATTTAAAAATTTTTTTATTACTAATTAAAAGAATATATTGACATTTGATTAAATATTTAAAAAAATTTACTAATAATTACATTATAATAGTAATAGAAATTACTAAAAAAAAATATTTGAAATATAATTACAAATAGATATTAAAGATATAAGCGTCTCTAATATCAATATCACGCATATATACATTGAGTAAAGTGTTTATATTGCTAGAAGTGGAGTAGGATTCAAGATAAAAAGAAAAAGAGAGAATATAAAATATACACATAGTAGCTATAGTATAGGATGTTACAAACGTAACGATTCGTTTTTATTAGTTAAGTTTTGCTGTCCGAAGAAGCATAGCTTCAATAAATTAATTATTGACAATCGCAAAATATATAGAAAAAAAACATTAAGAGTCGGTCGGGTCTATTCGCCGCTACATATAGGGTGGCGCTGCGGTCAGGTGAGAGAAATCTATTAAATATTTTTTATACAGCTATTTACAATTTTCTGAGACGACAATATACTTTTAATGTTGTGATTTCCTCTAGCCATGTACACGGAGAGGCTTTTGTCTCAATAAATGTGGTGCGCGCCACGTTCTAAAAAATAATGCGTATGCGCACCGTGGTGGCGTGCGTGTGCTGCAAACTATCGTGCGCGCACGACAAACTCTTTACTTAGCATCAGAAAATGTGATGCATACTCTTTACAAAATGTGAGGCACAACGGATCAAAAAACATAGATAAGCTTCGCCTCGATATTTGTTGTGCGTGTTTAAAAAAAAATCATGCATGCGAGTCACCTTGTGGTACGTTTTTAAAACGCATCATCTTTTATTATGCAAAAGTCTCTCTGTGTGTATGTAGAATAATTATTAATACTTATCTTGTTTAAAAGTCTAAAATATTGTCATAAAGCGAAAAATGCGATGCAACGTAGGACCGATGTAAACATGCGTGCACCTTCCTGTAGTGCAACAGAGAGAGCAATACTAAAGAATGATGTATACTAATGTTTACGTCGGCTCTACCTCGTATCGCATTTTTCGCTTTATAATAATATTTTAGACTTTTCAAACAAGATTAATATTAATAATTATTCTACATATATATGGCTAGAATAGGAGCGCGGTGGCGTATAGGAGCGCGGTGGCGTAACGGATAGAGCTCTTGCCTTCAACGCGGTGGGCATGGGTTCGAATCCTGGCCAGGCACCTCTGACTTTTTTTCGAAAGAAAATTAGTGTATGTGCTACCCATATCGCGACTCTTAAGAAATCTGACCTCATTGAGTATCGGTTGATTGTTGGTCACAAAAAGTGGCTGACCATCCATCGGTAGTCAAAGTTTTCGGTATGGCGGTGTCTGACAGTCTAGCCTGATGTAATGTGTTAAACGGTTCCGGGCTGGGCTCCCTCGACATCTCCATAGAAAAAGGTTAATTATATAGAGGATAACAATATCCTTTATATATTAATCTTTTTTAAAAAAAAAAAAAAAAAAAAAAAAAAAAAAATATATGGCTAGAGGAAATGACAAGATTAAAAGTATATTATTGTTTCAGTAAATTTTAAATTGCTGTATAAAAAATAATTTACATTTTTCTCTCACCTGACCGCAGCGCTACCAAACGGCGAATGGTTCTGACCGCCTCTTAAGTATCTTGGCTATACCACATTAGACATTACGCTTTTTATTTTAATTTGTAAAAGTTGTTTTATTTCGTTATACAAACAATGAAGAAGGAAAAGTTGAAGAGTGGTCATTCTCGAGACGAAAAAACGTGGATGGTTAATATTGCGAAAAAAGCTCGTAATGAGGTAATTTTTGGTTAAGTCGTAATTTTTTTTCTAATTGCTAACTTTAATTGTACAAATTTCGTGAATGTTTTTAAGACTTTTTTATAACCTTTTCAAATTATTTCAAAGAATTATGATTAAAGAAAAGTGTAGAATTTAGTATACAAATTTCGCATGATTTATTTTGTAGGGCAAAGAATATATATCATGCTCCAATAAAATCTTTAAGGAAAAAATCTTTGCTGAAGTGACTTCTTGTTGTGAACAAAAATGCTCCCTGAAAATTGAACCATCTGAACACAAAAAATTGCACGATGATTTTTGGGGATCTGTCGATTTTCAGTGCGGGAACGATTTCCTTCGTTCGATCATGGAAAAGATTTCAACGATGTCAAAAACAAAATAGTTCTAGAAAAAGTTCTCAACTATGGAAATACTCACTGAATATGAAAGAATTAATATTTGTAAGCGGTTTTTATGCGTTGTTCTTTTAAAAACCATTGATTGATTTACGTGGTAAAACTGGTAATCATGTCGTCAAATTAACTGATGATATTCAGAAGCTTATTTAATTGCACTATGAAAGTTTGCCGCATTCCGAGTCTCATTACACAAGAGAAAGCACAAAGTTCAATTATTTTCCTCAATTAAGTTAAACTTTGACTAAACTTTATGAATTATTTTTAGAATATTATACTTCAGTAACAGGTAATTCAGAAATCTCGCTTGGTGAATCAGCATACTCGAAATTTTTCAATCATCACGTCAATTTTTCTTTTTCTTTACCCCACTCAGATATTAGTAATTTATATTTCGAATATAAAAATCTTGGAAAGAGAGGAGACGCATTTGTGCAACATAAAACATCAATTGAAAACTACCAAAAAATGAAAGATAAAATGCTAAAAGAAAAAGATGGTGTGTTGCATTGTGTGCTGGATTTTGCACAAAATTTGCCTTTACCTAAGCTCCCTGTCAATTGACAATTTTATTGCCGATTATTATTATTTAAATGATATACCTCTAGCAACTGTAATTGGCATTTCCAATGAGAAATTAAAAGATTCGAAACGTTTACAATCTTTCTTAAGTTTAACAAGACAGATTTTTTATGATAATTTTTTTAAGAATACGCTCTTTAAAAATCAGACAGCTAAAAAAAAGGCGAAAGAAAATGTTCAAGAAAAAAAGAAAATAATAAATAAAAATAAGAAAATCAAAATTCAATGTAAATTACTGTTGAAGGTTTTATTTGCAAATTTATTTTACTGAACTGTTAATAATTAAATATTGTTCTCAAAAATAATGCGTTCTAATTTTGTTTCCATTTTTAATTATAAAAATGATTTTTGGTGAAAAAATAATTATATGATCAATTCTCAAAATATCTAGTATTTTTTATTCCTTACTTTAAAAATTCTTAAAGTAATACGTTTCTAATTACTTAAATTTTTTAATATTCTTATCTAATATTGCTTAATAATTTACAGTATGAACAAAGCTATAAAATGCTAAATTATCTACTACTTTAACTTCTACATATAAAATGTTAAATGCAATATTAATTATTTATTACCTAAAAATGATACATTTTTTAAAATCTTATCACTATGGAATATTCATTCTACTTTAAGAAAACAAGTTCAATATTAAATTTGAGAATTTCAATTTTTTTTAAGACTTATTTTAAAGTTGATATATTCCGTAAAATTCTTAACTTGTCAATGAAATTGGGACATTTCAATTTCAATTATATTTTACACAATAAAATGTATTAATTAATAAATCTATGTATGGGAAAGGATTTGGTTGTGGGCCCCTTTTGTTTTTGGCTTATAACTTTTCACCATCTGTATATTTTTTGGACTTATAGGTGTCTATAGAAAGATGAAGACCTTAGCTAACTACCAACAAAGGGACAAAATCGATTCCATCGAATAGAATAATTTTTTTTGTTAATTTAGTGAAATGCCCACAACCGAACCAACAAAGATTTTGGTTCGATTGTGGACAATCATGCAAAATTGTTAGTTTTAAGATATTGGTTGCAATCCATATTGTATCACAAAGTAGGAATTAATTCCTACTGAATAAATGCATTACACTCAGCTTCATTGATTCACTTCAATTTGTAATTTTTTTGAAAAAGTATACGTAAGTATAAATAAATGTTCTATAAATAAATCAATCGGCTTACAGCACGAAGCAGACGCGTTTGTTCGCTTTGATATTCGGCATAAAAAAGCGTGCTGCCATAATACATAAATGACATTTGTCAGAAAAACCTCATCTGCTTTCTGTCAATAGAAACGCAGGGGTGTCCACAACCAAATCATGCCCACAACCGAACCTCTTCTCCTAATATAAATAAATAATAACAAAAAAATATAATAAATTTATTTTATTTTGTCAGCGTGTGTTCAATGAAAACAACATGCATGCTTCCATGCACTTTAATTTTCGGTATTTTCAAGTATAAAGTATGAGAATTCCTGGAAATCGATAAAAGTATAAATTAAACAATAATAAACAATTTTCTAACTCAACATTAGATGCTAGGAAAGTATTTATTATGAATTTTAATTTTTAAGACAGTCGGCACCTTTGGCGACTTTTTTTTTCATTATAATCTCGCATATTTTCAAATATACAGTATCAAAATTTCTAAAAATCTATAAAAGTATTCATAAGATTATAATAAACAACTTTCTCGCTCAAAGTTTTATGCTAGGAAAGTATTTGCTAATAATTTTTATCCGCGAACACAATTATTCGCTTTAGCGGTTATAGTGTTACATATGTATATATATATATATATATATATATATATATATATATATATCTTCCTAGTGGCCGCGCGTGGAAGTCGTTCTTATATCCAGCCCTTCAATTATTTTAATTTCTCATTAATTAGATAACGAATCTTCTTGAAATTTTATATGTGCATTTTAGACTTAAAAACAAATAATTTTGCACAATTTCGACCAAATCTGTTTTGTAATACTAAAGCAAAGGTATCTCCTTAACTGTTTATTGTTTACTGTTAAGAAGGGACCGAACTATCTGTCTTTGTCTAATAGCGTTTTTCATCATTTATGTAAACACTATCCGGTATAACAAGAAAAAAATAGCAGCCCCCGCTAGATATTAGTATAATTAGTAAATTTTGTAATAACAACCAAATTTTTTACCGCATAGTTTTTGACTAATTAGAGACCTACTAGCAATCTAGAATATAACCTATATTTTTTTGGTAGGTCTCTAATTATTCAAAAACTACGCAGTGAAAAAATTTGGTTGTTATTACAAAATTTACTTATTATACTAATATCTAGCGGGGGCTGCTATTTTTTTCTTGTTATACCGGATAGTGTTTACATAAATGATGAAAAACGCTATTAGACAAAGACAGATAGTTCGGCCCCTTCTTAATATGTTGAATTAGAACTATATATGGTGTAACGGTATTCTACCGTGTTTGAATCTTGCGCGCTTAGGTATCAAAATAGGATAGACGCTCGGTCATATATCTCGTCTAAGACGAGTAAAGAAGTGCGTATCTTGACGAACAGCACGCGAGAGAGAAGCTCGCTGGCCGCGAGGCGCTTCAGAGAGTTTCTGGCTACCGTTGCGTTAAAACGAAACCTAAGCCGCGCTGTGCTCATTGGAGAATTTTGCCAAGTGGTCGTATAATACATTAGACTAAATTCGCATTTGACAGCGCGAGACTTCGCCTTAATTAAAAGTCGTTAGTTTATACCGACTAGCGTATCATATCATATTTGCAAGTTGCAACCCTCAGAAATTCTTTCTGTAGAGTTTTGCTCGACCGCTTTTCGCGCGTCTTAGTGGTCAGCCATTAAGTACCAGCAAATACGTTGATTGGCGTGTATAGGATTCCACCAATCTACGTCCAGGTAACCACGTTGGCAGAGCTCAGCGGAATTCAAGGATCAGGAAGAGACGTATTCCACCGATCTACTCCAGAGCATCTACGTATTGGTTACGTACAGGGGAGAAGCTACGGTGTAAGCTGGCCAGCGCTTTACTGTAAGTATAAATATACAGTGCGATACCCTTCGAGCATATAATACTGGAGGAAGCCTCCCAGCTATTAACTGCGTTACAAGGCGAAGAGAGAGAAAGCCTCTATTTTGGTACGTGCTATCTCTCTTTTACTTTCTTAGTGGGGAACAAAAGCAGCCAATCAAATCAGGCTAGAGAGAGACAGCACGTACCAAAATAGAGGCTTTCTCTCTCTTCGCCTTGTAACGCTTGCTGCCGTTTGGAGGCTTCCTCCAGTAGTATATGCTCGAAGGTGATACCCAAGTGTCTCTCCCTCGAGAGATACTTGTTCGGGTGAATTATATCATCGGGTATATAACCGATCAGCGTCATAAGCGAGTTCTGTTTAGTTCGCGACGTGCCCTTGCTTTGCTCACTCTCTCAATAGACGCGTACATTACTTTTTATATATTATTTAATTTCATTCTTATTTAGTTTACACTCCATCTTTATTATATTTATATTTTTCTTATAATAAATTAATTTTGTTTTCTATTAAATCGTGCTTCATATTAATTTATACTGCCTGACTATATATATAACATAAAATATATTTCCCGTTGCTTACTCCGACGCCTCCGCGGTCCTTTTGAGCAGTTGTAAATTAATTAGTTACGTAATATCGTATAAATTAATAAAACGTATTTTGGAACCTGCCTCACGAAGGAAAACTGCGCTACCGGCAACACGTCTCTCGATCAGGTAAGAGAGATAGATAGATATTTAAATTTATTAACTGTACATTATGTTGTACAACAAAAATAATACAAATTCGTAAGTATATATATATAAAATGAGATACTAAGTAAAAATATAATTAAAATAATGATACAGTAATTAAAATAATTAAAGCCTAGCTCGGAGCAGAGGCTCATTCTCAAGGGAAAGGTAGTGCGAATATGTTGATGCCTTGAATAATGCCAACGATGAAGAATCTCTTAAAGATGATGGTAGACCGTTCCATAGTTGCGATGACACAACCAGGAACGATCTTTGGTGATACTCGGTAGATGAAAAAGGAATGGTTAACGGTCTCACATCACCCCTCAGTGTCCTCACAGGCCGGCTCCACAAATATCTAGAATAAAGATATGAAGGTGAGCATGACAAAAACATTTTGTATAAGAAGGTAGTAGCGAAGTAGTTTCTTCTACCCAAAGTGGATAACCAGCCTAGAGAGGACCTATAAACAGAGATGTGCTCGCGCCTACTTACACCATAGATGTAACGAATACCAGAGTTTACAACCCTTTGAAGCCTCAGATCGAGTTCAGCAGAAAGGTCAATATAGACCAAACAACAGTAATCAAGTAAAGGAAACAGCAAAGAACGGATAAGATGCTTACGTAGTGCAATGGTGGTACTTTTTCGAAAGAAATTTAATCTATAGAGATTTAATCTATAGAGAGAGAGAGAGAGACGCAGTGTGTGCAGCAAGCGACAAGTATAGCACATGAGATTTTGTCGTTTATCAATAGGATTGATTAGTTAGCACAATCGGAGTTCGCTGTGTAATATTTAGTAAAATTTCTTATAGTTTCAGCAACTCCGCATATATTAAAAATTTATAGATTTAGCTTAAAAATAATATTAAATTAAAAGCTAAATTCTTTTTTTGTAACGGACAAAATAACCGTTACAATGGATGTAATAAGTTTATAAAACACTTAAAAAAATTTAATTTTTATTGGATATGATTTTTACTTGATTGAATATTTAAATTAACACGACGACTGCTAAATATTGAATTTCAAATATTTATTATTGCTGAACTTCTATTAAATTTATTGAATGTATTTTAAAAAGTAGAACTCATTGTCATATTTAATCGTAGTGCAAATTAATTGAACAGATTTATTATTAAATTGATTGAGTAATTCATCATACCAAAAATACTATCAAAAACGAAGAAAACGTTTCTAATCTGCGTGACTGCCATGATATTTGAAAGAAAGAAAAATGCATCTTAATATCATTATTTGAATAGGTTATAATTTTATTTATTTTATAATCGGAATTTGATTTATAAATATTTTATGCTATAATTTTATTGGTTGAATTAAACATTTTATAATTATTATTAATACGTTGATTGAAGATTATTCGGTCAAAGTAAAGGAAAAGAATTTTATTTGATCCGTATTTTTAACTACTGCACTTTTCATCGTAATATTTGTAAGATAGTATCAAGGTATTTTAGTATAAAATATAGTAGACGCGGCTTTATTATAATATTAAGAATATTAATTAAATTCTAATAAGTTTATAATTATCACAAAACAATGTCATCTGTACTAGTCTTAAAATATTTTTTTTTTTAATTGAATTAAATCGAGTTATTACTTAAGTTGTTACCTGAATATTGTTCTTTTTTTTATTCAGAGTTTCAACTGGTTTACTACACAGATGTCTGGTGACAATCGCTTTACTACTATACTATAACTGTTACTTGTTACTATATGGTCAAAACTTCATTCATTATAGTTAGATAAATGTACACTGATGAGTGGTTTTTTACAGATTTATGCTCGCTCGTTCTCGCTTAGTTATTTTATGCGTAGTTTGACATATAGTTTCTAATCTTAAAAATTCAAGTGGGGAATCTCCCCTCTTTTGTGGGATTCCACTCTTCACTAGATCGGGTGTCCTGTACAATGTTTGATTTTTCTGACTTTTTATTCTTTTCTTTGATGAATTTAGCTACCTCTCTCTTTTCTTTAATAATAGTTCATTTCATATAAAATAATATTTTTTTTAGAAATGGTGGTTAATTAATTTTATTATTATGCTAATTTGTTTTTAATGCAAATAACATGTAGATTATTTAGATAATATTTTACTTTAATAAGTTATGTTTTTGAAAATATACTTTTTAATAGATTTAAATTAAATTTGAATTTATTTCAGTTTATCATAAATTTTTTACCTTTAATCATAAATATACTCATACGCGATTATCATTAAATATTTTTAGTAGTTTTTAAAATTAATGTTACCTAAATAAATAAAAAGAATTTACCATAGTTGATCCATTACATATTTGTATTATATTCGGAGTATTTCGTGTTTATTATTGAAAACATACGTCAGTGCTCCCCTCCCACCTCATTAATGCTTATATGGAAATAATCCCCGTGAATAACTGTAAATAACAGTAAAAAACTGAAAACAACTATCATTTATGTCTGAAATTTTTTAACAGTTATACACAGTCATTCGCAATCATTCCCGGAAATCTCCCTCACATGGGTGGCAAAACCATACTTTAAACCGTAAACTTCCTTGGTTCTAGGCACTCGCCTTTTACCTTTTATTTATTATTTACGCAAAAGCACTGCGTTATTTCCTGAATTAGCGAAAAACCTATACTGCAAGCAGGTACTACCAGTCCGCACAGGCCCTGTTGGCCGTACAGTATTAATGTTTCAGGTCTTTTATTTTTCTTTTCAATTCATTTTTATTGTATATTCATTTTATTTCAAAGTCATTATCCATTATAAAATAAATTCCTCTATGCAAGATTAACTTTTTATATGCCCTGTATCGTGCACTATACAGAATACCAAAGTTCATCTTAATCCTAATCATCTGTCAAGACGCCTTCCATATTAGAATGTCCCACCCCTTACTTATAATACGTTTTTATTCATTTATTTCATTTTCATTTCATTGTTTTTTCACCATTGTTACTCATTCTTATTTATAGATTCTTTGTTTCTTTATATCTTTTTATTTATATTCATATATTTTTTAAATTTCTGCACGCTCATAAAAATTTTTTGTTACAATCTTCATTGAATTATTTCGATTTTTTAAAAAATTTTTCTTATTGAAATTATCCATTTTTAATTGTTTTGTTTGAGAAATTTTTGTTAATCATGTTGTGAATTTATATAATTTTTAACATTACCATGTGTTGCATATATTTCATTTTATTTAAACAAAAATTATTTTATATGACAATTTTAAATAAATTAAGGACACCTTATCCAACCTGCTAGTATTATTTCTTATTAATGATCTACGCTGGCTTATCGACTCACAATATTCGTATTGCTTTAACATAAACCATTTGTTTCTTAATTTTTTTAATCCTCTTGATGCTTTGCTGAAAAAAATGCTGATATTTGTAGCGCTCTTGGTACCTATATGCTAAAATCGGTAAGTAAGTTGCATTAATCGTATGTTTTATATAAATTTAACCTTAGTAACTAGTGTTTTATTTTAATGACTTATATTTTAATAAAGTTATATGCACTTATAAAAAACTAAAACTAATAAGGAGAGTGTTTCACCTTCGGGTCACCGTTTTTGCTCAAATTTTGGGAATATTTTCTAGATGCATAAATATGAAGAAAGCCAAAATTTTAGAGGCCAATGCTTAATATTTCCCCAGTTACAGGCCATCGAAGAAAATCACTAAAAAAGTTACTAGATTTTCAAACGCTTATAGTTCCTCGAAATTATTTGCTAGAAGCTTAAATCTTTTTTCAAATGAAAGCTGAGCTCAAATCCTTTCGAAATAGTAGTTATAGCATATCGAAATATTATTTTTTCCCAAAGTTATAGCATAATAAAGATTGAACCCAAGTCTAGCTTTTATTATTAATTAATGTTATAAACAAAAAATTCAGGTCAATTGAAGTAACAGCCGATACTCAAATAATGAAACTTAAGTTTTAAGTCATACTTAATACTCAAGACACGACTATGAATTCGTTCCACAATGTTTTTTAATGGCTCGAAATTATAGACCCAGCTCAAGTCTAAGGCTGGAAGTTGTAGTTGTTACTCAGTTCTCAAATATTCTATCGTTGTTCTTCTTATGAAAAAAGAGTAAGAACATAGATAGATATCTGAGAACTGAGTAAAGACTATAACTTCCAGCCTAACGATTGTTACTTGAGTTACGTTACTGGGTTCGTACCTATGTCGATGGAGATAAAATAATACAATACATGACATAAGTTCAAACTTTATTTATGATCTTTAAAACGATTGCAAATTTCATAAAATAATTGCGAATAATATGCGCTTTTTAACAAAAATATATTTAATATTGTAATATTAATATGAAACTTGTAAACAAGATTTTAATGTACTCGCATGCTCACATTTATTTTATACAGTGTAAAAATAGACCACATAGCTCTCGCAAAAGTGTGACTTAAGTGCAGATTTAGATTACATAGTGTTAAAAATGCCAAAGTCAAGGTTCATATTATTAAATCATGATGATAATGTTTGTATTGATAAGTTTTATTTACGAAATATAAATTCATATGTAATCTCAAGTTGATATTTTGACCGTACTTAATATAGCCGTACCTATGAAATGACTTATTTACCAAAATATTTTATTTTATCAAAGCAATATAATATTTAAAAGATTTTATCACATATAAAGTAGTGAAATATCAACAAAATCATGAAAGAAGTGTTTAAATACCTAATCTAAAATGCAGATTCGTGCAAAAATATGATGCGTATATTTATAAATCTTATTTTTCTGACTTGATTGCAAAATTAAATTCATAAATAAAGTTCCAGAATACAATTAGTTTTTGTTTTGGGTAATATTTATTTTTGTTGTCCAAAAAATTATATTCGAATAAATATATTTTTTTTACCATTGATTAATTTTTAATTATCATCAGCAATCTTATAACTATACTTTATGTAAATTTTATGATCTCTGAAAGCAGTACATAATTTTATTAACTTTGAAATTCGTAGTGTTATAATACGTGAAGATTGTTTAGTTAATAGTTTACCAATAAAAAAGATATATACCTTGAATACTTAACAGTGCAAACTGACCATTACAAACTAAGTATAAATGTATTCAGCGTTTTTACTTTAATTAGGGGCTTAGAGTGGACTTGTATCACAGATAAATTATAAAGATAAAGGTATAAGGGTTTATGCAATTTATTAAATTTGTTTATTATAAATTGTAAATAATGATCTAAGAGCATTTCATTATGTTAAATTCTAAAACGTTAACATAAAATTATATCATAATGTAAATGAAATATTTTTAGGAAAAAATTTGTTTTTAGGTTTATAAATTTAGGTCATAAACATTTTCTTAAATAAACTCTCACAAAATTGTTTAAAAATAATATTTAAATTTGTATAACTTATAAAAGATAGATTTTAAGTCTTCATTAATAGTTTTGGTTCATTTTTATTTATCTTTTGACTTTATAGCTTCCAAGTATGTTGTCAGATTACTACTTATTTCAGCTAATAAAACATAAGTTTCTTCGTGTATCTTATTTTCTGCACTTGTTTGTGTTTCCATTAGTAATTCAATTTGTCGTTTTGTTTCCTCTTCCTCCGATTCTTGCACTACATATTCAGTATTTTTTTTTAGCTTTTGTCGATCGTGCTACTGATTTTTTTTTTAGTTTTCGTTTCTCTTTATCAGTCTTATTATTTTCTTTTCTTGGTCGTCCAACTGATCTTTTGACTTTCTCTTCCTCCGGTCTTTGTATTCGTATATCATTCTCTCCGTCTTCTTTTTTAAAATTCACAAACCATGTATTTTTATCTGCTTATCAACTTGTTTCCAACCTTGTATATCATTTGTTGCATATTTGTCCTTGTAGACTAATTTTGCTCGTTGAATCGTATGTCTCTGCTTTTCTATAATTTTCCTTCTTTCGGTTTTAGTAAGATGTATCCAGTCTCTTCATATTCTATTAGAATAACTGTCTTTGCAACAAAATGAAATTTTGGACCAACCTTCCTTTGCACTTTCATGTAAGCAAAACATCTAAAACGTTTTATTTAATTCAAATCTATTTCCTAATCATTCTTGAATTTTGGAATTGGTTGTACCATGTCATTTATTGCATGCGATGTTATGTTGTAGGCATAAACTAACGCATTTAATGCCAAGTTTCACATGTCTTCTGGCAAACCAGAATCATATATGAGGGCTTTTACCTTCTTTTGTACAGTTTGATAAAACCTTTATGCAATTTCATTGTGCTGAGATGCACCCAGTCTTTCCAAAACTTCTTGAGTAAATTTCCCTGTCTACTTAATGCCTTGATCTGTCCTTAAAAAGCACATTTTTAAATGTATTATTTGCAGAGGTTCAGTTGCTCTATGCTTAACTGTCTTAAATGGCAATTAGTTAAACTTTATAATCACAACTGACTTTAATCTCATGTGGCTTATAGAGATTTCTGTCTGCAATCGTATTTTCAAAATCTAAATATTTTTCTTCTCTAACTATCTGATTTCTTCCTTTTCATTAAATTAATTATTTTCTTCAATATTTTGTTCTTCGTTCATTTTTCTTGTCGTTACATATGCTAAAACCTATCTTTGTTTTAAGTTATTTTCCGTCGCATCTAATTTAAATCCAATCAATCAATATGGCTATTTATATATTTCTGTCAAAAATGATTTATTCGAAATGGAGTCATATACATCTATTATTTTATTGCCTAATTGAATCTTTAGAACCTTATTTGCAAACCTACGTAAGGATATATTTCATTTTAGTTTTTCACGCAGATAACTCTGTCTAAAATAATAAATTTTCTATCAGCCGTATTTATTCGCTTGTTTCCTTCTCTCTCAGATTTAAGATTTGCACTGCTGTCTTTATTTGCACATTGGATTTCGTTCGGTTGTTTAATAAATGTCTTGAAAATCAACTTTGAATTTATCAAATGTTCTATCGCACCACTGTCAGCACTCAGTTTATGAGTCTTCTCGTTTCTAGATTTTAATTGGTTGGAATTGCCTTCTTTTTGATATTATCCTCTGTTGTATTTTACATTATTTTCTTGTCTCCTTTCATTGTCAGATTTCGCTCGTTTTTGATTGTCATTTTTAATTGGATTAGTTATCTTACGTTTGCATGCTGTCCGACCTGTACTTTCTTTACTTTTATTATTATAATATTTCGAATGCCAATAGGTAGCGCATAGAGAGTGGTCGTTGTTGTTGTCGCTCTGTGTATTTTGGCTATTTGTATAAAAACAAATAGAGTTAAACGAAAAATAATATTGTTTATTGCATTGATTGATAATTATTATCAATTTCATGTAATTATTTTTGTTGATCTATGTGTGGTCAGTGTAATTAAGATCGATTGCATATGAGGCAGTAATGGGCTTGCTATAGACAGCCATCTTGAACTTTAGCTGGCATAGAGGTTTACCACGTGTATTATATGCTATAATAATTTTGTTTCTTTGTATCATTTGAGCACCTTGATTTTTGATATTTACTGAATAAGAATTTAGAAGGAAAAATAAGTGCTCTCTTTTTGTCATTTTTTTTATATGCGGTGCTGTGCATATGTCACAATTACATAGTTGCATTGAACGATTTAATCATGTGATATGTGTTTTTGCAAGTGAAGTGGTTTTTGAGAAACGTAGTCCTTGATTGATCGTGAATATTATTAAAAGCATTATTCTATTTTTTGGGGACTTCAGTGCAGAAGGATATTTACATGTGTTTATATTGGATATGCAAAGAGTTTATGTTCTATTGGTGACTTTTGCATGTTATTTGGTAATTTGTTTTACTGTGTGCATAAATCATAAAGAAGTTTGGCCCACATATAGATTTATTCTACAATGAAAGACAAAGGTTATAGAAATGGAGGTTCATCTGGATCTTTAAAAGGAAGTAATATAGTAATGAAATGTCTTCTCTGCTCGAAAAAGGGAAATATTGATAAGAATGGTGCTGTATTTTGTTCAAAATGTAACACAAGTTTTCATAAATCATGTTCTAAAAGAGCAGGTCCACATGACGATGGTTCTTTTCATAGATGCTGTGGCAGGAGTAACTTAAATGATGAACATGTGGACTGTGGAATTGGTGATGATGCTTTGTTGGCTCCTTTATGGAGGCTTATTAAATCAGAATTGGAAGATGTTAAAATGAAGTTAGACTCTAATATAGCTAATAACAATGCTCGATTTGAATGTTTGGAAGCAAGATTGGATAAAGTGAAAAATTCTTTGGCTTGCAATTGTGAAGAAGTTTTGTGTGAGTTTAACGAAAGAAAATTATCTTGTTTAAGTTTCTTGATGGAATCGATGCACATAGATCTGATTTGAATACAGTTAAGAAGCATTTCTCTGATTTTGATAAGTCTTTTGAATTGGATAAAGTGCAACGTATAGGTGGTGTTTATTCTCAGGATAAGGTCAGACCATTGAGGGTTATCCTGGATTCTAAAGAAAGTGTTTTGTGGACTCTGCATAATAAAAGAAATATTTTTGATGAAGATGTTATAGTCAGGGCTGATCTTTCCAAGATGCAGAGGAATATTATGCGTATTTTAAATGATGAATTAAAAATCAGAAAAAGTAAAGGAGAAAAGGACATATATATAAAATTTATTAATGGTGTTCCTGGTACTGTGAGTAAAACATCTGATTCCTTATCTTCGTATAATGATGAATAGCAACTATGTTCTTTGAAGGAATTTATAATTTATTATCAGAATATAAGAAGCATAATGGGAAGGATAGCGCTGTTTAGGTCGACTTTTCATACTGTCATGCAACATGATGTTGTTGTTTTAACTGAAACCTGGCTCAAAGAGGACGTATCTAATCATGAACTTGGACTCTCTGACTTCTCTATTATAAGGTGTGATAGATCCATTTTGACAAACAAAAAGAAAATGGGCGGAGGAGTCATGATTGCCGTCAAAAATTATATGAAGTTTCAAGTCATTCCATTAACGGACAATTCATTTGAGATGATTGCTGTCAAGATCTTTAATTCCAGAGATGTCGTTATGCTGGTTGCTGTGCACCTTGCGCCTGATTTGGTATTGCGTGATAATGATTATTTTGGTAGATTTGTTGACAATTTGCAGGGTTTACTTAGTCAGTTTTGAAATTTTAATACTATGTCTAATTTCATATTATTGGGAGACTTTAATTTATAAGGATTTAAATGAGTGAATATTGACTCTTGTGCGAGGTCTGTTGGTGATCATGTAAACGTCAATGTTCGGCATGCGGTTAGTTGCTTGGATGATCTTTGTGCATTATATAATTTGATTCAGATTAATGGGTGGTGTAATTCTAGGGGCAATATTTTGGATTAATGTTTTACTAATGAATATAATATGAAAATTAGCATTAATGATGATCCTATATTGCCATGTGATATGTATCATTTTCTTTTAATTATTAATGTTCCTTATAATGTACACTCTGAGTTGGATATGGGTTGTAGTTATTATTGCTTCAACCGTACGAATTTTGAACAATTTGATATGCTATTTGATAATGAAGTGTTGCCGAGCATTGATGGTGGGGAGGTTGATTTGAATGAGGCTCTCTCCAATCTTTATACTGTTTTGAATAAATGTATAAGAGGAAGTGTTCCCAAACGTAGATTGCGTTCAGATAAATTTCCTAAATGGTTTTCTTCTGAGTTAAAAACATGCATTATAAATAAAAAGAAATATGATACTTTATTGAAATCTACTAATTCTGATAAATTCTATAACTTGTTTAAGTTGGAGAGAGTGAAATGTAAAAGATTATTGGTTAGGGATGAAAAGAGATATATTGAGGAAATTGAATCTTCAGTTGCTGACGATCCTAAAGCATTTTTTCGTTATGTAAATTGTATTGATAGATCACATGCTTATCCGAACACCATGTATTGGAATGATAGAATGTGTGATGAGGGGTCTGGTATTGTCAATTTGTTTGCTGATAAATTTCAGAGTATCTATATAGAAGTTAACTTGAATGATCATTTTGAATTGATGCAAAGTGCAGATTCATTATTAGGTGTGCGTTTTACAGAGATCGAGGTTGTAAATGTTATCAAATCATTTGATGAAAAATCTTCCAGAGGTCCCGATGGGATTCACCCAATAATTATTAAGCATATTGGTCCACGACTAGCTTCTTGGCTTGTCAAATTTTTTAATTTATCAATTGAAAAGGGTGTCTATTCGGATTACTGGAGGACGTCATTTATAACGCCTCTTTTTAAGAAGGGTGATATTTCAAACGTTGACAATTACAGACCCATCAATAAGTATAGTGTTATGGCAAGACTGATTAATAAACTTATGTACAACCGTCTTAGTTTGTTTTTCTCTAAACATATTGTAAATAAACAGCATGGTTTTGTTAGCAACAAATCAACCGTTACATATTTAAGCGTTTTTTTGAATGACATTGTTGATTGCTTTGTTGCTGGTAGACCGGTCGATGTGTTTTATGCTGATTTATCACGTGCGTTTGACAAAGTTAATTTTGATAGGCAGTTACTTAAGCTGGAACGTTATGGTATAAATGGTTGCTTGTTAAAATGGTTTAGATCTTATTTGTATGGGCGTAAGCAATACGTTAAAATAAAATCATTTATATCTAAGGAAATCTTAGTGTTATCTGGGGTAGGTCAGGGAACCCATTTGGGTCCTTTGCTTTTTTTAATATTTATAAATGATATGGTTATGCACATTAAGAACAGTAGAGTATTGATTTTTGCGGATGATACAAAGATTTATAAGGAGATCAATGATGGTGGAGATGCTTTTTTGTTGCAGGAAGATATTAATGAATTTCGCAATCGGTGTAATTCAAATGGCTTGATATGTAATTTTGATAAGTGCTACTTAATCACCTTTACTACACTTAAATTGCATATATTTACTCTAAGATTAGCTATGCTTCTGTCATCTGGAAGCCGTATTTGGCTTGTCAGATGGAGCTTTTGGAGGGTGTATGTGGAAGGTTTTTACGTTTTGCTGCATATAAATTGGGAATGGGAATGAGTTACAATGATCATAATTATGGTCCTATTCGAACATTTTTGTGTATACCTACCTTGAGATTGAATTTCGACAGGAATGATTTAATTTTCATTTTTTAATTGGTTAACGGATATATAAATTGTAGTGATGTGTATAACAGATTAATATTTAATGTTCCTAGTCATGACTTGCGTCCGAGTAGAGGCTGCTTTTATGTGCCTATTGTATCTCATAATTTTATGTTGCACTCACAGTCATTGCGTCTCTCTGTGATATGTAACAATAATAGAAACTTAATTGATTTATTTGCTGACTCAATTTTTACTATGAGTTATAAGACAAGACAAATGCTATCTTTTCAATGAATTGATATTGATGTATGTGTGATTGGTTATGAGTGGGCTCTCATTTTGCGCTACCTATTTTTGAATTATAATATATTTTGTTCTTTTTATGTACATATAAATGTTTTTCAAACCTGTAGACAAATAAAATAAATAAATAATTAAATAAATAAATAAATAAATAAATGAATATTTTGAATCATACCTTTTTCTGTTGTTTCGTCTCGAGTCTCCCTTACATTTTGGAAATGTTGAGATCATATGATTACAGATGAATCTCTAATAGAAAAAAAACACTTCTTTATACTAGTTTCCTGTCGTGGGCAGTCGCTGGCATAGTATCCATAACCGTGACATTCAGAACATCACACTTTCTATATCACCCCTGACTTGGCCATCATAGCTGTGGCTGAATGTTTGTCTCTCGTTTGGTGGCTTTCAACCTGCATAATAAGTAACTTTAGTTTATGATATGGTAACCCTTTCCCCGTTACACTATCTGTCATAAAATCTAGTCCTACTTTATGTACTTTGCTTATGATAACATTATAGAAAAAAAATCTCTTTCGTTTTTTTTCAGACAACGATTTAACGTTTGACATGTTATTTTAACCTCTTACTATTTCTTCCAATCTATCTATAAAATTAACTGCCTTTCCTTTCGCTAGATTATACTATATGTTGTACAATTTTCTTGATACTAGATGGAGTTACATTCACCTCACTTATTCTAATTTCTTTAAATTCTGTTTAACGATTCAACTGGATCTTTAATTTCCATAAGTCTAGCATGATAGTCTCTATCTATTCTACTTATTAAAATATCACGAATTTTATATCTATGTTTTTTATTTATACTTTCAAATAAACTTTCATTCGCTACAATAGTACTATCAACAACATACAATAAAAATTCCATCGAACTTAATTCAAATATAAAATAATCCAAAAAATTTTCGAATTTAATTTAGTTTAATTAAGTCATTAATTGGATTTGAAGCTCTCACGGTGAATGTTAGACATTGTCAGAAGGTTTTTTTCGGATTTCAACCGTGTAAGTTGTGGTTTGGGATACCGACGTTTCGTGAACATTACAGTTCATTTTATCAGGGCGAACCTGATACTGATGGTTCACACTGTTTAATCACTATATATAGGGGGCATAGTTTTGGGAAGGTTTTTTTGGTTGAATGGTTATGGGTGGCATAATTTTGGGTCGGGTTTTTTGGTTGAATCGTTATGGGCGATTTGCCTTTGAGAACAGAGGTTGCCATATTGGGTTCAGGAAGTAGCCGATAACTCTGCTTACATTATTTATATGTTTTAGTATTTCTATGGCTTATATTTATATTTCTAGTCCATTTCGCTTTACTCATTCTGTCTTTTTCTTAAGCTGTCATTTTTATCGCGACAACGCGCACACTATACATATACTCACACATATATACTGTCTGTTTTGTTTATGTTATTGATATTCTGTTTTTCTTTTTACATTCATGCGTGTACACATACATACATACACACATATACATATATGCCCGCGCGTTTATTTTTGCCGTTCGTCAGTCGCCGTCTTTCTGTTTTTTTTCTCGTTGCGCGCGCATGTCCTAACGGTCATTGTACATGGCGTTGACGTTTCTTCGTCAACTTGCTTTGTACCTATAGCCGCGATGTTTGCACGTGCCTCCATCTACACATTTTTCAGAAATTAAGCAATCTTCTTTCTACATGCATCTACACTTCAAATTCATACGTAAAAACGCATCCGCTTGTGCGTTTATTTTTTTATTCAAACGAAATTTCACCAAATAAAAGCAGCACTTATTTATGAAAAACTAATTTACCCGTCTTTTCGCAAACATTCACTCTTAATCGGACTCTATTTAACTTCCCTTATTTTAAATAAAATTTGCGAAATACACTCTTTGCAATCGTACGATGATTTTACTTTTCATAGTCGTTTACATGCATAATCCGTCATTTCACGCAAGTCACACTCACGACGTTTTTCTTTCTTTTTATTTGTAAGAACCCGCACTTCTCTGTTTTACTATATTTTTATTTTCTTACCAACTGTTGTGCTACTGGCGTTGTTCCTTCCTTCTGTGCTGCACGAGATCCTGTTGCTCATGTTAGCCTTTTGTGTAATTTCTTTTACACACTGCCTTATACCTTCACAATTGCAGTACACACAACACAAAGAAGCTAGGAAAGCAGACAAGAAAAACGTTTTGAAAATTTACTTTTAATTAATAAAATCTATTATGAATGCGGTGATAATGAGCTGCTCCAAACTTTACAAGCCACGAGAAAAGTGAAAAAAAAGCGTACTTAAAATCGCTCTGGGCCCATAACCTGTTAAAATTAGCGAGAGGTGACCTGAATGAAATAAACGAAATTAATTAGTAATAAATAATTTATTATAATATACACAAAAGTATAATACAACTTGACTGTCTAACAGTCATCCATGGAATGAACAAACGCATCTCGCGTTCATCAAACATAACCCGCTTTATGGCGGCGCCACACACTACACACACACGATTGAGCGTGTCTATATTTTTAACATTAAGCAAGAAAATTCTTTTTTAATTTTTTTATTAGTTTGTACATATTTGGACTCAGAGAGTCAAAAAAAGTGGTTTCCAGAAAATGTCTGTGCGTGTGCGTGTGCGTGTTTGAATTCAGTAGTCAGTTAGCTTAGATTAGATAGATAGATTAGATTAGATAATGATTTATTCATATAAATATACAAAAAGGCGTGTAATACAATATAAGGTTACAAATAAATATTGCACTTAAAGTTGATATCACAGTCGAGTAACAAATCCTAATAATACTGAAGAAGTAAGTCACAATAAAAAGTGATATCACAGGTAAACCGCAGATAATACAAGAATAATTAAGATTATAAAACAATACACGCAATAATACAATAAATTAAAAACAGGCATTTATTATCTATCAGTCATAATATTAAAATTTAAAATAAAAAAAAAATAAAAAAAAAAAAGCGTGCACAATAACATGAAACGCAGTCAATACAATAAAATCAAATAAAAAACATTTACGCACCAACCATTCATACAATAAATATATTCACACCTTAAGTCTATATATAGGACATTACATAATAAATTAACACAAATAAAGAAAGTAAATGTCAATCGAGGTCAAGTAAGTACCACCTCACTGTTGCCTTGAACCTGCTGAGAGATGGAAGATGTTTAATCTCAGCAGGCGGAGAGTTCCAAAAATGCGCACCTTGGACTTAAAAGGAATTCCTGCCAGTCTCAGTACGCATAAAAGGCACAGCTAAGTCCTTAATTTCTTCCCTAGTAGCCGCCCTAGGTACACATCTAGCGAAGAGACCCACTAGATGCTCCGGAGTATTCATGTGCACGATTTTGTACAGTTAGATCTCGAAAACTACTCGATGGATTTGCTTCAAATTTTGCATACTATCTATTTTTTTTGCCTAAGTACGTAGAAAGCTATTGCAAATTGGTTTTCTTAGCGTAGTTTTTTTTAAGAGCCATTTTAAGAATTTTAAAAAAATTTCGATTTTTCATTTTTCTCAATTTTACGTAAACTTTTTGAAGAATTTGCTTGAAAATTTGTATGGGAATCATTTTTAACTGCCAAAAAAAAACTTTTGAAAACTGGTTTTCTTAGCGCACTTTTAATTTTAGAGCATTTTTAAAACTTCTTAAAAAATTCTTATTTCTCATTTTTTTTCTATTTTACGAAAACCATTTAATAGATTTGCTCCAAAATTTGAATGCAAGTTATTCGCTACTGTCTGAAGAAATAAGCTTTGGAAAACTAATGTTCTCAGAGCAGTTTTAATTTTAGAGCATTTTGAAAATTTTCATATTTCATTTATCTTTTATTTTGCGTAAACCATTCGATAAACTTTCTCCAAAAGTTTATCGAATTGGGATTTGAAGTTTTCACGGTGAATGTTAGACATAGTTAGAAAGTTTTTTTTCGGATTTCGATCATGTAAGTTGTGGTTTAGGTTACCGACGTTTCGTGAACATTACAGTTCACTTCATGAAGATGAGCCTGAATCTGGCTCACCCTGATGAAGTGAACTGTAATGTTCATGAAACGTTGGTATCCTAAACCACAACTTACACGGTTGAAATCCAAAAAAAACCTTTTAACAATGTTCTCCAAAATTTTTATATAATCAATTCGCTATCGTCTGAAGAAAATAAGCTTTTAAAAATTAATTTTCTTAGCGTGAATACAATTTTAAAGAATTTTAAAGATTTTTACCAAAATTTCTATTTTTTTTTTTTATTTTTTCTTATTTTACGTGAAGTACTCGATAGATTTGTTTTAAAATTTGCAGGTAAATTATTTGTGATTGCCAAAAGAAAGGAAATTTTCAAAAATCGATTTTCCTAACGTAGTTTTAATTTTAGAGCATTTTGAAAATTTTGAAAAGGAAATTGTATTTATTTAGCCAATCAGATCTCGTAAATTACTCGTTGAATTTTCTTCAAATTTTGTATACTATCTATTTTTTTTTGCCTAAGTACATAGGAAGCTATTCAAAATTGGTTTTTTCAATGTAGTTTTAATTTTAGAACCATTTGAAAAATTGAAAAAAAATTTCGATATTTTGATTTTTTTTTTCATTTTACGTAAATTACTTGATGAATTTGCTTTGGAATTTGCATGAGAATTATTAGCATTTGTCGAAGAAGTATGACTTTTAAAAACTAATTTTCTTAGCACAGTTATGATTTCAAAAAAATTTTTTAATTTTGAAAAAAATTTTCTTTTTCTATTTTTTTCTATTTTACGTAAACTACTCAATAGATTTTTTCAAAAATTTCTATACAAGTTATTTGCTACTGTTTTTATAAGACAAGCTTAGAAAATAATTTTCTTAGTGTAGTTCTTTGATTACTTCTTTTGATTTTTGATTCAACGTTTTCAATAACTCTTTTCTTACTTCCTCACTTCCTCTCTGTCTTTCTGTCTTAGATTGATCCTCATTTTGACCCTATATATCTCTGACTCTCTCTTTCTCTTTCCTAATAACTCTCTTAAACTCTTTAATTTTTCTTAAGTAGAAATTATGTTTTCTACATTGAAATCACATTTAAAAAAATGAAATAAAATTACTCAAACTCAATGAGTTCTATGAGAAAGCATTGCCCCAAAGCACTTGACAGTGTTTTTTTAAATGACTATAAGATAATATAAAGATGCATAAAACACTGGTTTCTCACTTGAATAGAACAAGATGCAAATATTTGTGTAACTAATTTTATAAATTATTATATCTGTTTAATTTCTATTATATGAAAATATATCTTGATTAATGGGCATATTTCTGCAATAATTTTAACTTTATGTTTATTCAATTATACGCTATTTTTTAGACTTTTTTGAGCTATGTGTAGTTATTTTATCATACTTAATTTTGATTTTTATGAATGTGAATAGTTAATTCAGTCCTCAGTAATATATTTCTATATATTTCTTTTTTATTATTGTATGGAATTTTTAGCGGTCTACCAATTTACACTTGACTTTAGTTTGCTTTTATTTTACATAAAACCAATGACACTTATTTTGTGGATAATACATTACACCGGATGATTGAACGTCATTAAACTAAAATTATTTATGAACAAAGAAAAGTTATGCGTTTCTTTAAGAAAATGAGAAACAAAAATTTTAACATACATAAAAAAAATCGATCGTGTATATTTGTTAGAATATAAGTGCGCCCATGCACCCATGTAATGTTTGTATATGTGTATAATATAAAGCATCTTGGTTTCCCCTCCTCTCCTCGTTCCCAAACTTGACCATAGTCGTACCTTCGTCTTAGCTTTAGTATTTAGTCTTTGCTGTGCGCTTTATTAAAAAGCTTTCCCTTTTTCTTAAAGAGTGTTAACGACTGTTCTCACATATAAAGAGTGTTCATATAATTTCACACATATTAAAGAGTGTTACAATTCTAATCTTGTTGTTATATTTTATTAAACCATATCACCAACAGGTTATGCGCCCAGGACACGCTTCAACTGCGCGAATAACAAGTGATATCTTTGCAAACATTTATAACAAATTAGAAATTGTTTTATATTCACGCATCCTAGTGAGTGCATAAAAAAAAATAAGAAAACAGCATAATGAGTGTATTAAAGAGTGTTTTATAATAATAAACAGGACAATTTACATTATAATAATGGCAGAACAAGCTGAAATTGAAAGTAAGTAAAACTATATTTATGCATATAATTTTATAAAGACGTGTACGAATGTTTGTATGATGTGTTTCAATAATTTTATTCATTCTTGTCTTTTCTCTCCTTATTCATATAATGCATGAATGTTGAAAATATTATCAGTGTTGAAATCCATATGATTAACTATAAAATGAATCCTAAGAATAATTATAATAAGAAAGTTTAGATTCTAAATAAATTACAAAAGATGTGATAAATAAAAAAAAAAGAGAGAAAAGCATCAGGACGCTTTGAACATGCAATAAAAGGAGAGAAAACGAAAGAACAAAAAAGAAAATTTTTTTTATAAAGACGGTCAAAGAGTGTATTGTATTTGTAAAAAGAAAAAAGCAAAAATATGAGTCATAAGCTTATATCTAAGCAAAATATTGCTTGGATATAAACATGTAGTGCCTAAGAACGAACTGTAAGACGAACGAAAAGGTCTGGGTTTTTCCCGGCTTGTTAATATATATATATATATATATATATATATATATATATATATATATATATATATATATATATATATATATTAAGACACCGATTCCTTGTTGGGTCAATTGCGTATGGGTGCATGCCGTGCGTATACCTGTGTGTAAAGGACTAGGTTAATTAGGTTTATGATTTGTTTTCAAATCTCAAACATAATTACCTGTTACGAATTCATTGTACTTGTTGTTCAGTAAATGAGTTCAGTAGCAAGGTTTCATATTTAATCCTTATAAATGCTGCATTACAGATCGAACTGCAATGGAAGAAAACAAGTGGCAGATCGTAAACGAAAGACTTCAAAAATGCCCAGGAGAGAAAAAAAGGATTGATATCAAAGAAGTCATAATCCAACAAGAAGGAGAATCTGCTCAGGAAACTGGAGACATTTGTCTCGATAATGACAATAGTGACAAAAACAACTGTAAAAATTCTAAAAATGATAAAACAGGTAAACGAAAAATATTTATATTATAAACGAGTCAAAGAACAATCAATGCGATCAGTAAGACGGTATTCTGCATATATTAAGAGTGGTGAAACGAGTGGCACGTGCATGAATGAGCGAGATAAGATCAGTATGAGTGCAAAAGCAGCAAATAAAAAGAGTGCCTGAATAAACCTAAGCTTATGGTATCTTTAGTTTCAGGTAACGGTAGTGATGCAGAAAGTACACGATACAACGAACTTCTCAAGGTTGTAAAGGACCTGTGTGAGGCTACAACGAAGCTCACAAGACAATTCATAGTTTCCATATCAGATCTCAATAATATTGCTGCAAAAATGTTGAAAGCAACATACAATACACTGAAGGAAATAAGACATGATTTACAAGAGCAGCGCAATCATTTTACAAGTGCCGTTGAAGAATTAAAGATGAGACTTAACACGATGATTGACACTTGCAATGCTCACGAAGGTTCTGAAGACAATTATGATGATTCAACCGAATTACAGAATGAGAATGAGCATCAAGAAGCAAGAGGAATTGACAATAGCGACATAAGTGTCAAGAAAAACAATCAAACAAACACCTCATCACATTCAATAAATAAACAGTCTGTTCAACCGGAGTTGATCAATTTAGACATGACGACAATCATAAGAAAAGAAATTGAAAAATTAGGATATAATAAATTTGATGAACAATTCTTTTAATCAACTGAAAAATGCAATTCAACTGGAACTGATTGGCAGCAACAATAATGTTAAAAAAGATTACAAATTAACTAAACAATTAAAATTTGAACATTTCTACGATTATTTAAAATCAAAATTAAGAGCATGTGATTTACTCTACATTATAGATGAGAAAGAAAGATCAAAGACTGTCGAAGATGAAAAAACCACAGAAAAGGATGGATTTATGGTTCGTGATATTATTATAAATCACATTGATCAAAATTATCACGCCAAGGTTATGAGCATCAACGATCCAAATTTAATGATCAACAAATTAAAAGAATTAAAACCCTGCGAAACAAATGTAACAACAGGTTCTATAAGAAAACAACTATATAGCATGCAATACCATCCTCATAAAGAAAGAGCCGTTGAGTTTTGGGATAGATTCAAGGAGACCGTTCGACGATATGAAAATTTGCCGGATGCTAGTCAACTTTCAGAAGAAGAAAAACGCGACGCCTTTTATAATGCAGTCATGAGTACGGTGCCTGAAGTTCAGGCTGTACAATTCATGACTAAAAACACAACAGGGAAAGGCTTAAGCTACAAACAACTGAAAAACTTCATTATGCAAGCCGTAGCCTCAAAACGTTGTAAAGACAATGACCCTCCAAAGGCAGCTCTTTCAGTAAGACTAGATCCCAACGTAAGATGTTATGAATGTGGAGTTAGAGGACATTATGAAAGAAATTGTCTGATGAAAGGTAAAAAGAAATGCTATAACTGCAATCGCTTTGGTGATCATATTACCTCAAATTGCCCAAGAAAAAGACAATATGACAACAACGACTCAAAACACAATAATTTCAATCAATCAAAGAAGAGAACTTTCGTAAACAAAGCAAAGACGTCACGAAAGAGACCATATGATGTTAAAAATAAGCATAACAATACAAAAAGAATGAAACTTAATTCATAAAAGGAAAATCTTAAAATGAAGGGAGGTCAAAAATACGCCAAAAACAAAGAAGAGTATACTGACGACATGAAATCAGGTGAGAGCGATTCTGAATATCAAAGTTTAATAAATCATGATTTAAAAAGAAGTTTTTATTTAAGTAACCATGGTCACAACGATCAGTTTGTAGATAAAAGTAAGGTCTTAGAAAAATTTTTAGCAGATTCGGGAGCCACTGAACACTTAACTAAATCCAAAATAATTTTTAAAAGTTTTGACAACTCTAAGAGAGAATTTATTAAATGTGCCAATAAAGATCCATCGACTGTTTTAAATACTCAAGGTTCAGGTAAAATAGACAGTAAAATAAGAGATGACAGTACTTACGAAATTAAAGATGTGCTGAAGATTTGACAGAAAATCTTCTCTCTCTTAGAAAGTTTGTTGAGCAAGGACTCAGTATTTATTTAGATGATGATGATTGACATTTTTGATCCTGTGTCAAATGAATCATTTATCACAGGAGTATATAGAGAGCCTTTCTGGGAAATAGAATTGGAAATATTAAAGAATGAAAATAACGCAGGAGAACTTAAAGAATCTTCTAAAAGGATTTATGTAAATATAGCTGATGCCATTGATTCAAAAGAAATTAAAAATAAACATTTTACAAGGAGTGCAGCATTAAAGGGAACTGATACAAGGTCTCTTTATGATTTAAAAAATTCTTTTGATACAGAAAATAATTTAGATAAAGAGAATGAATCAGCAAAAGAAGAAAAAACACAAAATATAAAAGAAAGTTTTACAACGATTGAACAAAACAAAAATCAAAATGAGATCGAACATGAAAATCTGTTTAGTAATAACCAATACAGACCAGACTTAATGACGACAGTCAAAGATCGAAAACTAAATGATATCGATGAATTACCCGAAATGGAATTATCAGAAAAGGAAGTAATGTTTAATTCAATTCACCAGAAGCTTCAATATCAAACAAGGCTATGCTATGGCACGTAAGGTTAGGTCATGCATCAGTACCTCATTTAAAAGAATTACAAAGAAAATTGCCTCATCTGAAGAACTTGAAAGATGCCACTTTTGATGAATCTATTCAAGAATGTCAAGTTTGTATGATTGCAAAAATTAATAGATTACCTTTTAATACCTCAAGAACTCATGCTGAGAAGCCATTACAGATTATACATTCTGATACTATGGAGCCTATCACTCCAACAACTTATCTTAAGGGATATCGTTACATATCGGTGTTTATAGACGATTATTCAAGATTGGCTATGGCGTATCCTATGAAGGCAAAAAGTGAAACAGGTTATTGTTTAGAAACATTTATATAAAGCACTAGAAATTTACTTGCTAAAGATGCAAAGGTGTGCTATTTACGCACCGATCAAGTTACAGAATTTACCGTAGGATTTAGCATTGAAGTTTTGAATCGATTAGGAGCTGAACTTCAGTTAAGTTGCCCGGATACTCCTCAACACAATGGAGTTGCAGAAAGATTTAATCAAACTATACAAAAGAAAGTAAGAGCCTATATTTATGATTCAAAACTGCCTGAAAACATGTGGGACTTGGCATTAGGCGCAGCCGTATATGCTTATAACAGAACGCCTCATAAATCGAACAATATGATTGCACCTATGCAAAAGTTTGCTCCAAAACATAATTATGACATCAGTCAAATCAAACGTTTTGGTTGTGTAGCTTACATAAAAGTTCAAAGGAAAACAGGACCAAAATTTCGTTATGAAGATAGAAGAGTGATTTTTATTGGATACACACGAACTGGATATCTTTTCTTAAAACCAGAGGAATATAAATTTTATGAGAGTGGGGATGTGAAGTTTAACGAAAAACTCGTTTTCGGTGATAAACATAATAAAGATGGTGTAACAGATTGGCCTAATGATAATGAAGCCATAGATAAAGCAAAATGGTTTATCCAATTCAAGAACGATAAAGAAAAATCTGAAGAAACATCAAAAACGGAGGGAGAGAAGAAAGAAAAGAGAAAAAGAGGCAGACCAAAGAAAATTAACAACCAGGATATGGAAACAGCTAAGAATCAAAACATCTTAGAAAAGAAAGTTCAGCCAATCATTGACAACAGTTTTTCAGACATACCCGCCGCCTCAAGCATGGCACAAGTTTTACTAAGCTTTCCAAAAATGAACTATGAAAAATACTACGATCAAAAGGTTAATGATGAAGTGTATTATTCTTTACTAGCTAAAATTAACGAATACAGGAAAGCATTGGCATCTTCAGAACGAATGAAGTGGCAAGAAGCTATTAAAGAAGAACTAAATGCTATGAAGAGCATCAATGTGTGGGATATTGTCGATAGACCGACGATAACAAAAGATGGTAAGAAACCCAATATTATAAACTTTAGATGGGTTTTTTAAAGGTAAGAGTGGAGAAGATGGTCAAAGAAAGTATAAAGCTCGATTAGTTATAAGAGGATTTAAAGATAAAAATAATTATGACTTAAGAGAAACATATGCCCCTGTATTAAGACTTCCAATAGTGAGAACATTATTAGTTGTGGCAAATAAATATAATTTAGACATTTATCAATTAGATGTAAAAACAGCATTCTTAAACGGGATCATAAATGAAGAAATCTACATGAAAATTCCAGATGGAGTACAAATAAGCAATGAAATAAAGAGATCTAAGGTATGCAAACTGAAAAAGGCACTCTACGGTCTGAAAATAAGTTCAAAGAAGTGGCATGAACGATTTTCTGAAGTAGCTCAAAGAATAGGAATGATATCAGATGACAATGATCCTTGTCTATTTATCTGGAGAAATGGAAAACATATGGCCATACTATTACTTTATGTAGACGACATCCTTCTCACGGGCAACGATCATAAGAAAATGAATGATATAAAATCCAAACTCAAAGAGGAATTTTCAATGAAAGATTAAGGTGAACCTAAAGAATTTTTAGGAATTAATATCATTCAAAAACGTGAGAGTACCTTGATAGAACTCAGTCAACAAAAATATATAGACAAAATGCTTAAGAGATTCAAATTCGAAGAGATGTATCCGCAAAGAACTCCTTTCGTAGCCACACAGGTTATGAATAGAGAGAGAAGAGACAGAGAAGATGAACATTCGGAAACCGAAACGGCCGTTTCCGTACCTTACAGAGAAGCTATTGGTTCACTGTTGTACTTAGCTAATGCAACACGACCTGATATTTCTTATGCAACAAATCTACTAAGCAGACATCAATCGAATCCTACTATGAATGAATGGAAAATGACGAAAAGAGTTTTCAGATATTTGAAGGGTACGAAACAGTTAACTCTTTGCTATCGTGCAAATGGAAATGATTTACAAGCATTTGCTGATGCAAGTTTTGCCGATTGTAAAAATTCTTCAACTACTTGTGGATATGTTATTCAGTTATTTGGTGATGCGATTACTTGGCGTACACACAAGCAATCTTATGTGGCTTTGTCTACTTGTCAATCTGAGTATGTCGCTATGTGTGAAACTTGTCAAAAACTAATTGCGTTAAACAAATCAATAACCGTAATGCTAGATAAGTCTTTTCATCCTATGAAATTATGGTGTGATAACAAGGCTGCAGGTGCAAGTGCAAAGATAACTGGTGGAAATAAACTCCGGCACATGACGGAAGTAAGAGAGCATTATGTAAAAGAATGCGTTAAAAGAGATCTAGTCAAGGTGTGTTGGATTTCCTTAAAGGAACAAATAGCTGATATTTTTACTAAGCCTTTATCCTTCAGTGTACACAAGAATTTAACTGATAAAATTCTAAACAGAATTAAAGATGTGTAAAGAGTGATTGACTTGATCACAATAACCAAAGACGTGTAAAGAGTGATTGACTTGTAAAGACTGATTTACAATGACTAAAGATGTGTAAAGAGTAATTTAATTTATTTATTTATTTGTTTCAGAAAATAAAAACAAGTAATATTGAAAACGTGGATTAAGAAGATGGGCAGATTCAAGAAAAAGCAACATTACAGCTCAAAATCAAATAGACAAATAAAATTCCTTTTAATCTTGTTTTAAAATTAAAGTTAAGAATAAATTTTTGTTATATAAATGTCAACAGTATTTTGTAATTTTATATGCAATGTATACGTCAAAATATATTTTAAAGTTTCATGTTAATTAAAAAATAAATAAATGAATAAATAAAAAAAAACAAAGGAGCATGGTCGAGAGGGAGTGTTAGAATATAAGTGCGCCCATGCACCCATGTAATGTTTGTATATATGTATAATATAAAGCATCTTGGTCTCTCCTCCTCTCCTCGTCTCCAAACTTGACCATAGTCGTATCTTTGTCTTAGCTTTAGTATTAGTCTTTGCCGTGCGCTTTATTAGAAAGCTTTCCCTTTTTCTTAAAGAGTGTTAACGACTGTTCTCACATATAAAGAGTGTTCATATAATTTCACACATATTAAAGAGTGTTAAAATTCTAATCTTGTTGTTATATTTTATTAAACCATATCACCAGCAATATTATTTATCAATACTATTTTTATTTGTTTTATTAAGAATTAAAAAAATTTTTATTGTCATGTTCTATCATCTCGTCAACGTTAATTAATTGCAACACCCAATTTATTTTAAACACTTTTCGACATTAAATTTTTACACTTCTAATTCAGAATTCGATAATTTTACCATGTTTACAAGCTTTGATTATTTTTCATTTTTTTATTCTCTACATGCACCTAATCAAGCACTTAATTTTTACACGTTATATTGTTTTCTTTGCCCTTATTTTTATGCACTTTATTCTCAATTTTCATATATTCCGATTATGCGTTTTACTTTGCTTTAAACATTCTGTTTTTCGCACTTAACAATGTTAAATTTTTAATTTTTGTTTGCATACGATTTTAAATCATTGCAATCTTCAATTTTTAATTCACTTTTATTTTACACATTTTATATTATTATATAATTTTTTTTAGACTTTAAACTTATTTTATTCGCACAAATGAAATTTTATTATACATGTATTAGCCTTTTAATCACTTTAACCTATTAAATTCATGGCTACACCATTACAGATAGAGCCAAACTAACAGTTGGAAGTTACACGTGATTTTTGTTTAATTTTTTAATTGTTAATTAAAAAATTGTTTAAACAAATTATTGCAAAATTGAGTTCTTGCTAAATCTAATGGCGGCAATCGATTGTACAGGAAAACTTACATAGAAAATATATATAACAATATGTCAAAATATCAATTGTTTATTGGTAATATTTTAATAAACAAATTTGCATATCTGTACCCTGGCTCTGCCGATGGCTAAACAATGCCGAATACCAAAAAACCAATTGTGGGATGTGTGTCATGGCTAAAAGTAAAAGTTTTTCATGAAAAAACATTGTTGAAATAGTTTGTTTATTAAATAATTTGTCAGCGAACAAATTTGAATAATTTGTTTATTAAACAATTTGTTAATGAAAAAATTATTTCAACAATGTTTTTTCATGAAAAACTTTAACTTTTATCCATGGCATACATTCTACCATTAGTTTTTCGGTATCCCGCATTGTTTAGCCATGGGCAGAGTCAGGATACAGACATGCTAATTTGTTTACTGAATTATATGTTTTTTGCTCGTACTCTATTCGGGCGCCAATTTGTCAGTACCCGGGCGATGCCAAATCGGGTCCGTCACGATTTTATGACTATTTTTTTTAATTTAACCGTTGTATGCAAATAAAACTGAACAAAATTCATGTATAATAACATTTATTGATTGCACAGAGCATTGATATTTTGAGTTTAAGACTGTGACCTGGTAAAGTGAAATAAACCCGGTGAATTTACTAGATTTATTCTATCTAGCATTTACGCTGAAGTTAGGTGTCTGAATATTAAAGCATCTTACCCTTGGATTTCACATTCTAATATCTGAGACAATAATCAATAACTAGCTTAAACAAAAGGTATACACCAAAATAAAAAAATAGAGAAATAAAGAATAAAAAATATACAACTTAACTGACAGTGGCACTGCTCCTTGTTCTCATGACTGCAGCTTACCTCTTTAATTATAATTAATTATGAAAATGTGGAATCCCTGACGATTTTGCGTGTCATTCTCACTTAAACTTCACCAAAACCCATGTTTTTAATTGAACTGAAAAATCAGCCAAATCAGAAACAAAAGCCTTATGCCCCATTTAATATTATAATATGTACCCCTTTAGACTAAAAATCAATTTAAGATCGTTTGCAAATTAAAATTAAATTACAGCAAAAAGTTAAGGTTTTATTGCAGGGTAAACTGGAGGTCGTCGGGCCTACCAGCTGCCTTGTTACTTGCTCGTCGCGAAAAATGTGCTCGCCACTCTCTCTTCAAGACGCTTTTTTTTTAAGCCTTGAGGGGAGAGAGTAGGTTTGTTTCACCTATCTTCAAAGTAACTAGCAGGGGGGGGGGGAGGAGGAAATTGGTTCGCGCGCTCTCTCTCTATCTCATTGCTTGAAGATATTACCCTCTTTTCATCTACTCCCTCTCTCAACCTCGACCCTGCACTGTCTGACTTAGTGTCCGCCTATTTTAAATATTGAGATACTAAATCTGAAAAAAGGAATTTTGTAGTGGCGATCTAAAGGCCTTATCTCTCTTTAGATAGACAATGACCTTATTCATCAACTTTAAATGTTGTATGAGAGTTATTATGTCTAAGATGAATTTTAAAATAATAAAAAAATGAATTAGTTAATATTGTCACTTAACTAATTATTTATTTTATTTACTGTAATTTTTTAGCTTCTTCACTCGTTAGATGAAGATGACCGAAGTGTTCCAGAATCTCCAATTCTATTTAAGGAAAAAGATATTATAAAAGACTTAGCTTCCCAGTCATCACCTATACGACATTCATCATTGCCGGCTGTTGGTACTGTACCTGTTAGCGCAAGTCCAAACACTAATTCGAGATTTATTACAAAAAGTGGAGGGCCAAATGGACAATTAAAAAATTCACCTGTTAAGGTTATTATTTACTATTTTGACCATATTATCATTTATTTCTTATTTTATGTAAAAGTTAAACTTGAGATAAAGATAACACATATTTTGCTATTAGAAAAATAACAATTTAAATTAATTTATTGTAAAACTCAAATAAAAGAAAAGATTTAGGATATATATTTTTTAGAGAATAGTAAGAAAATTGCATACTTCATTCGTTAATTCATTATTCAGTTAAAAACTGATTTTTTTCAATAGGGTGAAAAAATTAAAAAAAAATGTTTTCTCCGATTTTAGTTTGGATTGAATATTTATATTTTTGTCTCAAAAATAAACAACTATTTTATTAAAAACTTTTTTGTATGATGCGTATTTTTTTAGATAATGACTATCGAAAAAAATCTTTTTTTTTCAAATGACCATAACTCTTGTGAAATCGATCATAAATATTCGTTCTATAGCTCATTTTAAAGGAGACTCCTTAAGTTTTTATCTTTATTTTGTTCTTTTATGATTTGACAGTTTTCGGAAAAATGGCAAGCATTTGAATAGGGGCAAAAAAAGAACATTTTTTAGTTCGTTTTTTACTCATAAAACATGTGTTTTTCATTCTTTTTGCTCAACTTAGCTCAAATTAAAGGTTTTTAAACACTTTTTAAGATCCTGTTAGAATTTTTTAGTTACGACTATTTTTTGCTGAACTGCAAAACTTTAAAGTTTTATCGATTTTCATACTGGGTGAGCAAAAGTGACTGGTAGTGTGTATGTATATTGGTAGTAGCAATAACCACTAGTGCAACAATCACAAAGGCTCAGCAGGAAAGATGAAAGTAAACTCAGTGACTGAAATGTTGTCTCGACCTCAAGTAATAAATGAAGTGAAATATATTAATTACGTAGGTGACGGTGACAGCAAGATGTTTGAAGCTATATTAAAAAAAATTCAGATATGCTAAAAAAGGAGTGCATAGATCACACTCAAAAAAGCATGGGTACACGTTTGAGAAATTTGGTAAAAAAAACTAAAGGTTTAAGCGGTTGAGGAAAATTAGCTGGTAAATTGATTGACAAATTATCAATGTACTACGGCCTCGCAATCATACGTCACTATAATTCTATTCAAAATATAAAGAAAGCTATTTGGGCAACGTTATACTATAGAATTTCAACTGACGAGAAGCCTCAACACCACTTTTGCCCAGAAGCTGAGAAGTCATGGTGCTTTTGGCAATCAACGAAAGCAATTTCCGGAGATTTACAAAATTATAAACATGAAACGCCTATGCCAATTGAAGTATTTGGAGCTGTGAAGCCAATTTACGAAGAATTGAGTAGAGATAAACTTCTCATGCGTTGCTCAGGTAGATATACACAAAACTCCAACAAAAAATTCAATTCGCTTGTATGGTTCATGGTTCCTAAGAACATTTTTAGTGGCAAAATGGTCACGGTGAGTCTGAAGCGGGTTCACACCTTAAATTTTCCGAGGAGTTTTCATTTGTATATGGTTATTTCTCCATGTAAATACCAAATTTATTCTCTCTATCGAATCTAATTTGAAGATACATATAAGAAAAAAACCTGAGCGTTGAATAATAGTTTTAAGCTTGATTTAATATCATTTTAATTAGATTACCACTGAATCAGTTTTTCACAGTAAGGAGATACGTTAAAACAACTGAAAATGTAACTTCGTCTTCTCCAGGTAAATAACAATTTGTACTTCGTGAATTATCACTGATTCATATAAACTGTTAGGTTTTGGTGTAACTTAGTTAACTAAAAGTCAAATAAAGCATAATTAAAAGTACAAAAATAATGTCGACGGAGTTTGAATGAAAAATTTAATTTCTCTTGAATAAGGTTTTTCTTCAACGTTTCATATTATTTATGTCAGTCGAAAGTTTATATTTCTTTGTTACTTTCAACTAATGAAACATAGGCAATTTAATGCCTGTATATTAAAAATATAATCAAAAATTTTGAGAAAAATTGCGTATTTTTAGTACATGTAACTCCGTCGACACCTGTTTTTTACGAATGCAGCAATCCGTAGAATAATATCAGTTAAAAATTCAATGTAAATCTATGCTTTTTAATATAGAAATGCACGGAGTATGTAAATTAAATTTTTCGTAAAAGTTTTCAAGTATTTATAATAAACTGCCTTCTTAAGTAAAAATTTAACATTTCGATGAAAAATAAATTTTTTCTATCAATAGATCCGATAAAAAAATAGCCTATTAAATGAATAAAAAAAAAGTTGTATCAAATTTTTCGCTAAAAAATGAGGAAATAAAGATTACTTAAGTATTGAAAAATTAAAAATTGGATCGAACAAAATTGATATTATTTAACTTTATCACTTTTATTTATTTTACACTTATGTAAGTTTTTACTTAACACGGCAGTAAAAATGTAACTCCGTCGACAATACAAGGTTCAAATATTATTAACCACAAATTTTCATATACTTTCAGGTTGTAACTTTATGATCCGTTGACTTTTTAATCGCTAATTTCAATGTAGCTTTTGTAGGGACCCTTAGAAAGTATAAAAAGTAATCTCCCCTATTTGTAATCATATATAAAATTTTTTTTTAACGTTGTAGAGATACAGGATAGATTAATTAATACTTCTGAAACATCAAAAAATATTTTTTTTCATCCGTACATACGTTTTAGCAGAATAGTTGAAAAAAAAATATTTTCTTTGAAACTCTGTTATTATAAAGAAAAATGTATATTTTTTCATAAATAAAAAGCATTAATAATAAAAACTGTTATATTTGAATCTTACGAAAATATAAGCTATTCCTATTACACGGAAATATTGTTATTATATGTTTACTTCGCTGAAAAATTGCTTTGTTGATCGTAGAATACATTTTTGTTTACGTGTAAACATCATTTCACTTATGAAAGCTAAGTTACCTTTTCTACAATAATTCCCCTGGCTCTAAACATTTAACTGTCACATATGATACAAGCGTATGTTCAAATACGTAATAGACGTTTAAGAAAGTAGTAATGTACAATTAAAAAAGTTTGTATAGCAGTGAATGTTGGAGACCGTTTACTCGGTAAAAATTTCATTCAAATTATCAGGTAATCTTCCCTGGCATATAATTCCCCTGCCTTTTTTAGATGCATTCACGAAATTTTAATTAAATAATAAAGTCAACAATTTTATTCATGAATTTCATACCATGAAGTGTTAAATTATTTGTACACTTGAAATTTAATACATATTATACTGCTTATAATTTTTATATATTCAAAATTGAATATGTATATTTTTGTGGAGAATTTCCGAGTAAGCACACTCTCAAATCTTTTTGTGAACAATCACTGTAGTCATATTTACATACTGCACTATATACTATGTATATACTACAAATAAATAAAGCGAAATCAAAGGTTGCATCGTAGTATTCAGAAAATAAAAATATCAGTTTGTCATTAGCCTTGATGAAGAGTTTGTCGTTGATATCAAAGTAAGTATAAAATTATTTTAATTTGAATGAAAGTCTTTGAAAAATCTGAATTGGAAAATCTATAAATTGATAATATATTATTTTAGATTGTATTGGTAATAAAATGGTTTCTACACGTGGACGTGGCGAACTTCCTACTAATCCTTTATCATCAAGTACACTTAACTCCATTCCCAAACACAAAAATAATGTTATTATATATTTTGAAAAAGCAAACTTTCTCAAGTATGGATATATTTGTTCTTTAACTTTCTTCTAATAATGTTTAAAAATATATATTTTTGCTGTAACTCGTCGTTTTTTATTTTTAAAAATTCATCCATATATGGTAATAGCTAATTCTAAAGTATTTCAGATAGTTTAGAATCTTTGTTCGACATTAATAGTATTAGAAAATAATATATCAAGTGATGGTAATAAAAAAAGGAATCCCCCTGGAATAAAAGTAATTCCTCTGTATCAGTATATTTTTTATCTATCAGTTTTTCTGGGAATAACCTATAGACAGCTTGGCTACTTTGGGATATTGTTCTATTAGATATAACCATAAAAAAACCTGAGTAAAATTTTCAAAATGAACACCTTTATTTTCTATTATTTCAAAATTTGAATTTGACCCGTTCAAATAGAATCACCCATATACATATTATAAATTGGTAAATTATTTGAATTATTTTGGTATCTCATGTTTATGTTCATTCTGTATACTTGGTTTGCTTACATATTGACAGTGTCTATTGCGCAAGTGTAACAAAAGCAAATCGTAACAGACGCATTGTATCTTGTGCCTTCAAAAACTGCTGTTTAAAAAATTAAAATGTCTGTTTGATTATTATTATCATATTATTATTATATTAATATAATAATTATTATTTAATATAGAAAATGTCACGTTTTATAATAATAATTATTATTATTATTTTCATTTTTAAAATTATGCGAAAAATATTGGAAAATTCAAATAAGAAGTTAATAATATGTAACTACGTTGACAGTATATTTTTCATTAGTCCAAAACAATACAAATATTTAAGCTCGACGAAGGGTGAGATCTTATTTGAAATAAACAAATTAACATATTCACAAAGAAAAAATTTTAAAATTAAAGAATTTAAAAAAAAAGTTTCTAACAGCGATTTGGACTTTATTTGAATAAACAACCATATGTATATAGAGTATTTTAGCGCAATTTGAAAATTTTTGGTGAAGCTGTTTCGAAACAAATGGAATTTAAAAATAAATAAAATAAAATTATTTGATCTGTGAAATTTACGTCTCATACATTTATAAGTAAGTAAAACCGGTCTTTTGAATGCGCGCTACAGTTTGCTGCTATGGACTCCTGTATATTTTGTGCGCGAAACCGGTCTTTTAAATGCCGCATTTAAAAGACCAATTCCTATAATACATACGGTAATGGAAGGAAGGAGGTAACATAATTTAATGTGAGACTGCCACACACCTTGACGTGTGCCGGATACGACCCGAAATCAGTACTGACAAGCGCGGGGTATCGCGCATTCAAAAGACCGGTTTTATATACATACACACACACACACACATATATATATATATATATATATATATATATATATATATATATGTATATAAAACCGGTCTTTTGAATGCCGCATTCAAAAGACCGGTCCCGCGCACAAAACATACACGAGTCCATAGCAGCAAACTGTAGCGCGCATTCAAAAGACCGGTTTTACTTATTTATAAATATATATATAGTATATATATTTAAAGTATATATAGATGTAATGGCAGTATCTGGTACTTTTCCGATGCCTAATGGCAGATCCTGGTACTTTTGTCGGAAACTGGGACTTACCTGATTCCAAACTCATCTAAGGGTTGCTTCTGGGAATCCCAGATTGTTTATGAGACTTTTACATGATCTAATGTTAGAAATTGGAAATCCCAAGATCTATCAAAAGAGAAAGTGAAAAATGTATACGGGGAAATTGGTTATGTCCCAGAACGTTATTTTTTATTTCTAAGACATTCCAGATTCATAAAAATTATTTCTGGGAATCCCAGATCAATGAAATTTTTTTTTTTGGGAATCCCAGATACTTAAAATTTTGTGTTATACACTATCACGACATTTATAGTCTTTTACTGCCTTATTCAGTTTGCAAATGCTTCTATCAACAACATCGTATGACTTGGAGTATTAACGTACTCAAAGTTATAAAAGGTTAGCATCACATCAAACTCAATTTTGTGTTCCTATGATTTAAGTCCTTAAGTACTCTGTGAGTGGTTTAAAAATAAAGATCGAAGAAATTTCTTTTTGATATTGATGTAAAAAACCTGCGAAACTCCATAGAAAAATTCTTTAAATGCCTTTGATAATAAGAATTATAATTTTCACGATAATATTAACCAGTATAATTGGTTGATTGGACTTTCTACATTCAACTTTGGACATATACCAAGGAAACATACTTTTAATGTCATTATAAGTTCAAAAATGCGTCAACATCAAAATTGGGTATAGCAATAACTCAGTGCGAGGAGACAATCCTAAGTTTTCGATTGCTCCTATCATCAATATTAAATAGTAATGAAATTTAGGCATTTAAGATACTAGAAGTCAAAGAAGGTTAGCTTCATATGAATTCAGTTTCCTAAAATAGAAGTCACAATGTTTATGATAACAATTACACGACAGTAACCTTACGAGTTTTTAAGCTTGTAAGTGTGTTTGTGAACCAAGCACATGTAACCTACAGTGGTCTTTGCATAAATTAGCCGAAAGCGGGATTCGAAGTTAGAACCTCGAGATTACGAATCCAACACTATACCGACTGAGCCACAGATCGGCTCAATTAACAAAAGTAATATATCTTCTGAAAAAAATTTTGTCGTTGATTGTGGGGTCTCGTAGGCAACGCCTAGTCTGCCTATGCACTAATCCGGCACTGTGTTATTAATTACAGACAGTAATATTTTTGAATTTTTATACTTACTAGGAGAGTGTCACACCTCTGGATCACGGATTTTGCTTAAACTTCGGGATAAATTTTTAGATGATAAAATATGGAAAAAGCTGAAGTTATAGTCATAAATACTCAATATTTCCCTAGTTACAGGCAATTAAAGAAAATCACTAAAAAAGTTACTAGATTTTTAAACGCATATAGTTCTTTAGCGTCGATAGCCTTTCGATACAGTAGTTACAGCATATCAAAATATTATTTTTCCCCAAAGTTAGAGCGTAATAAGGATTGGACCTAATTTCAGCTTTTATTATTAATTAATGTTTTTAAAAGAAAAATCAGGTCCAATGTTTATCATGCTCTAACTTTGGGAAAAAATAATATTTTGACATGCTATAACTACTAATTCGAAAGGATTTGAGCTCAGCTTTCATTTAAAAACAGTTTCAAGCTTGTAGCTATCAATGCTAAAGAACTATATGCGTTTAAAAATCTAGTAACTTTTTTAGTGATTTTCTTTAATTGCCTATAACTAGGGAAATATTGAGTATTTATGATTATAACTTTAGTTTTTTCCATATTTTATCATCTAAAAATTTATCCCGAAGTTTAAGCAAAATCCGTGATCCGGAGGTGTGACACTCTCCTAGTTAGTTATATGTTCAACTATACGAACTAGTGAAAAATCCATGACAAGTGAAATTGTCCTCAAACGATACCTCGAGTCCCAAATGCAAACAAGCGTTTATTAAAAACATCATATCCTTAGCATTACGTGCATTAATAGTATATTACGTTCCGAGGTACGGAACAGGCTCATGACATGCGCGTGTAAGTTTGCTTTGCGAGGCGTCAGCCGAGCAAAGCAAAACACGCGCATATGATGAGCCTTTTTCGTGCCGAGAAGCGTATACGATTTTCTTTCATGCCCGGCCGGAACTTTGCCACCCCAAAAAGTGATAAAACTACATTTTTAATAAAAAAAAATTCGTCAAAAGCAAAGAGTCATCTGTTGCGTTATTTCGCTGTAGCACGCATGCGCAAGCAACTACAGTATAGATTGAGTTCGGTAGAGAGAGAAAGAGAGAGAGAAAAAACCGAACATAGCAGCACACATAGCAGTTAACCTAAGATACACAGTAAATATATAAATGTTATTTCAAATTAAAAAAACGTGAGAAATAATGAAATGTGTTTATAATACTTTTATATTACTATATTTTGTGTATGAAAACCTTTTAAAGTGCAAAAGAAAAAATTGTGAGTTAAAACAATTGTGTATGTTAGTAAAGTTATAGTTCATTTCAATAAATATAAATATATTAATATCAAGTGCACAAAAACAAAACGTGTAAAAACGTGAATTTAATTATTTTCTTTGTACAAAAACAATCATGAAGTGTTTAAAAGAACGTCGTGAATTAAAAGAAACGTGTATGAAAAAGAATATCTATTTTAAACGAAAGTTATAATTCGTTATAATTTTATTTAATATATGTATATTAGTGCATTAATATCGAGTGTGTTTGTTTATTTAATAACTACAAGTGTATGGTGTATGCATTTATCTATTTAATGCTGAGGTTAGACATTCGCGTATATATAGATATAGTTTCAGTATGCAGACAGCGAAGCGACCGAGAAGACGTACAGTTCGTAGCTGCGCTGTGCGTTCTGCGCACGTATGTAACGGAATAACACAAATGTAATCGGCCGGTTCCCTACCGCATGAGGAGCACTTTTAGGCAAAGTTCCGGCACGGGTATGAAGGAAAATATATTATAAAAATCTAAAATGTATTTCAAGTATGAATAACATGAACTTTTGGTACAGAATAATTCTGTTCCGATCATTCTTGATGAACAAATATGTCTCCATCCATTTGAAGTAAATATGAAGTTGTATGTTTATTAAGGTAGTTCTCCACGAATAAATAGCACATAAATTGTGGCTTGTTTCACCTTTATTTTAATTACTTTATAAGGCATAAGCAAGTGTACATCGAAAGAAAGAGGTCTTGGGAAGTAGTAAAAAATTTTTTCGAGTTAGTAGAAACTCCGGATATGCTAATATTAATAGTAGAAGAAAAACATATAGTAAAACACTGCAATCTTTTCCGTTTTTCATCTGATTTTAATATGTCTGGGCTTATTTTATTCCTTATAAAATTTTAGGAAGGGTTACCACAGGTAATTTGGTAATAACATTAATGGTCAACGCATAAATCTAATTTAGTCCAGTAGAATTATCTCGGAAAATCTTAAAATTTGACTTAATTAGTAATAGATAACAGAAATGGAAAATGGGTTCATTAGGTAAAGAAATATTAAAATTTAGAAACACCCTCAAAAATTGGGTGTGTATATTTGTTTAAACAACGTTTCTAGGTAAACAATTGACAAAAATCTATGTTTTCTTTATCTAGTTCTTTTCGTTTCTTAATAGGGTATATGAGATTTGCATTACTTATGAGGGCCTTAAAGACGAATGGTTTAAGCCCTATTACATCAAATTTGGTTGGTAATTTATTTAAACAATTGCAAAAATATAGTCGAATTTCGTTAAATATTCAATAATTTTCTATTCAATAAAAAAAGAAGCTACATGCTTGTAACTTTGTAAAAAGATGCCTTCGATTACCCTTAAATTCCCATGATTTTTTCAGCAAAAAATATTAATTTATTCATGAGATATTCAATTTGTTTATTAAAAAGTGGCAAAATGTACGTTAGAAATTGTACCCTGCACGGTCATTTTAGAACGAAATGACTATAGTCATTTATGTTCTTTGAGACTTATATTTAGTCAGACTTAAAAGTTTAATTGACATTCTTATTATTTCCGCTGTCTAAATAGCGATAAAAAATGAACAAAATTTTTTCTTAATTGTTTTTTAAATTATTATTATTATTAGATATTATTCATTCCGTATTATATTTACAAAAAGAGCGTGTAATGCAATAAAATTACAAATAAAATCAAAATACATAAAATACTTGAAATAACTTTGCATATATAAAATTGAAATAGTACAATATGATATCACAGTCATAAAACGTAATAGAGATAATAATACTGTAATAGTAAGTCAATAAATTAAATAAAAGTGATATTACAGATAGAAAATAGAACACGAATGAATACACACGAAGAGTACAAATAATATAATGTAGAATCAGTCTCAAATATCTATCAGTCAAAAGAATTACATAAATCAAGCGTGTGAAGAGCGCAGTCAAAATATCAGCAGTATGCAGTAAATTAAAATCACAGAACAAGATTGAATGTACAGTAATATATAAGTCAAACTGATAAAAATATAATCATTCACTTTATACACACACATCCTACAATCACGCCAATAAATACAATCATGCCTCAAATCTATAAAATCTATAATAAATTAACTCATATGATATAGTCTGAAAATAATACTGTTTAATTGAGGTCGAGTAAATACCTCATCAGAGCGGCTTTAAACCTGTTGATTGATGGAAGATTTCTAATATCAGCAGGTAGGGAGTTCCAAAAATGCGCACCTTGAACTTGAAAGGAATTTCTTCCAGTCTCAGTGCGCATGAAGGGCACCGCAAGATCTTTAATCTCACCCCTAGTGGTCGCTCTGGGTATATATCTAGTGAAGAGACCCACTAGATATTCGGCAGTATTCATAGGTACGATTTTGTACATAACTACAGCCATAAAATACTGTCTCCTTGAATCAATACGTAGCCAACCCAAAGCATGTCTATGGGAAGAGATATAATCACCCATCCTCACGCCTAATACATATCTCACACATGAATTTTGCACTGTCTGTAGCCTTTTTTGTAACTCCTGTAAAGCATCGAGCAAAACCACTGATCAGTAATCAAGATGTGGGAACAGCAGGAAGGTTGCGAGTTGTTTACGCAGAACCTCAGTGGTGTACCGGCGGAAAAACCGCAGGCTATAAATCATTTTGTTGAATTTTTTTGTCATCATATTAATGTGCGGTTCCCACAACATTAGAGTCGAGTACAACACCAAGGCTCGTAACGGTGTCAGAGAAAGAAATACCGATACCACTCCCGAGGTCAACCATCCTTGGCTCACCCTTACTTTTACTAGCATTCAAAGTAAGAGAAATACCAGCAGCCCATCCCGTCACCGCCCTAGCCACCCTCTGTAAAATACGAATCCCCTCTCCCGCATCATCATAAGGGACCTGTGTATAAATTTGAAGATCATCTGCATACAGAAAATGCCCGACACGACCAGAGTCCAGTGCATCACATACATCATTCATGCAAAGACAAAACAACAGAGGCCCCAGCACCGAACCCTGAGGTACTCCTAGGTTGGTTGTTAGCCAATTTGCTTCCTCCTTTAAATGCGTGGAAACCATTTATTTCCTACCTGATAAATAGGAGTTAATCAATCCGAGTGCGGCCCTGGAGAACCCCATCGATCTAAGCCTCGCAAGAAGTTTGAAGGGAGAGATCGTGTCGAATGCCTTACTAAAGTCAAAAAGTAGTAGTAACGTGACAAGTTTTCTACCTGGACCTGACCTTATATCGTCTGTAAGCTTATGTACAGCAGTCTGCGTAGAATGGTTTTTTCTGAAGCCCGTCCGCATGGGATCGAGCAATTTTTTGAATGTAATGTGCTTCTGCAGTTGGTCATGGGCAATCTTTTCAAGAACATTTGAAAGAAAATATAAGATGGCTATAAGTCTAAAATCTTTTGGCTGCTAAGATGCAGCACACTCTTTCAATGGTATAATACGTGCTTGCTTCCAATGGCAGGGGAAGGCCCCCCTGTGCGAAAGAGGAATTTAACAGAGTCACAAAACTTTCACCAATAAATGGTTAAGCTTTAACTATCACGCTTTGTAGAATGCCATCCACACCACGAGCCTGTGAGGAAAAATGTGAAATTGCAATAACAACATCATTAAAACTAATTGGTTTAAAAGTAAATCTACTTTCATTGGATTGAGAAAGAATTTTTAATCGCTCTTCACTATCCTCTTGTAGCGAGACTGACACCCCAGCAAAGTGCGCATTAAGCTCATCCAGAGTGAATTCATTCAAATCCCCTTGAGGTCTGGTTAGCAGTCCCAGGTCTCTTAACTCTTTTCAGACATTACCACCCGCAAGAGCACCAAACAGTCTTCAGAAATTTTGAAATATACCATAATCATCTAGTGATTTTTTTCTAAAGAATCCATTCAGTTAATCATACCGTTTACATCCGAATCTGAAAACTCGACATTTTCACGACATTATTAAGGGTTTAACGTACATATTAAATATAAATTCAATCAAAAATAAAGTATTTATCTACCGACCTTACTTATGCTAGGAATATATTTATTTAATCACATGCTATTCATTATTCTGTAAAGGACGGACAAATCAATAATACGAACTTAAGGTCTCTGCGTAGAGGAATGCATTAACGTGCTAGGAGGCTTAGAAGATTAAATAATATGTGCTTGATTAGATATATATTTTCTATGGCTATAGAATACTTTGAAATTATAAATAACTTAATACTTTGGAAATATAAATAACATTATTTGGCATGATCCTTATTGTATATCCTGAATAAAATAACACAGACATGATTTGAATCCTCCCGATCTTTCCGCAACACGTTGAATGTATAATGATATTTTTCATAATGGATTCTCATCATGGATTAAGTATCGAACTTTGGAAGTATAAATACTATAAGACAATATGCTCCAAACTACTGCCACATATCAGTTGCTATGAGATGCTTGGAATAATCTGTACGTTGCATCACGACACCAAAAGGCTTTGCGTAATAGGTCACACTTAGTTTCATCCTAATGCCTTCAAAATATTTTGGACCTTAGGTCTTTAGAAACTTTTAAATATATTATAATCTTCTAGTGTTTATTTATTTAGGGAATCTATTAACTTCATCACACCGTTTACGCCCGGATCTGATGAGTTGACATTTTCACGACATTATTAAGGTATTAAGGTATAGATTGAATATAAAATAAATAAAAAACTAACTGCTAATGAGAGTTATAAAAACACTTAAAAAAAGTAATTTAAACTATTAGAAAACTGAAAATTGCTGCCAATAAAAATTCAATCAAAGCTTTGAATCTACAAAGAAAGTTGATATAAATCTTTTTTTTAACTAATGATTCATGAGCTATTATAAGATATTAGTACATTTTTACGACAGTGTCTCAAAGCCTATTTAGATTACGATGTATATTTCTGTAGTAAAGTTACATCAATTGCCATTGTTTGAAAACTGCAAAAAGTTTGTAGCTATTAAAAAAACTACACTTTCTAAATTTAAAATAACAAGAATTTTCATGATGGTGGTAATGCTAAAACGCGATCATCACAACTAATTAGCTTGCTATAATCGTTATTTCCCCCTTTATTAAGACACTAATTTAGAGATGAGTTTGTATTTATTCGATGTTTTATCTGCAGTCATATAATCATAACAAATTTAATGAGCATAGTTGTTAAAATTTTCACTAGATTCTGAAAACAGTAGCCACTTTCAGATTTTAAATTATATTTTATGCGGTCCCAGACTTTTTCGCGACATTTTGTATGTTTTGACTGCTAATGAGACTTATAAATACACTTAAATAAAGTAATCCGAACAGAAAATTACTGCCGATAAAAATACAATTGAAAGCTTTAAATTTACAAATAAAGTTTAGATCAATCTTTTTTCTAAACTAATGTTTTATAAGCTTTTATAATAGTACAGTAAATTTCCCCGACAGTATCTCATAGCTCATTTAGATTACTTTGTGTATTCGTGTACTAGAGCTTCATAAATTGTAATAGTTTAAAAGCTGCATAGTATTCTATCTATTCAAAAAAGGGATAATCTCTTAATGTGAAATAACTTAAATAAAGTTTTATAATGGGACTCATGATAGAAAGCAATTATCACAACTAATTTGCTTGTTATAGTTGTTTTTTCTTTATTTGTTAGGACTTTGTAATTTAAAGACAATTGTGTGACAATTACATGTTTTATAAAAGTTATATAATGCGAACCAGTTACATATGCATAGTTGTTAACATTATTACTAGATTCGAACGACAGCAATAGCTCTATCGAATTTCAAATTATCTTCGCATTCGATCCAAGACATTTTCAAGACCTTTCGTACATTATGGCTGCTATTGAAAGTTATGGATACACTTGCATGAAGTAATCTACACTAGTAGAATACTGTTAATTACTGCCATTATTAACCTTAAGAGGACCGAAAAACCACTATAGTGGCGTGACCCCTGATCGACCTTTACCCCAAAGTCAATTAGTGATATCAGATACCTTTTTGGACCACTTTCTTAGAGCGATCACAAATCTCAAATACCGGTCCTCTAAAGGTTAATACAATGAAGTTAAGAATTTACTAAGACAGTTAATATATATCTTTTTTTTTAACTAATGATTTATGAGCTTTTATAAAAGACAGGGTTGCAAATATTTAAATCATTTTGGGCTTTCAATAAATTTTAATTCACAAATCCTTTTTGAATTCGTAATTAGAGTTTTATTTAATTAACAATTCCTTTTAAATTAATAATTAAAAATATTTTAATTAACAAATCAAAATCTAATCGTGAATTGAAAAGGCTTTAATTAAAAAATCAAAAGGAATTCTTAATTAAATAAATTTCAATTAAGAAATCAAAATGTAATCGTGAATTGAAAGGGCTTTAATTACAAAATCAAAAGGAATTCTTAATTAAATAAATTTCAATTAAGAAATCAAAATTTAATCGTGAATTGAAAGGGCTTTAATTCCAAAATCGAAAGGAATCCTTAATTAAATAAATTTCAATTAAGAAATCAAAATGTGATCGTGAATTGAAAGGGCTTTAATTCCAAAATCAAAAGGAATTCTTAATTGAATAAATTTCAATTAAGAAATCAAAATTTAATCGTGAATTGAAAGGGCTTTAATTCCAAAATCAAAAGGAATCCTTAATTAAATAAATTTTAATTAAGAAATCAAAATGTAATCGTGAATTGAAAGAGCGTCAGTTATGATTATGATTTGTGAATTCGAGGGCTTTAATTAAAAATTCCATAATTCCTTTTTAATTAAACGTTTTAAAGGAATTTTCATCATATATATGTATATAGAAAAATAGATGTGGACGCGCACATACATACGCACCTGGGCTCATATATATGCAACATTTCGTATCGACCCAAACGCACACATACAGACAAGTTGATATATATATATATATATATATATATATATATATATATATATATGTATATATATACATACATACATACATACATACGTGCGACATTCCACGTCAATTAGAACGCACCCACAGACAGGTTTATATATATGGAACATTTCATGACAACTCTCACATACCTATCCGAGTTCCTTCAGGTTCGCATATATGGGACGTTTCATGTCAATTTTCATTCATGCACACACACGTTAATATACATGGGATTTTTTATGTAAATTTCAACGCACGCACATACAGGTTTATATATATGGGACATTTCATGCCAATGCGCACGCACACATACACACACACAGCATTATATATATATATGGGACATTTCATGTCAACTTGTACATACTCATAATCACAGGCTTATCTATATATATGGAACATTTCATGACAACTCTCACACACCTATCCAAATTCTCAGGTTTTCATACATGGGACGTTTCGTGTCAATTTTCATTCATGCACACACACGTTGATATACATGGGATTTTTTCTGTAAATTTCAACGCACGCACATACAGGTTTATATATATGGGACATTTCATGCCAATGCGCATGCACACACACAGGATTATATATATATATATATATATATATATATATATATATATATATATATATATATAGGACATTTCATGTCAACTCGTATGTACTCATAATCACAGGCTTTTCTATATATATGGAACATTTCATGACAACTCTCACACACCTATCCGAGTTCCTTCAGGTTTACATATATGCGACGTTTCATGTCAATTTGCATTCATGCATACACGCTTTTATATACATGCGACTCTTCATGTCAACTCATGTACGACCTTACTGACAGGTTTTTGCATATGTATATATGGTCCATTTCATATCAAATTGCTCACATTCACCCGCAATTTTTTTGTTTCTATATATATGGGACATTTCATGTCAACTTGCACGTACTCGCAAGCACAGGTTTTTCTATATATATATATATATATGGGACATTTCATGACAACTTGTACACACCTATCTAAGTACCCTTAGGTTTATATATATGAGACGTTTCATGTCAATTCGCATGCATGCACACACGCGTTCATGTACGTGGGACTTTTCATGTCGACTTACAAGCATGATATAAACATATATATATATATATATATATATATATATATATACATAAGGGACATTTCATGTAGAATCGCACGTACACACACAGGTTTATTCAAGTTTATATGGAACATTTAATTTCAACACATACGCACACGCACACGCTCACACATACAAACACATATTTAACTTTATATATATATATATATACATACTTTACCTTATCGATGTAGACAATATTTAAAAAATAGTTATTTATTATGCTGTGGTACCCACGATCGCCGTCTTTGGATACCTAGGTGTTAATGACAACTTAAACATCATCTACAGCTAAAACTTTTGAAATTCAACTTATAGTTTAATAACTACTTTGAAGTTGTTTCAAATGTTATCTAGCCAAACATGGATGTTCCGAGTAAGATAAACATTGTCTACAAGAATATCTTTTGAAATTTAGCCATTATTTATTAATAACATGTACGTTTCCCGAGATGACATCTCACAATATCCAGGTGATCCTGGCTACCTGGAAATCGTCTATATGAATGAATTTTGAAATTTTCCATACCGATTATGAAGTTTACAGATATTTGCAGGGACTATGTCAAATGAAACTTGGAGATTCTTGTAGATTTCGATTCTAAGGTTGTTTGATTAGGTCGGAGAATACTCGGAAATAAAAAGATTTTAATAGAACAATTGTTTAAGATTCATGCAAGTTCCATGAAATATGTTGATTTACTCGTAGTCGATACCCATATATAAAGATCATTCATACAAATCATCTCGCATATAAATTTGCGGTAGTATCCCTACTAATTTATGAATTTTTCGTTCGAATAATGCCAGCGAAATTTAACCTCGAGAAAGCATATTACTATTGTAATTAGTGAATAATTTTAACATTTTTTCATCAAACATCATTCCGATATACAGGTAATAAGCGCTATTATTTAAAAAATTTAAAAAAAGTTAATTTATTTATTTTATACTTTTTAGTCTATTTATTCAATTATTGTATTTTATTTTTAAAGCATGTTTTTAAAATTTTGTATTTTCTATTTTTAAGTTAAAATTGTTTTTATTATCATTTAGAGTTACATTGCAACCAGACTTTTCGAAGATTACACTCAGGTACATCCGTTATCGGCGACTTGGTACTCCAGTTCGACCTCTTCATCCTAAATCATTATTATGCATTATAGATTCACTTTCAAACCTTGAATTAGGTTTTAGCAGCCCCGAAATCCCCCGGGGAACCCACCTCGATCCAGAGAAAGCCTCCCCACTTGTACTTCCTCGGAGACGACGTGCATGCGTATTCTGGACAACGTGCATCACTTTGTGGCAATTGTTTGATCTCAAATTCGGTTTTTGCAACCCTGAAAACCCCCGAGAAACTCGCCTTGACCCAAAGAAAGCCTCCCCATTTATACTTCCTCGGAGATAACTTTTCACACCCATTATCATCGACCTGGATGTCCAGGTACCAAAATGACAACTGATTATTGTATTGTCATCCAAGACCAAAGTCTATGCCAATTGTCAGAATTTATATCTGTCAAAAAGTGCCTGAAATCAAGCGCGCAAGATTTGATTACAGACAGACAAACATGCAAACAGACATGAAGGCGAATATAAGAAAAGCGTATATAAAAAAATAATATTTACCTACGTTAATTCTGCTTTGAGACTAATTATCTTTCGTTTTTTATGACAAAAACAAGTAAATTGAATTTGAGAAAATTTCTATAAGTTACTTAAATTTATGAAAAAGTCAATATAAATCGTCATTTTAGCAGAATTATGAAGATTATGATTATTTTCGCGGAAATTATAAAGTTATGGAAATTATTTATGGAAACGTTTTCGATTGGAAAATTTGTGATTATTGCAGTTGAATTTTGTTACATCATCATCAGTTATATCCTCGTTAAAATGACCCGAAAATTTCTTAAAGAATCGGAACAAATATTTTTCCGGTCTTTAAAGAATGTTTAAGAACTATTATGAAATGAAAATTGATAAATGTTTCAAGTTTTCCGAATCGTTCCGACATTGAAATTTCAATTATAAGCCGTTACTCATAAAATTTGGAAAAGTCTATTGTATGCAACTATTTTTCCAGTGATTCAGTTGTAATTTATAAAATTGTGAATTTGGGTGATTCATTATGTTTCTTTCCGTAATATTTATCTGATGTTGGAGCTACAGCAATAAAGTTTTGCTTTTTTTATTTCATTAATATCATTTTAAATTCGTAAATTAATAGTATATTGTGTAACGAGTAAGGTTTAGTTGACTATTGCGCACGAGGGCAAGTTGGCGCACGAGCGTAGCGAATAGCGCCATTGCCCGAGACCTCTCTCTCTCTCATATCTGCCGTACGACTGACTCGCAATAGTATATTTCAATACTTTTTGGTACTATTATTTGTAATTAAATTACATACTTTTAGTTCACCAATTTCACGTTTATACGGAATAATTACGATTTCGTTAATGTAAAAATAATACAAGAATAGATGATACGATTTACTTTGTCAGAGGTTAAAGCGAGATAGAGTATAAAATTCATCATATGGTCGATGAGATACAGTATGAGGGCGCTGCGCTTGTATAAACCTTTGCGATTTTACATTAATTAACGCTTTTGCGTGACATTATTTTACAGAATGTAACGTATTTACGTGATTTAATACAAAATAATATTATGCATAGCTGTGAAACACACGCCCTCAAAAAACAACCCACGCAGCGCGCGCTATTAGCTACTTACTACCCCGAAAACGCATGCGCTATAGGCCGCTTACTCAGCACGGATGAGAAAAACAAATATAATGACTTGTCCGCACTAAAGCTATGTTAATACAATAATTTTTGTTAAAATAAAAAATCATTTAAACTTGTAAATTTTTTATGAACTTGGATTGGAAATTATATCAAGCTCGACAAACCTAATCTTAAAATACGTTACATTGAAAGTCTGTATTATTACTTTTTATGTAGTATTTTCGTGGGTTTCTTGAGTTGTCCGCACTCGAGTTGAATCTTACAAATTTTTTCTTTGTCGCAAAAAAATGTTATTAAACGCATTGTTTATTCATAACTTGGGATTGGAAATATTATTAGAAGACTGGAAGCTTCGTCATGCTCTTAAAAATAAAAATAATGTTATCTAATTTTAAAAATAATATTAATCTGAATAATATATCCTCATCAGAAAAGTTATTGTAATTTATATATTTTTAGAACCTTTCCAATTTCATGTGTACCACTATGGTATTATATGGGGATATCCATCCAACTTTAAATTCTCTAGTAACAGGTCATTATTTAAACTAGGTTATAATCTTTTGTGCTATCCTGTAACTCTATTTCTGATGTATTTTGTAAATGTGCCACAAACGGCGCAGCAGATAATTCTATAAAAGTAAATTTACACATAAGATAAATTACGGTAATTTTTTATGTGTAAAAATGAATGTTTCATAGAAATATCTACTGCGCCGTTTGTTAAACATTTACAAAATACATCGGAAATAGAGTTACAGGATAGCACAAAAGATTTGAACCTAGTTTAAACAATGTGCATCATGCGGTAACCCAGTAACAGCTGTAATATGACCTGTTACTAGACAATTAAAAGTTTTGTGGATATCCCCATATATCAAAAAATATGATTATGACTTCTTCAGATTCTTTATGAATTTCTAATATATTGAATAGTGATTTTTGAAGGGCATATCATAGTATTAATTAAATTAACTTATTAATAAACTGAAAAATTGCCTAGTATTAATAAATTAGTGCGATTTATTGTATTTATTCACAAAAAAATTTATAGCTTAGTCGTGTAAAATGGCTTTATTTCCACTATCAAACAATTCCATGGTATGCTTAACTATTTCAAGAGTTAAAAAAATTTAATAATATGTATATTTTTTTATAACTTCAAGATCGTTACTGAGAATCATAAATAATTTTCACGGTATTTTATTAATAGCAGGTCGTACATCTCTATCCTTTTATAATAAAAAAATTCAATTTTCTGCAAAACCTTATGATTGTAGCAAAAAATAAGAAGAAAGCCCCATCTCGTATACTAAAAAGCAATATTTTCTCTTATGAGAAAAAATTATTTTTATCGCTTCGTTCCAAAGAAAACTTTGAAAAACTGAATTGTCCATCCAAACCTCGATATTTTATGTTTTTCAAGGTTTTTTTCAAAAGGAATCGATAAAAAAATTTATTCCTAATCAAAGAAAATATTGCTTTTTATGATACAAGATGGGGCTTTCTCTTTATTTTTTGCTAAAATTATTAGTTTTTGTAAAAAAATCAATTTTTCGCCATACCCTGCCCGAAAGCACAACTTTTGTCCCTGCACCGAAAAACAAAAGTTGTATTTTCGGCCCGGGTATGGCGAAAAATAGCATACACACCACGGGAGGTAAAATGGCGAGCCCATAGCACATATTTGCCACCCTCGCCTGCAGCTCGAGGTGGCAATTATATGTGCTATGGACTCGCCAGTACTTTACCTCCCTTGGGGTGTAATATACTATTTTGATTACAATAGGACATATATACTCGACCTCCTCTTAAGGATCTTTAATAGCTATTAAACTCTTTACAAGATTGTAATAATTCATCTCGATTTACTTCCACAGAGTTCGTGAAGTTTCATTAACCTTTCAATCAATATACAGAAAATATAAAGATTCATCCGTATTCTTAAATGATCTCATAGGAGTCAGTCTGTGGCTCATTCGGTAGAGCGTTGGATTCGTAATCTCGAGGTTCCGAGTTCGAATCCCGCTCTCGTCCGATTGATACAAGCACCACTGTACGTTACATGTGCTTTGTTCACAAACACACTTACGAGCTCCGTCGCTGATTAGCATAGCAATAATAGCATAGCATAAATATAGCGACGTTAAAAAAAAAAAAAAATGATCTCATAGATTTATAATTATTTATTTACTAATAATTTAATAAATATATTCATACGATGATAAAACGTGAAAAATATTTCTGAAGAATTTTTTAAAATACAATCTAGAAGGATTCTCCTGAAAACTTTACAGTGCTGTTCAATTCTAAAGCGATCTTAATTGTTCATTAATTGTGAATACGATAAAATTAAGGTTACTATTCCTTAGTAAAACTTAATGAATCAAAAAAGTTCAGAAGGTATCAACGAAAATCATGACAATTTTTTTCATAAGAGTTCACAAAGTTGTATTATGGACTGGTACCAAAAACCGCTAAAAATTAGAAAGGTTCTTTTACATCAGAATCTTTCCAAACCTTAATGTACATGTTCACCGGGGTATTTCACCTGAATACGAAGGACATTTATAACTAATATAGGTAGCTAGGAGAGTTTCCGTAGCCGATGGAGATCCACGGCTCCACCAAAGTTTTTTCTATGTATTTTGGTGCCTTGAACACGAATTTCGAGGGTGGATAGCTGGAAAATAGTTAGGAAAATCTCTAAAGTAAATTTTCTGGTTGTTAATCCTTCGCAGAAAAACATAATTTTTCGTGTTTTTCATCAAATATTAAGTCGAAAATATTCTTATCAATTTTGCCGTACATTGCACCATTTCTCTGTAAAAACATAAATATAAAAAAAACTCATTTTGACATTTTTAATGATTTTTTTTATTTTATTACACTAATCATTGGTGACCAATATAATTAAGAATTTTTACATTTAATTAGCTAAAATTATTCTTTAATTCACCAACTGTTGATAAAAAAAGAATGGTTTAGGCTGGCTGCGGTCTTCCTTTAATTTTTCACGAATAATTGAACCGCTTATTCAGAAAGTACCGCGCAACGGTGCTCACATGAAAAAGTCAGGTCGGAAAATAGGGGAGATTGCTATAGTAACATTAAAGTCCACGGTTCCAAAAATTTTTTTTATATATTTTGTCACTAAACATTAATTTAAAGGGGGTGAAGTCGGAAAATGTCCAGGAAAATTTGTATGATATAATTTCCAAAAATTTGAAAAGTCTATTTTTCAAATAAAAAACATTTTGTCGCTTATTTCATGCAATTTTCATGCCAAAGTTATAAAAAAGAATAAGTTTTATAATTTTTTTCAATTTTTCATATTAGAATGAGACTATTGTTACAGTGCAGCAGAGATTAGAATAGGATTTCCTAAAATTTTATTTCATTAGCTAAATTTATGTTATAATTTATAAATACGTTTAATTAATCGTTATTTGTATTTTAATCTTATTACATTTTTACATGTAGAATTTTTGCTACAAAAACAATATGTACAGTACGCTATTCATTATTTTATGAAGTTTAAAAAACTTGTGTTTTTATAATTTATAAAATTTTTTAACGAAGTACAATTTTTTTCTGTGAACTACTCTTTTACTGTTACATATTTTGTAAAAATATATCTTTTTAATAAAAAAAATAGGTATATGATTGATTGAAAATATTAATTTTAATTAATTTAATTTATGTA